>CAJQUN010000020.1:7675889-8275889 GCA_907163345.1 Haberlea rhodopensis | reverse complement strand
AACATGTATCACATCATAATGCACTATCTTATGCATATCTTGCTTTACCTTGTGTTAAATAAATAAACACATAATACATGTTACCGTTGGGATGCCGTACGTCGCTTACGTACCTTTCCAAAAATAGAGGAGTCAAACGACTTTATCTCCTCGGCTGTGCTGGCACCTGTGATGGTTCTACATAATCACACAACACAATATTAGGCACCTCATAATAATTCGGAATCAAAACTAAAATGAAAATCACATTTTTCCCAACAATGTCATCTCGCGATCAATCGCCCTTGAGCCCCGATCGATCGCGAGATGTTACTGCCTTGGAAACCAAAAAAATGCAATCAGCGATCGATCGCCCCAATATTGGCGATCGATCGCCAAAACCTACTGGAACGTCGCGATCGATCGCGCCTCCTTGGCGATCGATCGCCAACCCTGTTCCTTTGGCGATTTTCCAGAATTTCCGAACACCTCATTTCAAATACCTAAAACCATATCATAACACATATAATATGCACGAATAAAAATACTAGGGGCTTCAACAAACTCCCATGAAGGGAACCAAAGTTTCAATAAACTCCTAGCCTAACATGCATCATAACAACCCCAAAAGTTTGACACTCAACCACAATTTCAGAAAAACAGGGCACTTGCACCTTGCCCAGAATTTTTGAACACAACTTTTCACATGATTAAACTTCATATAATACATAAAACATGCTCAAGGAAATATACTGGTTTCTTCAACAAACTACCATACACATATTCACATCAAAGGTTCAACCAAAACCTAAGCTAGCATGCTTCAAATATTCATGATAGAACCCTTACTAAACATGAAAACAGGGCACTTCCCCTGCTCGGGTGTTCGAGGAACCTTTTTCTCAACTACAAATCTAACACATAAAGCATGCAAGTCACTTAACAAAACATGCTAAGGGCTTCATAAACATCACGTAAAAGTACTCATAACAAGATTTCATTAAACCCTACACTAGCATGCCAAATCTGCTACAAGGAATACACATGCTAGAAATCTGAAAACTGGGAAAAACATGTGACTCCTCACCACTTTTGCTCCTCGATTTTTGCCAAGAAATGATTAATGAAATCCGATCACTTTCTTCCTAGAAACAGACCAAGTTGCAGACGAAATAAAGAGAAAAAGAAGGAAGCTTTTTGGAAGAGATAAAGTGAAAATATCCAAGTCCAAAGATGACTACTTAGTCAATCTGCTTTCCAGAAAAACAGGGGAGGGGCGTGGGTTCAAACAAGTGGGGGTGAGGTGGTTGCATGTAGGGTGATTTTGGGGTGTTTAATTGTGTCCCGGTATTTCATACGATGTATAAAAATATCCCTCCTTGATATTTTATTATTCTACCACATAAACACAACAATTAAAAACACCTAACATGCTCCCTAAACCACATCATCAAAATAAATAAATCACTCCCACATAAAATACGCCTTTAGCACATAGGCTCACAATTAACAACCCTTAATTGTATGATTACCCACATAATCATTTCGGGGATATCACACCCAATCAATCTTGCTATAAAGTCTGGTACCTTGCAACTGATCAAATAGATCATCAATCCTTGGAAGAGGATACTTGTTCTTCACTGTGGCTTTATTCAGTTGCCGGTAATCGATGCACAACCGCATCGAACCATCCTTCTTCTTTACAAAAAGAACCGGTGCGCCCCATGGCGATACGCTCGGGCGTATATATCCCTTGTCAAGGAGCTCCTGCAACTGCTCTCTCAACTCTGCCGGTGCCATCCTGTAAGGTGCACGAGAGATAGCGGATGTCCCCGGTAACAACTCGATCCCAAACTCAACTTCTCTAGCCGGTGGGAATCCTGGAATCTCCTCTGGGAATACATCAGCAAATTCTGCTACCACTGGTACATCCTCAACCCTCAATTCTTTATTCTTTCCAGACGTGTCCACGGCATAGATGAGATAGCCCGTGTGGCCACGTTCCAACAATTGAGTCATCTTGACTGCCGAAATCAATGGAATCTTCGCACGAGAACCGTTGCCATAAAAAGTCCACTGTATTCCCGAATCAGATCTGAACCATACTGTTCTCTGCCGGCAATCTACCACTGCCTGATATCTGTTCAGAATATCAATACCCACAATGCAGTCGAAGTCTGACATGCCTAACACAATCAAATCTGTCTTCAACTCGTTGCCCTCAAAATAAATGAGGCAATCTGCCATAAACTGGTCGGCAACAACATTCCTTCCAGTGGGTGTCGAGACCATGAGAGGTGTGGGTAAAGAAGACGTGCGCATATGGTGTCTCTCCACAAAGCCAACAGATACAAAAGAGTGGGAGGCACCTGTATCTATCAAAATAAAAGCAGGGTACGTAAATAAATGACACGTACCGGTGATCACCTCCTCCGGGGCTGCCTGAGCCTGCTCTCTGGTCAGTGCATACACCTGTCCCTGGGACGGTCCCACTGTCTGACCTCCCGAGGGTCGAGGCACAAACTGCTGCCTCTGGTGCACTGTCCTGTCATCAAATCTCGGCCTGTTTCCCTGAAACTCTGACTGTCCTCCCCGAGTATAGAGATGTGTCCCATCTTGCCACAACTATAACAGGCAGGGCACTTACTCGAAGAATGTGGCCCTCCACAATTGTCGCACCTTAACTCCCCTGATCTATTTCCTTGCGCAGGCCCTCGGTTGGCTGACCAATTGCTCTTCTTGTTCTCTTGCTTCTGACCATAAGATTTCTTTCCACTGAACCGCGAAGATGAAGAGGCACCACGAGGTTTAAATGACTCCCCTCGGGGCCCCAAGCTATCAGTAGCTTGCCTCTGTTGTGATGCTTGTGGGGGTACGGCACTAGGATAGGCTCCAACTCCAATCTCCGCAAGCTCTGCTCTTGTGAGAGCATCATCAAAAGAAGTGGGGTTATTGGTGATAACCCTGTCAAAAAGCTCCGGTCGTAACCCCTTCATAAAGTTTCTCATCTTTGAGTGCCCATTGGTGGCAATGTGTGGAACATACCTCAGCAACGAGGAATAATGCATGTCATAGTCTGACACCGACATGTTCCCTTGTTTCAAGCTTGCAAACTCATCTTCCTTCGTCTGTCTCGCCGCCGCAGAGAAGTACCGGTTCAGAAATTGGGTTCTGAAGAGCGTCCAATCGATCACTGCACCCTGTGCTCTCAGTTTCATTACTGTGCTCCTCCACCACATTAAAGGTTTCTTTGCCAACTGGAACTCCGCCAGCTGTGACAGCACAAGGAGCCGATACAAATATCTGCTCAAGCCTTTCTAGCCACTCCTCAGCCTCCTCTCCTAATTCTGTCCCCTCAAACCGGGGCGGGTGGTAAGACAGAAACTGAGTCAAACTAATCTCACCAGGCAGTAACAACTGAGCCACTGCTTCCATGCCTATAGCTGGTGGAGGTAGAGGGTTTTCCTGACCAATGCTAGCGTTCACGCTCCCAACATCGCCAACCTCTTCATTAAGGTTCCCCGCATTCATAGCAGCCATGCTGTAACACAAAGGTTAACAACAATTCCAAAACAAATATATATGTTATGCCGTTAGATAACATGAATGATAATAAGCATGTTAGTATAACAGGATATACATCAATATGCACCACATGCATAAACATGCTTCAAATGTAAGCACCTAGCCAATCATGCTAAGGCTACCCTTCACTCGTTCCCGGGTTCTCTAACCACTGCTCTGATGCCACTAATGTAAGGACCCTAGTTCCTTAAGTGCGGATTAAAGGCATAATTAGAGCTAACATAAATTATCAGAGTAAAATGATCGTGTTGAGACTATGAGCTTTAAGAATTACATGCCAAAAATAAGGACTATCAAATGGATTAGTTACATTCCCAATCAAATGAATGTATTTACTATAGCTTTACACTACTCCTAGAGTAGACACTATACAAAAGTAATCCTGTCCTTCATCTACCAAAAGTTTTCTTCACAAGCTCACCGCCTCAACCGCTTTAGCCCCTTTTTATCATGCCAAAAGTGCCTACAAGGACAACCCCCAAACATGAGCAATAATATCATTCATATTCAACACAATATGAATATAAGGCGTAAATGCATAAATCACAATAAAACACTTCTTGTTTTTCCCATGCATTTAAACGCTTCCAGTTTGGTTGTCCCTGTACCATAACTCATAAGTATAATCAATAGATTATTTAATGGTCTACACATGTCATGACATAAACCATCTCATCAACACCAAATACCAATCACCAATCCCTAGTCTGTTCATCACAATGTATTTTAATGCCCCTCGCTTATTTACATATAGGCGGCATAGAATAACCTCGCTTCAATGGACATGCGGCGCTCCCACCCCTCGCTTCACATTGAGCGGCAAATATTCTTTCCTCGCCCTATATGATAACCACGCTCAAATGTGACATGCGGCGCTCCCACCCCTCGCTTCACATTTAGCGGCAACAAATCAAATAGCGGCAAGCATTAAAATCATCAAGGGATGACCACGACTCATGGGATGTGCACCAATAACCATCATATGCATATACAATCATCATGCATAATTCAACATGTATTTGCATCCACAATGCATAATTCCACATATACTCGCATCCACAATGCATAAACAATGAGTATATTAGATACATGTACCGTTGGGTGCCCGTACGTCTTTTACGTACCTTTCCAAAATGTAGGATGTGGTAGGACTTCACTTCCTTGGCTGTGTTGCCACCTGGGATGGTTCTACATATTCACACAATTCAATATTAGAACCCAATAATAGTCCAATACCAAAAATCCCACAAAAATAATCAAAAACACCCATTTTGGTGTCTCGCGATCGATCTCCACGAAGCCCCGATCGATCGCGAGATCACACTACCTCGACCAACAAAATTTTACAATTCGCGATCGATCGCCGAGTTTGCGCCGATCGATCGCGACCTCGCCGATCGATCGCGCCAAACTCGCGATCGATCGCTGAAGGCTACTGCCTTCACCCTTGCAGCTCGCGATCGATCGGTGGAAAGTGCCGATCGATCGCCGAGTCCTGTACACCCGATTTTCGGGCACTATTCATCCTTCTCCTTCGTCAACTCAAACAAACTCAAATATTAAAACATTAACCATACCAAACCACTAAAAACCTTCAATAAACATCCTCATATACTCATAAATTCAACACCCAACCAAAATAATACCAACTCCCCAACAAACCCATTTCAAAACCCAAATATCAAACTCAAATCAAAACAAATCCTTGCAAAAACAACAAGGAAGGTTATATACCCTTCCTAGACTCCAAATCTTACCAAGAATCACACCAAATGAGATTTTGCAAAGGTTTCCTTTCCCCCTTGGAGCCAAAAACGAAAATGAGAGTGGGTTAGGGTTGGGAGGAGTGTTTGGGGATTTAAGGAGTGAAATGGTAAAGTGATGGGTGAGGGTGGTGTAATGGTTAATATAAGACAAATAAATTGTACCCCAACAATTAACATGATGTCCAAAATACCCTAACATGGTATTTTAAAAGCATTACATCACAATGCTCCTCAATCTCAAATAAAAGCATGTTTTACCAATAAATGACTACCAACACAAGTAAGTCATTAAAACACCCAATTATCCAACATGCATCACATGCACCCCAAAATGCATTCCTGGTCACGCCTACCATGTGACTAAGCATTTCAACATGATAAATAAATCCAGTACATAATTAATTACCATCACAAGTAATCATATAAACACAATTAATGCCCAAATTGTAATTAATCAATTTCGGGGATATCACAATTTTTGAACCCTTAACATCACAATTCGAACCCAAACTAAGCACCATAATTCATCTAAAACATGCAATAAATGAATAACAACAAGAATCACCGCCCCCTGCCAAAACCCCTAAATCGAACCCAAACCCTCACGCAATTAGGGAATTAATTCGAACCATAAATCACGAAATGGCAGGGAATTACATGAGAAGCATGAAAAAGGGGTAAGGAAGGTTACCCATACGAAGATCGGAAGGAAATCGGTCGAAAATCGAAGAACCCTAGAAATCGGACCTCAACACATTTCTGGTAAATCCGAACGCGATTTGCGACGAAACTTCGAATTACCAGTGTGGAAAGCTGCGCCTGGACGAGACGAAGCTAACGGCGGTCCGGACACGCCGGTAGGTGGCCGGACGATGGCGGGCGCGGCGCTTTTACGCGCGGGTGTTGGGGCGACGGGAAATGGGCAGAACGCGGGGAGAGAGAGAGAGACGGGCAAGGTGGAGCTGAAATGATTTTTTAATTAAAATCTCGGGTTCAACTGGTATATATAGCAAAAATACCCCGAAATATCAATAGCCCCACAAATACATCATGATTCATTAAAAATCATCTGTTTTCAAAAACTCTCTCTCTAACCTCAAAACCCCCTACCGGTGCCCACACAAAGCACCCCAGATCCCGAGACACACCAAAAACCCAACTCATAGGTTTTACACCGTAATGGGAATACAATCTCATCCTCGGGATCCAACGATCCCAACTACCCAAATAAACGAGCTCGGGAGGCCCAACACCGCTATTAAACTCCGAATCGCCACGTAAAGACAACTTTAGGGGTCATTAATACTCCGGGATTAATGTCTATAACCCCAGGTCATCACAATATCCCCCACTAAAAGAATTTCGTCCTCGAAATTAACACAGGCGTACTCCAAGTACAGCCGCAATAATCCTAAACCAAAACACATGACTGTGAATCGAACAGTCACCCTAGCCCCAACATGGCTATCATGAACGCATCATGGATGACTCATCAATCGCGAGGATACTAACCTCGCACCAAACCCTGGGATGAAATAAACCTTCCAGTACACCAACCCGAATGTAATGCCTCGATTTGTTGTATACACGTGTGATATGATTATGGTGTAATTATATCAATTGGCGGTATGATATTGGGGGTTCCGATGGAACCAAGAATGAAATAATACATGTATGCAATGATATATGGCAAGGGCAAGGAATGAAACATGGTGTATAATGATTTAATAACATATCAAGTCATGAACTAGTGGACATTTGATTATGCATGTGAATTTACTTGCAATTGGAATTGCATTTGAATTTAGAGTTCATTTCATGTACATGTTATTTAACATGTAATTACCCCTAAATGACATGATAGCAAGTGAATTAGGGAGCTAAGGATCTATATCAAGTGGATTAGAGAGGTGGAATCACATACTACACCACTTTCACCTCAAAATCTCTACAAAGCTCCTCTCCAAACCCTTAGAGCTTTTCTTAGTTGAAGCTTGGTTTTTCATTTGTGATTTGAGCTAGGAAGTTAGGTGAAGTGATTTCTTCACATCTTGGTAAGAATTCATAGCTTTACATTGAAATTATGTCATTGGTATTGCATATGTGAAGTGAACTTTCAAGTGTTCATGTGAAGAATCCTATCATGTTTCTATGCTTTGAATTGGAATCTATGATGTTAGAAACATGTTAATATGTTCCTAGGGATTGCAAGAAACATGTTGAAATGGTTCAATATGAGGTATAGGAGAAGAACCATGGAGATAAGCTTGAAAATCGCCATGTTCTAAACTTTCTGGACATCGGCGATCGATCGCGAGCTTTGTGGCGATCGGTCGCTGAGGCAGAGTAAATTTTAAGGCGGTGAAAATGTGTGGCGATCGATTGGTGAACTTGTCGCGATCGATCGCTATTAACAGAGCATTGTGGCGATCGATCGCCAAGTTGTTGCGATCGATCGCGAGGGGGCAGAACAGGATGGCGATCGATCGGTGAGAAATAGCGATCGATCGCCAGTGCCAAAATGTTGAAAAATGTTATATTTTTGTAGAATTTGATTTTAATGCCTATGATAACATGATATATTATTGGCATTGTTGTAGCATCATCTCAGGGGACAGGACAACGAGACACTTAGCCAGTGACGCCTAATTTATCTCAGTTGTGTCGCAGTACAGGTACGTGTTGACGTACGGAGTATAGATATTGTGTGATGATGTTATGAGATTGATATCATATGAATTGTGTTATGTTGTTATCATATGATTGGTAGTATCATATGCCTGTACATTCATGGATATCATATGTATGTGAGATATACGCCTGGTTTGGGTATATGCTCGGTTATGTGACAGAGAGATATACGCCTGGTTTGGGTATATGCTCGGTTATGCTATATAGCGATATACGCCGGTTTTTGGGTATATGCTATGGCTATTATCATTTGAGGATGGTACTATGATATGTGCTGCTAATATGAAGATGTGAGGTGGTTCCACTGACATATTGAGCTGAATAGGCATATCATTTTAGTCTCGTGATAATAGGGTACTTGTTGAGACATGTCATGACATGGTGCATTTGTGGATGCACGATACAGAACATTCACATGAGATGATTTATTGTGCTTTATCATTATTATTGATATTGTGTTTTGATATTGCACTGAGATAGTTGTTTATCTATACTCACATTTTGTGAATGTTTCTGTAGGATTGCATAGACGTGGGAATCGTGAGTCTTATTCCGCTGCGAGGCGAACCACTGCATAGGAGTTGTACTGGTTTAGGTTGTTAATTTTACATGTAATGTATATGTAGAAAACAAATTTAGTTGGTTTTTGTACTCAGGATTGGTACTGTAACAACTTAACTAGTAAAATACTCTAAATCAGTGTATGTTCTTACTTAATTCAGACTCACATATGTATGTTACCTGGATACATAATGAATTAAGTAACGAGGACCCCACACCGAAAGAGCGTCGACACTACACAACGCTAACAATCCAAAAGTAGTTAGTCAATTAAAACTGCAAGGATTCGAATCGCTCCCGATTCTATCGTAGATATCATCCAATGACATCTTTACTATGACTCAAGATGTCTAACACACATCGTTACGAGGAAAACACTAGTATACCACGGTATACTCGTACCGGACCTGATTCCCGCTACACAGACCACCTCCATCTAAGGAGCAGTTGCACCCTCTGCAACTAGGATCGGGCAACTCACGGCCACCGATCCACACCCAAACACATCTCACAAGAAGTCCACTTCTGGATATTCCAAGAATCATATCCTGATCAAAAATAAACAATCGAGACTCCGCAGAGTCATAAATTCTGAAAGGACATGCAATAAACCCTTTGCATCCTCAACGCTTGTGTCAACAGCGACACCCAACAAATCTAATTCCTGCCATCCCTTGATAACCCTAGGATTTAATAATCCAAACTTGGAAGGCTATCGAAAACTCGAAGGGAAACACCAACAGGGAAACACCTCAACCCACACAAGGTAATCCCTCCTCAAAGGGAGTCAACTAACTTCACGATTATTCCTCATAATTATCGTGCCATGGAGATTCTCAATCTCCAGGTGTTCCATATCTCTCATAAGAGATTTAACTATCCAAAAATAGCATAACTCTATGCTTGACAAAAGGAAATCAATAACTGGCATCTATATACTCACCGGTATACCTGCCTAAGCACGGACAACACATGCATACTCAATGTACTTGGCTCGGGTATCTACAACATACCCCTAAGCCCCAAACACAACCGTCAATTCTGAGTCATTCCCTACCCAGTGGAGAATGATAGTCGACGATTAACAACACAAGGTGCGATTCTCAAAATCAACACCACATGCACCAACTTACCGAATCTTTCAAGGATTCCCCAATAGGTATAATACTACCTCCTTCCCCATAAGGAAAGTGTCATCGAACTCGAGGTCCACTAGCCTCGAACCACCATTCGGAAAACCTGGATACAATAACACCCATTGCATCCCAAGTACACGGATTCCCCAGATCGAGTCAACAACGACTTGATGACTCTCTTGTTGGTACTCCAACATCATGAGCTGTCCCAGACAAGTCTCACCAAGATTTAACATAAACGTATACACGTTTCAGTGAGGCATGCCCAATCTCAACCTCAAATGACGTGGGACGTTTCCGCACGGCATACCACACCGTGGGAAGAAAATCAATAGAGAGTGGGTCTTTACCCAATATTCCTCTAATGTCGATACACCCTGGACACTCCAATGTCCCTATGTACTTAACATAACCTGGCCCTACTCCTTTAGGACCCACTCTACACCCTCAAGGGTGGTGTGACCATGTCTACCACATGTCACATTGACAGAAGGCGAGTAATTTCCTCCATGATTACTCCTGTCGTCAAGTCACATGGCCAAAAAGCCATTCCAACAAGCATACCTCAAGGGTATCACCACTCGTAATATGATCACCTCAAACATATGCTGCGGTACAATCACAAGTACAGCGCGTCCATCCATTTCTCGAGCAACCCGCTCGGTATAAGGGTCACGTCAACCGGTGACGTAGACACCACCCTGTGCTCGGCACTGGCACCCAAGGCATACAACTGAATACGTATACTCAACGCATTGTTCATCGCAACGATGATGCATGTCAAATAAGACATCTCCTACACCATCGTCATCGTCATCCCGTGGCGACACATGCCCACTCATGGCATTTAAGGCATCGTCAACTAGTGACGATACATGTCAACAATGACATCTAAACAACCTAGTCAACTCGTGACGGTCCATGTACATCAACATATGCCATCCACCATTATGCTAATAAAATAGTCATAATAAAACATGCATATCAACGCATGCCAGCCACAATAATGCTAATAGAATAGCAATATCCCATACCTCATCGCTAACAAGATAGAGGCATACCCGTCTCCGTCGCTCGATAATAGTGCGTAATCAGCACCCATCGCTCGAAGGTGGCAAAATCCTGTGCTGCGTACATAGCGGCACAATCCATCGCTATAGAATCGACGACATGATACCTCATCATATAATAAGTGGCATGAAACCTCGCTCTACACCTGAGCATGAATCATCGTCCACATAATAGCGGAACAAGGCATCGCTATCAACATGTCCGGCGGCACGAATCATCGCCAATCCTCATAGGAGAATGAGTCATCATAAATCATCATATATACATATGCCCATCGGCATGAATCATCGTCAACCGACACAGCGGAATGCCTCATCACTATACATGTGTCTGGCGGTATGAATCATCGCCAATCATCACAAAGAGATGCATCATCATCAATCGACAGAGCGGAATACATCACCGCTGTCATCCGTGTCCGGCGGTATAACCCATCGCCAATCATCACAAAGAGATGCATCATCATCACTCGACACAGCGGAATAAATCACCGCTATCATCCGTGTCCGGCGGTATAACCCATCGCCAATCATCACAAAGAGATGAATCATCATAAATCAACACAGCGGAATACATCACCGCTATCATCCATGTCCGGCGGTATAACCCATCGCCAATCATCACAAAGAGATGCATCATGTAATGCCTCGATTTGTTTTATACACGTGTGATAGATTATGGTGTAATTATATCAATTGACAGTATGATAATGGGGGTTCGGGTGGAACCAAGAATGAATGAATACATGCTATATGACAAGGAATGAAATTGAATAATAACATATCAAGCAACATGAACTAGTAGGCATTTGATTATGCATATGAATTTAATTTGAATTGGAGTTGCATTTGAATTTGAATTTCATTTCATGTACATGTTACTTAACATGTCATTAACTCCAAATGATATGATAACAAATGATTTAGGGAACTAATGACCTTATATCAAGGTGATTTAGGGAGGAGAATCACATAGTTCTCATTTTACACCTACTAAAACACTACACAAGCTCCTCTCCATCTCTTTCAAGTTCTTGTTGGTTTGAGCTTGGGCTTCACTTGTAAATTGAGCTAGGAGGGTGTGTGAAGTGAAATTGTACCATCTTGGTAAGATATTCATGGTTTTATACTTGATTTATGTCATTGGTGTTGATGTATGAGAAGTAGCATATCAAATGTTCATGTGAAGAATCATAACATGTTTATATGCTTGTAATTGGATTGTAAGATGGGGGAAACATGTTGTTATAGTATTAGAGAATGCATGAAACTTATTTACATGTCAAATTTCGAGTTGTAGGAGAAGAGCTAGGAAGATAAGCTCAAAATCGCCATGTTCTGAACTTTCTGGACATCGGCGATCGATCGCAAGCTTTGTGGCGATCGATCACCGAGACAGGGCAAAATATAAGGCGGTTTATACATGTAGCGATCGATCGGTGAAAATGTGGCGATCGATCGCGAGCAACAGAACACTTTGGCGATCGATCGCGAGGTGTTGCGATCGATCGCGAGGGGGCAGAACAGTATGGCGATCGATCGGTGAGAAATAGCGATCGATAGCCAGAGCCAGAATGTTGAAAAATGTTATATTTTTGTAAAATTTGATTTTAATGCCTATGATAACATGATATATTGTTGGCATTGTTGTAGCATCATCTTAGGGGACGGGACAACGAGGCACTTAGCCAGTGACGCTTAATTTATCTCGTTTGTGTCGCAGTACAGGTATGTGTTGACGTACGGAGTATAGATATGATGTGATGATGATGTTATGGTTTTGGTATCATATGATTTATATTATCTTTGTGTCATATGATTGGTAGTATCATATGCATGTGCATACATGGATTTCATATGATTGGGATGGATGCCTTGATAGATATGTGTATATGCTTTGGTAAGATCAGTGCCTTGATAGATATGCCTAGTGTGGTATATGCTTTGGCTGGGATCGTTGCCATGATAGATATACTACATATGCTTTGGCTTGAGAGATATACGCCTGGTTTGGGTATATGCTTTGACTATTATCACAGATGAGTATGGTACTATGATATGTGCTGCTAATATGAAGATGTGATGTGGTTCCACTGACATATTGAGCTAAATAGGCATATCATATGGGGCTCGTGATAATAGAGTGATTGATGAGACATGTCATGACATGATGCATTTGTTGATGCATGTTACAGAGCATTCACATTAGATGATTTATTGTGCTTTATCATTGTTCTTGATATTGTGTTTTGATATCGCACTGAGATAGTTGTTTATCTATACTCATGTTGTGAATGTTTCTGTAGGATTTCATAGACGTGGGAATCGTGAGTCTTATTCCGCTGCAAGGTGAACCACTGCATAGGAGTTGTACTGGATTAGGTTGTAAATTTTACATGTAATGTATATGTGAAAAAGTTAGTTGGTTTTTGTACTAGTGGTTTGGTACATATGTAATAACTTAACTAGTACGATACTCTTAATCAGTGCATGTTATTACTTAATTCAGACTCACATATGTATGTTAACATGCTACATAATGAATTAAGTAACGAGGACCCCACATTAGTGGTATCAGAGCAGTGGTTCGAGAACGGGGTGAACATGGGTAGAGGAAGTGTCTTAGGGAGTTACCTAAACACTTGAAAACATGTTGAGAATGGTACTATCATGTTAGGATTTGGAATATGATGTTATTCTAACATGTTATATACTTGTGAATGTTATTGTTAACCCTTGATCTACAGCTATGACATACAGAGGGTATCATGAGGATGTTGGGGATGCCATGAGTGGCAATGTGAGTGTGAGGATGGCGACTGTGCCACCACCACCGATTGAGCAAGGGCCAGTGGAATCGGTACTGTTGCCTGGAGAATTGACTTTGACGCAATTTCTGAGTTATCAGCCACCCAGGTTTGAGGGTCGTGTGGAACAGATATTTGTGTCAGCACCGTGTGCCAAGACTGCTTGGTTACGCTTAGCTGAATTTCAGTTAGCGAAGAAAGCTATGATGTGGTGGAAATCCACAGTGCTTGAGTTGAGGGCTCAAGGACAGACAGTTAACTGGGATGTGTTTAGAACGAAGTTCTTGGAGCATTATTTCTATGTTGCTGCAAGGCAGAGGAAAGAAGATGAATTTACAAACTTGAGACAGGGAGCAATGACAGTACCGGACTATGCGGTACACTATTCTTCTTTGCTCCGGTATGTGCCACATATTGCTGTAAACACAAAGGCAAAGATCAGACAATTTGTGAAAGGTTTGAGGCCTGAATTGTTTGATAGGGTAATGCCCAATAACCCTACATCATATGAAGAAGTGTTGACTAGAGCCGAGATGGCTGAGATTGCAGTAGGAGTATATAAAGATGTTGGACAAGCCCAACCACCTACATCTGAAAGTATGAAACCTAGAGGAGAACCATTTAAATCACCACGAGGTGGTGCATCTTCATCTAGGTTTAGTGGGAAACGTTTTGGACCACGGAAAGGGGATGACCGAAGAGCTAAGGGACAGTCCCAAGGAAGTAGTAGTAGTAGTGGACGAGGCTTACAATGTTTTAAATGTGGAGGGCGACATTATCAACGAAATTGTCCACAGTTTGATACGGTGGTTTGTTTCCGTTGTGGAAAACCAGGACATGTGATCCGTGATTGTCCTCAAGTGGGTGGACAACAAAGGAGAGGACCAATGTCAGAAAACACAGTACAACAGAGACCACAGGGTGTACCACAGTCTGGTGGAGGACAGAGGACAGGACCACCTCAGGCTCAGGTGTATGCACTGAATAGGGAGGAAGCAGAGGCAGCTCCTGATGATGTGATAGCGGGTAAGTGTACTTTGTTTACTTATCCAGCTTTACTTTTGATTGATACTGGTGCATCACATTCTTTTATTGCACAAGCTTTTATTGACATATATGCTCGTCTCCACTGTTGATGCCTCTTTATGTCTCGACACCCATGGGAACTACTGTGATGACTTGTCAGAGTGTGTCTGATTGTGATATTCAGTTTGAGACTGAGTATGGACTACAAGCTGATTTGATTGTGTTAGATATGACACATTTGAAAACGAGATTGTCCTCAATTGAATCCAGTCGTTTGTTTCCGTTGTGGGAGGCCAGGACATGTGATCCGTGATTGTACTCAAGTGGGTGGACAACAGAGGAGAGGACCCATTTCAGAGACTACAGTACAACAGAGACCACAGGGTGTACCACAGTCTGGTGGAGGACAGAGGACAGGAACACCTCAGGCTCAGGTGTATGCACTGAACAGGGAGGAAGCAGAGGCAGTTCCTGATGATGTGATAGCGGGTAAGTGTACTTTGTTTACTTATCCTGCTTTACTGTTGATTGATACTGGTGCATCACATTCTTTTATTGCACAAGCATTTATTGATCGGTATCATATCTGCTCGTCTCCATTGTTGATGCCTCTTTATGTCTCGACACCCATGGGAACTACTGTGATGACTTGTCAGAGTGTGTCTGATTGTGCTATTCAGTTTGAGTCTGACTATGGCTTTCAAGCTGATTTGATTGTGTTAGACATGTCAGATTTTGATTGCATTCTTGGAATTGATGTGTTGAGTAAATATCACTCTGTTGTGGATTGCAGTCAGAAGATAGTGAGATTTCAGTCTGATACTGGCAATCAATGGTTATTCTATGGCCAGGGATCAAGGGCAAGGATTCCTTTGATATTAGCAATCCGAATGTCGCGTTTGTTAGAGCGTGGACATGCGGGTTATTTGATTTATGCCCTTGATATCACGGAACAGAAACTAGAAAGGAAAGTGGAGGAGATACCAGTGGTTGCAGCATATGCGGATGTGTTTCCAGATGAGATACCTGGATTCCCACCGAGTCGAGAAGTGGAATTTGGTATTGATTTGATACCTGGTACTTCTGCAATTTCACGGGCTCCTTATCGGATGGCACCAACTGAATTGAAAGAGTTGAAAACTCAATTGCAAGATTTATTGGACAAGGGGTACATACGTCCTAGTGTATCGCCTTGGGGTGCTCCGGTTTTATTTGTGAAGAAGAAGGATGGGATAATGAGATTGTGTATTGATTATAGACAGTTGAACAAGGTAACCATAAAGAATAAATATCCTCTTCCTCGTATTGATGATTTGTTTGATCAGTTGCAGGGATCAAGGATTTATTCTAAGATTGATTTGAGGTCAGGATATCATCAAATACGTGTGAGGGAAGGAGATATACAGAAGACAGCATTCAGAACTCGTTATGGACATTATGAGTTTCTGGTGATGCCATTTGGAGTGACAAATGTTCCAGCTGTCTTTATGAGTTTAATGAATCGGGTTTTCCAGGAATACCTTGATCGATTTGTCATTGTCTTTATCGATGATATACTGATCTATTCGCAGAGTAATGCAGAACATGTTCAACATTTGCATATGGCATTGCAATTGTTGAGGACACATCAGTTGTATGCCAAACTCAGTACGTGTGAGTTTTGGTTGACTAGTGTCGGCTTTTTGGGACATGTAAGTTCAGAAGAAGGTATATCAGTTGATCCAAAGAAAGTGGAAGCAGTGTTGAATTGGTCAGCACCTACTTCTGTGCCAGAGATTCGTAGTTTCTTGGGTTTGGCTGGATATTATAGACGGTTTGTTGAAGGATTTTCAGCGATTGCCAAACCATTGACACATTTGACACAGAAGGGAGTATCATTTCAATGGTCAGAGGCTTGTGAGCGTAGTTTTCAGGAATTAAAACATCGATTGACTACAGCTCCAGTCTTGATCATTCCATCGGAACATGACAGGTTTGCACTTTATACGGATGCATCATTACTTGGATTGGGTTGTGTATTGATGCAGGACAAACATGTAGTGGCTTATGCATCACGACAGTTGAAGCCACATGAAATGAGATATCCAGTACATGATCTGGAATTTGCTGCCATTGTCTTTGCATTGAAGATATGGCCACATTATTTATATGGTACGTCGTTTACCATATATACAGATCATAAGAGTTTAAAATTTCTATTCACTCAAGCAGAGTTGAATATGAGGCAAAGGAGATGGATGGATCTGTTGAAAGATTATGATTGTGAGATTGAATATCATCCAGGAAAAGCTAATCTTACAGCAGATGCCTTGAGTCGAAAAGTACATCATACGGCTGATGAGCTGATTCATTTATCTGCTTTGATGACTTCTTGTTGTACTTTGGGTTATGATTTTGATGTAGACACAGTGCCAGTACGGGTATCAACATTGTTGGTTGAACCCGACATTTTTGAGAAAATCAGAACAGCACAAATGACTGATGATGAAGTACAACGTTGGAAAGAAATGATAAGTCAAGGACAAACATCACAGTTTGTACTTGCAAATGATGGAATTCTAAAATACAAGACTTGTTGGGTAGTACCTGCGATATTAGGACTACGCCAAGAACTACTACAACGTACTCATTGTAGTAGATACAGTATACATCCTGGAGGGAAGAAAATGTATCATGATTTACGTACACAATTTTGGTGGAAACGTATGAAACAGGATGTGTTGAGCTTTGTGAAACGATGTTTGATCTGTCAACAAGTGAAAGCGGAAAGACAGAGACCAGGAGGTGAATTACATAGTTTGGACATTCCTCAGTGGAAATGGGAACATATCACGATGGACTTTGTGACTCATTTGCCACGGACGTCTTCTGGTTGCGATGCTATTTGGGTGATTGTTGATCAACTCACCAAAGTATCTCATTTTGTGCCATATTGTATGACATTTACATATCTGAAAATGGCACAGTTGTATATTCAAAATGTAGTGAGACTACATGGTATACCAGTTTCCATTGTATCGGATAGGGATCCGAGATTTACTTCTCATTTTTGGGAAGGGTTACAGACAGCTTTGGGAACTGAAGTGCGGTTGAGTACAGCATATCATCCTCAGACAGATGGACAAACAGAGCGTACGATACAGACGCTTGAGGATATGTTGCGTGCCTGTGTATTATAGTTTGATACCTCTTGGCAAGAGTCATTGCCATTAGTAGAATTTTCATATAACAACAGTTATCAGTATAGTATACTGATGGCACCATTTGAGGCTTTGTATGGGCGACGATGTAGATCGACATTGTATTGGGATGATGTGGATCAGTCTTCCTTACATGGACCGGATATGATTCATGACATGGAAGAGAAAGTAAAATTAATTCGATTGAAACTTAAAGCTGCTCAAGACAGACAGGCTGCTTATGCCAATAAGCGACTTAGACCACTTGAGTTTCAAATTGGTGACCGTGTATTCTTGAAAATTTCACCTTTTAAAGGTGTAGTACGGTTTGGTAAGCGTGGAAAATTATCTCCACGGTATGTTGGTCCGTATGAGGTATTGCAACGTATTGGTACGTTGGCATATCGATTGGCACTACCACCGGCCTTGAGTAGTATTCATGATGTCTTTCATGTTTCACTGTTGAGGAAGTATGAACCAGATCCGAGTCATGTATTACAGTTACCTGATGTACAGTTGGATACAGATGTGTCGTATGAGGAACGACCGGTTATGATCTTGGATCGAGCTAAACGCAGGTTGCGTAATAAAGTGATTCCAATGGTTAAGGTACAGTGGGACAGACGGGGTGTCGAAGAGGCAACGTGGGAGACGGAGCAGCATATGATGCAACGGTATCCGGATTTGTTTTCTGGTATGTTGATATGTTATTTATACATGTTTCTTATGTTACATATATCATATATGTTCGTATGTGAAGCATGTATTATGATATTAGTATATGCAATTTCGAGGACGAAATTCAATGAGTGGGGGAGAATTGTAATGCCTCGATTTGTTTTATACACGTGTGATATGATTATGGTGTAATTATATCAATTGACAGTATGATAATGGGGGTTCGGGTGGAACCAAGAATGAATGAATACATGCTATATGACAAGGAATGAAATTGAATAATAACATATCAAGCAACATGAACTAGTAGGCATTTAATTATGCATTTGAATTTAATTTGAATTGGAGTTGCATTTGAATTTGAATTTCATTTCATGTACATGTTACTTAACATGTCATTAACTCCAAATGATATGATAACAAATGATTTAGGGATGTAATGACCTTATATCAAGGTGATTTAGGGAGGAGAATCACATAGTTCTCATTTTACACCTACTAAAACACTACACAAGCTCCTCTCCATCTCTTTCAAGTTCTTGTTGGTTTGAGCTTGGGCTTCACTTGTAAATTGAGCTAGGAGGGTGTGTGAAGTGAAATTGTGCCATCTTGGTAAGAAATTCATGGTTTTATACTTGATTTATGTCATTGGTGTTGATGTATGAGA
Organism: Haberlea rhodopensis; assembly: GCA_907163345.1. Taxonomy (NCBI): domain Eukaryota; kingdom Viridiplantae; phylum Streptophyta; class Magnoliopsida; order Lamiales; family Gesneriaceae; genus Haberlea; species Haberlea rhodopensis. The sequence continues at coordinate 8,256,741 of CAJQUN010000020.1, read as the reverse complement.
AGTAGCATATCAAATGTTCATGTGAAGAATCATAACATGTTTATATGCTAGTAATTGGATTGTAAGATGGGGGAAACATGTTGTTATAGTATTAGAGAATTCATGAAACTTATTTACAAGTTAAATTTCGAGTTGTAGGAGAAGAGCTAGGAAGATAAGCTCAAAATCGCCAGGTTCTGAACTTTCTGGACATCGGCGATCGATCGCAAGCTTTGTGGCGATCGATCGCCGAGACAAGGCAAAATATAAGGCGGTTTATACATGTAGCGATCGATCGGTGAAAATGTGGCGATCGATTGCGAGAAACAGAACACTTTGACGATCGATCGCGAGGTGTTGCGATCGATCGCGAGGGGGCAGAACAGTATGGCGATCGATCGGTGAGAAATAGCGATCGATCGCCAGAGCCAGAATGTTGAAAAATGTTATATTTTTGTAAAATTTGATTTTAATGCCTATGATAACATGATATATTGTTGGCATTGTTGTAGCATCATCTCAGGGGACGGGACAACGAGGCACTTAGCCAGTGACGCTTAATTTATCTCGTTTGTGTCGCAGTACAGGTATGTGTTGACGTACGGAGTATAGATATGATGTGATGATGATGTTATGGTTTTGGTATCATATGATTTATATTATCTTTGTGTCATATGATTGGTAGTATCATATGCATGTGCATACATGGATTTCATATGATTGGGATGGATGCCTTGATAGATATGTGTATATGCTTTGGTAAGATCAGTGCCTTGATAGATATGCCTGGTGTGGTATATGCTTTGGCTGGGATCGTTGCCACGATAGATATACTACATATGCTTTGGCTTGAGAGATATACGCCTGGTTTGGGTATATGCTTTGACTATTATCACAGATGAGTATGGTACTATGATATGTGCTGCTAATATGAAGATGTGATGTGGTTCCACTGACATATTGAGCTAAATAGGCATATCATATGGGGCTCGTGATAATAGAGTGATTGATGAGACATGTCATGACATGATGCATTTGTTGATGCATGTTACAGAGCATTCACATTAGATGATTTATTGTGCTTTATCATTGTTCTTGATATTGTGTTTTGATATCGCACTGAGATAGTTGTTTATCTATACTCATGTTGTGAATGTTTCTGTAGGATTTCATAGACGTGGGAATCGTGAGTCTTATTCCGCTGCAAGGTGAACCACTGCGTAGGAGTTGTACTGGATTAGGTTGTAAATTTTACATGTAATGTATATGTGAAAAAGTTAGTTGGTTTTTGTGCTAGTGGTTTGGTACATATGTAATAACTTAACTAGTACGATACTCTTAATCAGTGCATGTTATTACTTAATTCAGACTCACATATGTGTGATATCCCCGAAATTATTAATTGCAATTTGGGCACTAATTGTGTTTATATGATTAATTATGATGGTAATTAATTAATTATGTGCTGGATGTAATTAATGTGTTGAAATGCTTAGTCACATGATAGGGTGACCCGGGAGAGCATATTAGGGTGCATGTTGGGCATGTTGGGAAATTGTTATTTGCATGATTTATTTGCCATGGCTAGCAATTAATTGGAAATCATGAGTCTAATTGATATTTTGGTGCATTTTGGATTAATGCTTTTAAAATATCATGTTGAGGTGTTTTATACACCATGGGTTTGTGGATGCATTTTAATTTAACTTAAACCTTACTCCCCAACCCCACACCTCACTTCATTTTACTTTACCAAACCACCCAAACCCTTCCTTTTCTCCCATTTTCGTTTTGGTGCTTAAGGGTGAAGAGGAATCCTTGCAAAAAGTTGATTTGTGGAGTTTATTGGGATATTTGAGGTCCCCAAGAGGTATGGATACCTCATTGTTGATTTTGCAAGGTTTTATTTAAGTTTGGTATGATTTTGAAGGTTTTAAAATGGGTTTGTGTTGGGTTGTTGTGGTTTTGGTTGAGGGTTGGATTTATGCTTGTTTTGGGGTGTATTTTGAAGGTTTATGTTGTTATTTATGATGTTGGTGTGTTGGTTTAAGTGTTGGTATGGATTGGAAGGTTTTGGTATGCAAAAATGGTGAAAAATCGCGAGTCTGTGCGAGGCCATCGACCGCCTGAAATGGGGCGATCGATCGCCGAACGGCCGTACCAAACTTTCGGGACAGGCGATCGATCGCCTGATATGAGGCGATCGATCGCCGAGAGCCAGTAGCCAATCCAAGGTTTAGGCGATCGATCGCCATGTTTGGCGCGATCGATCGCCTCGAAGGAAAAATTGAGGCGATCGATCGCCTCAGCCAAGCGATCGATCGCCAACTGTGGAATTTTGAGAAATGCTTTCTTTTGTCGAATTTTTGGTATTTGACTATTATTTGGCTTCTAATATGGGGTGTGATTGTGTAGAACCATCCCAGGTAGCAACGCAACCAAGGAACTGAAGCCATATCAATTCCACTTTTGGAAAGGTACGTTTAGGACGTACGGGCACCCAACGGTACATGTATCTAATATACTCATTGTTTATGAATTGTGGATGCGAGTATATACATGATTATGCATTGTGGATGCAAATACATGTTGAATTATGCATGATGATTGTAGATGCATATGGTTATTGGTGCACATCCCATGAGTCGTGGTCATCCCTTGATGATTTTAATGCTTGCCGCTATTTGTTTTGGTTCCGCTAAATGTGAAGCGAGGGGTGGGAGCGCCGCATGTCACATTTGAGCGTGGTTATCATATAGGGCGAGGAAAGGATATTTGCCGCTCAATGTGAGGCGAGGGGTGGGAGTACCGCATGTCCATTGAAGCGAGGTTATTCTATGCCGCCTATATGTAAATAAGCGAGGGGCATTAAAATACATTGTGATGGACAGACTAGGGATTGGTGATTGGTATTTGATATTGATGAAATGGTATTATGTCATGACATGTGTAGACCATTAAAAATAATCTATTGATTATACTCATGAGTTATGGTACATGGACAACCAAACGGGAAGCGTTTGAAATGCATGGGAAAAACAGGAAGTGTTTTATTATGATTATGCATTTACGCTTTATATTCATATTGTGTTGTATATGAATGATATCATTGCTCATGTTTGGGGGTTGTCCTTGTAGGTACTTTTGGCATGATATGAAGGGGGCTAAGACGGGTTGAGACCGTGAGCTTGAAGAGCACTTTTGGTAGATGAAGGACAGGATTATTTTGTATAGTGTCTACTCTAGGAGTAGTGTAAAACTAAAATTGATAACATTCTTTTGATGGGGAATGTAATTAATCCATTGGTAGTCCTCATTTTGGCATGTAACTTTTAGGCTCATAGCCTCAACACGATTAATTTACTCTGATAATTTATATTAGCTCTAATTATGCCTTTGATCCGCACTTAAGGATTAGGGTCCTTACATTAGTGGTATCAGAGCAGTGGTTAGAGAACCCGTGAACGAGTGAAGGGTAGCCTTAGCATGATTGGCTAGGTGCTTACATTTGAAGCATGTTTATGCATGTGGTGCATATTGATGTATATTCTGTTATACTAACATGCTTATTATCATTCCTGTTATCTAACGGCATAACATGTATATTTGTTTTGGAATTGTTGTTGACCTTTGTGTTACAGCATGGCTGCTATGAATGCGGGGAACCTTAACGAAGAAGTTGGCGATGTGGGCAGTGTTAACGCTAGCATTGGTCAGGTGAACCCTCTACCTCCACCAGCAGTAGGCATGGAGCCAGTAGCTCAGTTATTGCTACCCGGTGAGATTAGCTTGACTCAGTTTCTGTCTTACCACCCGCCCCGGTTTGAGGGAACAGAATCAGGAGAGGAAGCTGAGGAGTGGCTGGAGAGACTTCAGCAGATATTTGTATCGGCTCCTTGTGCTGTTACAGCGTGGCTGAGGCTGGCAGAGTTCCAGTTGGCAAAGAAACCTCTAATGTGGTGGAGGAGCACTGTAATGGAACTAAGAGCACTAGGTACTGTGATTGATTGGACACTATTCAGGACCCGGTTTCTGAACCGGTACTTCTCCGTAGCGGCGAGACAGACGAAGGAGGACGAGTTTACAAGTTTGAAACAGGGGAACATGACAGTGTCAGACTATGCCATGCGGTACTCTTCATTGCTGAGGTATGTTCCCCACATAGCCACCAATGGGCACGCAAAGATGAGGAATTTTATGAAGGGGTTGCGACCGGAGCTCTACGACCGGGTTATCACCAATAACCCAACTTCTTTTGATGATGCTCTCACAAGAGCGGAGCTTGCCGAGCTTGGAGTGGGAGCTTATCCTAGTGCTATGCCACCACAAGTACCACAACAGAGGCAGACTAATGACAGCTTGAGGCCCGGGGAGAGCCATTTAAACCTCGTGGTGCCTCTTCATCTGCACGGTTTGGTGGAAAGAAGTTCTTTGGTCAGAAACAGGAGAACAAGAAGAATTGGTCGGCCAATCGAGGGTCTTCACAAGGGAATAGATCGGGGGAACCAAGGTGCGACAATTGTGGAGGACCACATTCTCCGAACAAGTGCCCTGCCTGTTATAGCTGTGGCAAGATGGGCCACATCTCTCGGTATTACCTCACCCGGGGAGGACAGTCATAGTTTCAGGGCAACAGGCCGAGGTTTGATGACAGGACAGTACACCAGAGGCAGCAGTTTGGGCCTCGACCGTCGGGAGGTCAGACAGTGGGACCGTCCCAGGGACAGGTGTATGCGCTGACTAGAGAGCAGCCCCAGGCAGCCCCAGAGGAGGTGATCGCCGGTACGTGTCATTTATTTACGTACCCTGCTTTTATTTTGATAGATACAGGTGCCTCCCACTCCTTTGTATCTGTTGGCTTTGTGGAGAGACACCATATGCGCACGTCTTCTCTACCCACGCCTCTCCTTGTCTCGACACCCACTGGAAGAAATGTCGTTGCTGATCAGTTCATGGCAGATTGCCTCATTTATTTTGAGGGCAACGAGTTGAAGACATACTTGATTGTGTTGGGTATGTCGGACTTCGACTGCATCTTGGGCATTGATGTTCTGAACAGATATCAGGCAGTGGTAGATTGCCGGCAGAAGACAGTGATGTTCAGACCTGATTTTGGCAGTCAGTGGACTTTTTATGGCAACGGTTCTCGTGCTAAGATTCCATTGATTTCAGCGATCAAGATGACTCAGCTGTTGGAACGTGGCCACACGGGCTATCTCATCTATGCCGTGGACACGTCCGGGAAGAATAAGGAATTGAGAGTTGAGGATGTACCAGTGGTAGCAGAGTTTGCTGATGTGTTCCCAGAAGAGATCCCAGGATTCCCACCGGCTAGGGAAGTTGAGTTTGGGATCGAGTTGTTACCGGGGACACCCGCTATCTCTCGTGCACCTTACAGGATGGCACCGGCGGAGTTGAGAGAATTGAAGGAACAGTTGCAGGATCTCCTTGACAAGGGATATATACGCCCGAGCGTATCGCCATGGGGCGCACCGATTCTCTTTGTGAAGAAGAAGGACGGTTCGATGCGGTTGTGCATCGATTACCGGCAACTGAATAAAGCCACAGTAAAGAACAAGTATCCTCTCCCAAGGATTGATGATCTGTTTGACCAGTTGCAAGGTACAAGATTATATAGCAAGATTGATTTGAGGTCCGGGTATCACCAGATTCGAGTCAGGGAGGAAGATGTGCAGAAGACAGCATTCCGGACTCGATATGGACATTATGAGTTCTTAGTGATGCCGTTCGGTGTGACGAATGCTCCAGCGGTCTTTATGAGCTTGATGAACAGAGTGTTTCAGCCGTATCTTGATCAGTTCGTCATCGTGTTCATCGACGACATTCTCATCTATTCCCGGAGCGAGGAAGAGCACGTGGAACACTTGAGGACAGTGCTCCAGATTCTCCGAGATCACCAGTTGTATGACAAGCTCAATAAGTGTGAGTTTTGGTTGAGCAGTGTAGTATTTCTGGGCCATGTCATATCGAGCAGCGGAATATCAGTGGATCCCAGGAAGATTGAAGCTGTGATGGAGTGGGCTGCCCCCACTTCTGTGCCTGAGATTCGGAGCTTCCTTGGTTTGGCCGGATATTATCGACGCTTCGTCGAGGGCTTTTCGAAGATTGCCAAGCCGTTGACACAGTTGACCCAGAAAGGAGTACCTTTCTTTTGGTCAGAAGCTTGTGAGGAGAGCTTCCAGGAGTTGAAGCACCGTTTGACGACGGCACCAGTGTTAGTGATCCCTACGGAGAACTCCAGATTTGTTTTGTATACCGATGCATCACTCCAGGGCCTTGGGTGTGTACTGATACAGGATAGGCATGTGGTAGCTTATGCATCGAGGCAGTTGAAGCCGCATGAGATGAGATACCCAGTCCATGACTTGGAACTGACGGCTATCATCTTCGCCCTGAAGATTTGGAGACATTATTTGTATGGTACTTCGTTTACCATTTACACGGATCACAAGAGCCTCAAGTTTTTATTCACTCAGGCAGAGCTGAACATGAGGCAGAGGAGGTGGATGGACTTACTCAAAGACTATGATTGTGAGATTGAGTACCATCCCGGAAAAGCTAATTCGACAGCAGATGCTTTGAGCCGGAAAGTGAGGAGTTCTGCTGAGGACGTCATCCATTTGTCAGCCATGATGGCCTCCTATTGCCATCTGGGCTATGATTTCGACATAGATGCATCACCTGTGTATGTATAGACCTTGTTAGCTGAGCCAGATATCTATGAGAACATCAGGAGAGCTCAGAGGTCAGATGATGAGGTTCAGAGGTGGTTATCTTTAGTACATCTTGGTCAGCCAACGAAATTCAGAGTGGCCGATGACAGATCTTTGAGGTTGGGTAACCGTTGGGTGGTTCCGAGTACGCCGGAGTTGCGTAGAGGGATCTTGGAACGAGCTCATAGTAGCAGACTTAGCATCCACCCAGGCGGGAAGAAGATGTATAAAGATCTACGTGGTCAGTTTTGGTGGAAAAGGATGAAATCTGATGTCGTCGCTTTTGTAAAGAGGTGCTTGATCTGCCAGCAGGTTAAGGCAGAGAGGCAGAGACCTGGCGGCGAGTTGAAAAGCTTGGAGATACCGAAGTGAAAGTGGGAACACATTTCCATGGACTTCGTGACTCACCTGCCGAGGAGTACTTCAGGCTTTGATGCTATTTGGGTGATTGTGGATCGATTGACTAAAGTAGCTCATTTCATCCCCTATAGCATGACTTTCACCTTTTGAGGATGGCGCAGTTGTATATTCGAGATGTGGTGAGATTGCATGGGATCCCCATTTCCATAGTGTCGGATCGAGATCCGCGATTCACATCTCATTTTTGGGAAGGTCTTCAGTCAGCCTTGGGAACTTAAGTTAGATTGAGCACTGCTTATCATCCTCAGACAGATGGCCAGACCGAGCGTACTATTCAGACGCTCGAGGACATGTTGAGAGCTTGTGTTTTGGAGTTCGATGTTTCTTGGCAAGATTCAGTGCCTTTGGTAGAGTTCTCTTATAATAACAGCTACCAGGCGAGTATTCAGATGGCTCCTTTTGAAGCTCTTTATGGCAGACGGTGTAGACCACCCTTGTGTTGGTTTGATTTGGACCGTAAATCGGTCGGGGGACCGGAGTTGATTCGGGAGATGGAAGAAAAGATAAAGATGATAAGGCAGAAAATGAAAGCAGCCCAGGACAGACAGGCAGCTTACGCGAACAAACGGCGGAGACCGTTGGAATTTCAGTTGGGAGATAAGGTCTTTTTGAAGATCTCGCCTTTCAGGGGCGTTGTGCGATTTGGGATGCGCGGGAAACTGTCTCCGAGGTATGTTGGACCGTACGAGATTTTGCAGCGCATTGGCACCTTAGCTTACCGACTAGCTATGCCGCCTTCTTTATCTGGTATACATGATGTGTTTCATGTGTCTATGCTGCGGAAGTATGAGCCGGATCCGTCGCATGTTTTACAGCCTTCCGAAGTTCAGTTAGAATCCGATGTGTCTTATGTGAAACGTCCTGTCAGAATTCTGGATCGAGCAGACCGTAGGCTTCGGAACAAAGTGATACCTATGATCAAGGTTCAGTGGGATCGCAGGGGTGTCGAGGAGGCTACGTGGGAGACGGAGCGGCATATGGTGCAGCACTACCCGGAACTATTCTCTGGTATGTGATTATGTTTAGTTCCTTTTGGGGGTAAGTGCATGTGATTTCGAGGACGAAATCTTATAAGTAGGGGAGTATTGTGATATCCCCGAAATGATTAATTGCAATTTGGGCACTAATTGTGTTTATATGATTAATTATGATGGTAATTAATTAATTATGTGATGGATGTAATTAATGTGTTGAAATGCTTAGTCACGTGATAGGGTGACCCGGGAGAGCATATTAGGGTGCATGTTGGGCATGTTGGGAAATTGTTATTTGCATGATTTATTTGCCATGGCTAGCAATTAATTGGAAATCATGAGTCTAATTGATATTTTGGTGCATTTTGGATTAATGCTTTTAAAATATCATGTTGAGGTGTTTTATACACCATGGGTTTGTGGATGCATTTTAATTTAACTTAAACCTTACACCCCAACCCCACACCTCACTTTCATTTTACTTTACCAAACCACCCAAACCCTTCTTTTCTCCCATTTTCGTTTTGGTGCTTAAGGGTGAAGAGGAATCCTTGCAAAAAGTTGATTTGTGGAGTTTATTGGGAGATTTGAGGTCCCCAAGAGGTATGGATACCTCATTGTTGATTTTGCAAGGTTTTATTTATGTTTGGTATGATTTTGAAGGGTTTTAAAATGGGTTTGTGTTGGGTTGTTGTGGTTCTGGTTGAGGGTTGGATTTATGCTTGTTTTGGGGTGTATTTTGAAGGTTTATGTTGTTATTTATGTTGTTGGTGTGTTGGTTTAAGTGTTGGTATGGATTGGAAGGTTTTGGTATGCAAAAATGGTGAAAAATCGCGAGTCTGTGCGAGGCGATCGACTGCGTGAAATGGGGCGATCGATCGCCGAAGGGCAGTACCAAAATTTCGGGACAGGCGATCGATCGCCTGATATGAGGCGACCGATCGCCGAGAGCCAGTAGCCAATCCAAGGTTTAGGCGATCGATCGCCATGTTTGGCGCGATCGATCGCCGCGAAGGAAAAATTGAGGCGATCGATCGCCTCAGCCAAGCGATCGATCGCCAACTGTGGAATTTTGAGAAATGCTTTCTTTTGTCGAATTTTTGGTATTTGACTATTATTTGGCTTCTAATATGGGGTTGTATGATTGTGTAGAACCATCCCAGGTAGCAACGCAACCAAGGAACTGAAGCCATATCAATTCCACTTTTGGAAAGGTACGTATAGGACGTACGGGCACCCAACGGTACATGTATCTAATATACTCATTGTTTATGCATTGTGGATGCGAGTATATACGTGATTATGCATTGTGGATGCAAATACATGTTGAATTATGCATGATGATTGTAGATGCATATGGTTATTGGTGCACATCCCATGAGTCGTGGTCATCCCTTGATGATTTTAATGCTTGCCGCTATTTGTTTTGGTTCCGCTAAATGTGAAGCGAGGGGTGGGAGCGCCGCATGTCACATTTGAGCGTGGTTATCATATAGGGCGAGGAAAGGATATTTGCCGCTCAATGTGAGGCGAGGGGTGGGAGTACCGCATGTCCATTGAAGCGAGGTTATTCTATGCCGCCTATATGTAAATAAGCGAGGGGCATTAAAATACATTGTGATGGACAGACTAGGGATTGGTGATTGGTATTTGATATTGATGAAATGGTATTATGTCATGACATGTGTAGACCATTAAAAATAATCTATTGATTATACTCATGAGTTATGGTACATGGACAACCAAACGGGAAGCGTTTGAAATGCATGGGAAAAACAGGAAGTGTTTTATTATGATTATGCATTTACGCTTTATATTCATATTGTGTTGTATATGAATGATATCATTGCTCATGTTTGGGGGTTGTCCTTGTAGGTACTTTTGGCATGATATGAAGGGGGCTAAGACGGGTTGAGACCGTGAGCTTGAAGAGCACTTTTGGTAGATGAAGGACAGGATTATTTTGTATAGTGTCTACTCTATGAGTAGTGTAAAACTAAAATTGATAACATTCTTTTGATGGGGAATGTAATTAATCCATTGGTAGTTCTCATTTTGGCATGTAACTTTTAGGCTCATAGCCTCAACACGATTAATTTACTCTGATAATTTATATTAGCTCTAATTATGCCTTTGATCCGCACTTAAGGATTAGGGTCCTTACAATATGTATGTTAACATGCTACATAATGAATTAAGTAACGAGGACCCCACACATCATCATCTCACTCGACACAGCGGAATACATCACCGATCATCCGTGTCCGGCGGTATAACCCATCGCCAATCATCACAAAGAGATGAATCATCATAAATCGACACAGCGGAATACATCACCGCTATCATCCATGTCCGGCGGTATAACCCATCGCCAATCATCACAAAGAGATGAATCATCATAAATCGACACAGCGGAATACATCATCGCTATCATCCGTGTCCTCATAAAGAAATGAATCATCATAAATCGACACAGCGGAATACATCACCGCTATCATCCGTGTCCTCATAAAGAAATGAATCATCATAAATCGACATAGCGGAATACATCACCGCTATCATCCGTGTCCTCATAAAGAAATGAATCATCACAACAAGCGGCATCTCATCCTCGCTTCTTCATACAAGCGGTATCTCATCCTCGCTTAGTATGGAATACCCCGCCTCCATGTGCAAGCGAGCCTCCCCCTCCCCCTCCACATTTTTAGCGGTATAAGCGTAAGCTTCTTCATACAAGCGGTATCTCATCCTCGCTTAGTATGGCATACCCCGCCTCCTTGTGCAAGCGAGCCTCCCCCCTCCCGCTCCACATTTTTAGCGGTATAAGTGTAAGCATAAAAATTCTCACAGTGATAAACAAGACTCCTGGAATGTATAATCATCATTCCTTTTCATACTCCATATTTCCTGTAGCCTGCAACCATCATGGTTAGCAACAATAGCCATATACGCTATGCATCAACAATGAAATACATATATGCAACCACTTGCATGTCAATATGTATACCAAGACATGTTACCTCGGAAATATCCCTTTACCTGATTTTCTTAAAAACCAGATCCCTTGGCACATAACATACGGAGTGCCAGACATTACCATTAATGCCATCCTATCGCGTCGCACACGATTCCTGCAACCACAATGGTTAGCAATACCACTTTTCATATTATAAAAGCACATAAACAACTAGTTGTGTCATTCAACATTAATGCCATCATGCATAATTATATGTTATCAACAATTTCCTAGGCCTTTAACAGCCCCAATGAGCAACCTGGCTCTGTACCACTAATGTAAGGACCCCTAGCCCTTAACCCTTGATTAGTGTATTAACCACTATGTGTGGCACATGCTTTCAAAAAAATCAATCGGGAAGCTCAGATGATGCTTTACCATTGAAAGGCAATTACAAAATTTCTTTAATATTCAATGTTATAAGATCATCTCTACCAACAAATAGACTCATAAAGTTCGCCCATTACCATCCCCATTATGGCACTTTTTACATTGTGGACTTTTATAAAAATTTGGGCAGAGTCTCCCCATAAATTGAGCTATCCCGAAACAAAAGCACATCACATAATATAATTCCCGGCCAGGGAAAACACAATACTCAACAGAATACATCAACACTAAGTAAATTCTCAGCCAGGGAAGACACCACACATAAGACAACAAAAGTGGGTTTCAACACCCACATAATACACCAATGACTCTCATATCATTAGCAATTCTACCCTTAATTGCATGCAACATAGAATGAAAGAGAGAAAGGCTCATGCCTTTATATACAACCCATATACAAGTATAAGCGTGCTCACATGCGAGCATCATGAATGTGTATATAACCCTCGGGTGTATATAAGTACTCTATACGATACCATGCTCCATCAAGCCCTGGTACCACGATCCTGGGAGTACACCCAATCAACAGCTCGAGCTCAGCTCCAAAGCCATCGATGTACCTGTTCACCTGCCCCAACAGAGACAGCCCCCAACGGGGTGAGCATACCAATACACAAAATCTCATAATCACAATAATGAAATTCATAATTTACAATAAAAGTAAATACTAATGAATTCAAATGATACTCCATGGATGGCAACGTCCTCATCCGGGATTCCGTGTACTGTCCCTGTCCTCACAATCATCAAACTCATCAAATCTCAAAAATCAGTAAATCAACACATTGATTACCCATCGCATGCCTAATTCTCGAATATCAATAAATAGTGATTCCAAATTCATTATACATGCAAATATAGATATCTCAATATCAAATACTGATTTCTCAACTTCGCTATCAATCACAGATAGCTCAAATGCCTCGCATTTATTTTACCAATTCTCCATTATACTCAGACATCTCAAATGTCTTATAATGATTTCATGATTCCACGGTCATTCTCAGGCATCTCAATGCCCTACAATAGTCATATAAATCCAGTACCCCATATATCTTGTAAGGTTATACTACTCTAGTATCACGCACGCTTGTGGCGGCAAGTCAAGATTAGGTCGCTCCATAGCTATCTCAACACATATATATGACCACATGCACAACTATTTAATGCAATCAAAATACATTATGCATTTCACAAATGCTCTAGTATAAAGTAATGCTCGTACGTCGCACGTACCTTAAATCTCCGTAGTCCAAGCCAAACCTTGCTTGGGTTCCATGCCCCAAGGAATGATGTGCTAATACGATAAATAATTCACAATTATTTACGAACATGCAAACCCATGCTCAAGCACACCCATAACCCTTATACAAAAATATTGTCAACACACGATAATTAATCATTTAAAAGACCCGGGGCAGGGCACATGTAGGGAGGGAAAACGAATGAGACATTATCGAAAATTGTTCAAGAACACCATTCAATTTTTGAACCCTTAACATCACAATTCGAACCCAAACTAAGCACCATAATTCATCTAAAACATGCAATAAACGAATAACAACAAGAATCACCGCCCCCTGCCAAAACCCCTAAATCGAACCCAAACCCTCACGCAATTAGGGAATTAATTCGAACCATAAATCACGAAATGGCAGGGAATTACATGAGAAGCATGAAAAATGGGTAAGGAAGGTTACCCATACGAAGATCGGAAGGAAATCGGTCGAAAATCGAAGAACCCTAGAAATCGGACCTCAACGCATTTCTGGTAAATCCGAACGCGATTCACGACGAAACTTCGAATTACCGGTGTGGAAAGCTGCGCCTGGACGAGACAAAGCTAACGGCGGTCCGGACGCGCCGGATGGTGGCCGGACGGCGGCGGGCGCGACGCTTTTACGCGCGGGGGTTGGGGCGACGGGAAATGGGCAGAACGCGGGGAGAGAGAGAGAGAGACGGGCAAGGTGGAGCTGAAATGATTTTTTAATTAAAATCTCGGGTTCAACTGGTATATATAGCAAAAATAACCCAAAATATCAATAGCCCCACAAATACATCATGATTCATTAAAAATCATCTGTTTTCAAAAAACTCTCTCTCTAACCTCAAAACCCCCTACCGGTGCCCACACAAACACCCCAGATCCCGAGACACACCAAAAACCCAACTCATAGGTTTTACACCGTAATGAGAATACAATCTCAACCTCGGGATCCAACGATCCCAACTACCCAAATAAACGAGCTCGGGAGGCCCAACAACGCTATTAAACTCCGAATCGCCACGTAAAGACAACTTTAGGGGTCATTAATACTCCGGGATTAACGTCTATAACCCCAGGTCATCATAATTAGGTAGCGTATGTATCAAATTATCCATCAAAAATACCAAATCGTAAACAATTAAACTCAATGATGTGTCTATTTTTAGTCACATCAAACTCCCCCATACTTACTCTTTACTCGACCTCGAGTAAATCAGACAAAACTACAATATTTTTGTTTGGCTAATAGATTCATAACAAACTAACTTATCTCCACTTTAACACCTCAACAATTTTAAACATGCATAGTAATGAAAGGCGATGAAAAGTTAACAGTGGAACAAGTTCAATCCCTAAACATCTCATACTTAACAAAGTAGTGAACGTGCGTGTGTGGTCACAAATAAGTGTCATGTGCAAATTATAGATCCAATAGATGCAAACTTATAATAGCTCAAGTCATACACTAACACAAGTATAAGCTCACTTGCACACTCTTCTCCCCTATCTTAGCCACTTGCAAACACAAATCAAGTAGGTCTTTATTAACTTTTAGCTTGGCCTAGGTATTGGCTTATGAAAGAAAGGGTAAGGTATATCAAACAAGAGAGTATGGTGATATGCACAATAATTAGCTTCTCTTCTTGCATGATTTTTTTCAACTTTGTTCTTTCACACCTTGTATATTTTTGCAAGGTTTATTTCAACACTTTTTCTTCTTTTGTGCCTTGGCTCCCCTTGGAGTCATACTTTTATTTATTTTCTCAAGGCATCCCTTTTCTTTCATGCATTTCATTCTTTTTATAATGAAGTTCAAACATATATTCAATGAATTCCTAAGTGCATGTGAATGAAACACATCATACTCCCTTCAAAGTTATGGATATAATTCATATTTAGGCTTATTAGGGAAGGATGATAAGCTAGTCAAAGAATGTCGAATGGGGGTTGTTTGTATGCTTAGCATACAACCATTCTTTTGCATTAAGGCTCAAAAAGGTATTAGTGATTGATTTTGTTTACATGGTAGGCTTGAAAGGCTCAAACACATCAAAGATCGCCTATATCACTTTCATGTTTGCAAGTAGTCTAGATGTGATACCCGAGAATTATTGGTGTTAATCCCAGTGTGGTAATAATCCTTAATGGATTTTAATTGTGGCAATTGCGTATTAATTGCGGTTTTGGGACCCCCAGGGATTTTAAATCCGGTTTTTGGAGTTGTTGGATCCAAGGGATGAGATCGTATTCTCATCGTGGTGATAACCTTGGAATTTGGTTTTCGATGGAATCTGGGGTCCGGAGTACTTTGTACTGGGGCTGGTGATGGAATTTGAGTTGGAGAGATAATTATTGAAAACATATGATTTTTAATGAATCATGATGTAGTTGGAGAGGTATTGGTATTTTGGAGCCTGAGTGCTATATATACAAAATGGACTACGTATTCCGTCATTATACGGAATCATTTCCCTCTCTCCTCTCCCTCACGCCTCTTTCCCTCACCCCAAACCCTTCCCCTCTTCTCCTCTTGGAACAAATCGATGGGGGCTCGTCTTGGGAGCCCGATTTCTCAAAGAAAGGCTGGTAATCTTCTTCTCCTCCCCCTTAGCTTTGATTTGATTATAGTTTTGTGCTAAATGGTTGAGTTTTGAGTTTGATTTGAGATTTGGGGTTTTTGGTTAAAAATCTAAAATGTTAATTTTAGTGTTTTTATTGAGTTTAAATGGTGTAATGGAGGTGTTGAGGAAGTTAGGGGTGTGGTTTTGAGTTTGGGTGTTAAAAACACCATGGAAGCTCGAATTTTTCGGAAACCCGCAGGTTGCGATCGATCGCGGCGTGGCGCCGATCGATCGCGACATGTTGCTGATTTTGGGAAGGCGATGAATAGTCTGGTGATCGATCGTGAAGAGTAGGCGATCGATCGCGAGGGTCTTGGCGATCGATCGCGAGGTTTGGAGATCGATCGCGGATGGCAGTGTTGCGGGCAGTGTACATGGGCGATCGATCGCGCCTGATGGGCGATCGATCGCGGCACTGTTTTTTTGGTTTTTTGTGGAATTTTTGAAAATGTCGGGATTTTGGAAACGGAGTTTAATTAACCATTTTCCGGGGCAATGTCTAAATTCCAATGGGAATGCCATACTTTTAAAAAGGGAATGATTGGAGCCAAATTTTATTATTAAAATGGAATACTCGATTGAGTAATTGGCTAACTTTTGAACTTGCAAAATGGAATATTTTGGGTATTATGCATGCTTAGCCGGGGGGGGACTTTTATTTTGGTAATCGTCATAGATGGACGATAGATTTGGAAATTGTGAACGTGCTTGGGCACGTGATTGCATGCCAATGTTTAATTGGGAGTTATTTGCATGTTAGCACTTAACTCATCGGGTCGTGGGCTCAGGCGAGGTCGTACTCGAGCTACGGTATTATAAGGTACGTATGATGTACGAGCATAGCCCTTTATTATAATTGCAATTGTTGAGTGCATGATACACTATATTGCAATAAATGTATATGGAAATGCATGGTATATGGTATTAGCAATAAACGGATATTGAAATACATGGTTTATGGTAATTGCTACAAATGGATATATATGCGTTGGGAATTATATGGTGCCGCCTTTGAGCGAGTTGGGATGTTGTCGCCTTTGAGCGAACATCGGTTATGACGCCACTGCTGTTGAGCATGCGTGAGAATGAAATGCCGCTATTGTAGAGCGAGCAATGAAATAGAACTATGGAACCATAAATGAGACATAAGGAATATTTGTAATCATTGTTTAATGATTTGACATTATTGATTATGATATCGGTACTTGGCATATAGATTTGTTAATCAACGTAACGATTAACTGGCTATTGGGAATTTGATGGTTTCAGTTGTTTTGAGAACAGGGACAGTACAGGGAATCCCGGATGACGATGATACCATCCAGGGAGCATATTTTATATTTCATAGCATTTACATTGTTGTAAATTATGAATTGTATTATTGTGATTATTGGATTTGGGATATTGGTATGCTCACCCCGTGTGGGGGTTGTCTCTGTTGGGGCAGGTGATTAGGTACATCTGTAAGGCCCTCGTACCGTATTATCGAAAATCATGTTTAACTTATAACAATTATGTGTATTGAGAATAAATATGAGGAATATTATCTTTGATAACAACTCGATATTTTGTACATATGATATCATGATATTTGATAATGTTAATTATGTAAAATTTGTACACTAATTTGTCACGTAATTAGAAATTAATTAATGAGAATATAATCTAATTAATGAGAGTGAAAATTGACCTTGTACATGTCAATTGACAGTCGGGTCAGAATATGGTGAATGACAAATATATTTTTGGAATATTCGGATTAACATCGAAATTTTATTAAAATAATTTAATAAATATAAAAATTGTATTAAATCGAAAGATTTAATTTTATGATTCAAATAAGGACACGAAGTCAGGTGTTGATTGTATATGTAATATACATGCACCAGTACACCAGTGACATTCCGATGTTCATAATTGGTCGGGAATTAATATATATCGGTGTAGGAAGTAAAACACATAGAAAAACGTGTACAAACACACATTGAATCACGGACATGCACTAAAAGGTGCGAAAACACACACAACCTCGCGATTCACTGACCACCGTGTACTTATCCGCTCCGTTCGCCGTTGTCTGACCACCTCTAGATGAGAACGACCTACCACAGTGTTCAGAACTCTCAGGCGCACATTTACATACCAGATAATCAAACTTTGGTGTTCGAAAAGTGCTTCAATTTTATCCTGGAATGATGAAACTCGCGCAAACTAGGGTTTGAACACTTTTGGTTCGATTTCTTCGATTCAACCAAGAATTGGAAGCAACCAAAGCACCGAATCTCTTCCTTGCATCTGGACGAAACTTTCTATACCGGTTGCCGCCTCTACCGCCGCCGAAGCTTGCCGGAATCGTACGAAATGCGTGCGTGAACTATATGCGATTTTGGGTAAATTTTATATCCGATTTTTCAGACTTTGTTTCGATAATTACTAGTTAATTTGGACTATAATTGTTGAATAATAATTTGAATAGGTGAAAAATAATTTACCAAATTAAATTATGATGTTATCGCATCAATTTAATTACCCCAAATTGGTTAGGCTGTGTCTAAAATTGATAACCCATTTTTAATGATTGGTTTTTTGAATTGTGAATTTATATTGATATACAGTGACTACTTCGACCCTACAAGCTCAAGTTCCCTTGTAGATCGAGAAAGAAAGGTATGTTACGATCGGGTAACATACGACATGTATCTGTATCATTTGATATATGATTTGTTGGCTTCTGTGAATTACGTGAGATTATGTGGCTACGTGATTTTATTTAAATTATGTGGCATTCATAGCATTCATGAATTGGCACATCGGTTTATGAAATTAAATGTTTTGTTAACACACATCATTTTTATACATACATCGATGCATGACATGCACGTTGAGCTATGATCCTTAAATACCCTGTTTATTTCTGGATTCTGGGATAATCATTGGAGATTGGTACCACGATACTATGACCGGCATTAAATGGCCGGAAAAGTACAGGGAATCGTGGTCTCCTCTGATTACCATGATTTGTTGAGACGAGGGATTGGTGGCACCTTGCTGATGTCATCCTGTGTATGTCCCTGACTATGTCGAGGCTTGGGATGTGATGACTCTTTGACGACGCATCACTGATGATCCCTTATGCTTGGCAGGCTCGAGCTACTATGATTTGATAGCGATTTGATTGATTCTGATATACCTAGTGGATGGGTGATTGACCTGATACCGACACGACATGCATTGCATTTCATTACATCATTTATCACATTTTATAGATACATGTTGTATATTCCATGATCGTTCCATATTGGGCTTTTGCTCACCCCCAAGGGGGGTTGTTGTTGTCTTTGTGTGTGGACAATGGCAGGTGGTACAGGTGACCAGGACGCCGGAGAGGGCACGTTCGATGGGAGTCACACTTGAGGTTTTACTTTTGTTTATCCCATTATTACATGTATATGTTTACTAGGGGTTTATCCCTGTGGTATGTGAGGAGTTTATGTATTTTTAGTTATTTCACCAGTGTGGATATCTGTTTGGTAGTTTGATTGGTGTATGCTTGATATGAACTGATGATATACATATTTTCAGTATATGTTTATTGGTATGTGTGGTATGTTCCTCATGTGATGAGGTCATGCCGAAATTTTTAGGGCCACTTGTTAATAAATTTTAAACAAATCTTCTGCTGTTTACACTATAAGTATCATTGTGTGATCATTAATCACATGATTACGATTGGCCCTCATAACATCGATGGCTTTGGAGATGAGCTCGAGCTATGGATTGGAGGTGCTGCCAGGGATCGAAATACCAGTGACGGTATTGAGCACCGTATTTTATACATTTGATACACACATACCTATTTGATGCTCGTATGTGAGCACTATTATGTGTATATGGCATGTATAAAAAGGCAAGGGCCTTTCTCTCTTCATTTATGAGTAGCATACAATTATTTGTTGAATTGCTAAATGAACTGAGAACATGTTAGTGTATTATATTGGTGCATGAGATGTATGTGGACTTGGTTGGGGAAAACTAGACATTATATGGAATAATGTAAAGAATTTTATTACGCATGATTGGCTATGATGATAAGTGGTTTTTCCCCTACATGTATGATTGTATGCACTAATGGCATGGATTAATACACTAATAATGGGATAAGGGAACGAGGGTCCTTACACTAGACATACGCCTTAAAGAGCATGTAGTTAAGTTCTATAGCATGTATTAGAGACTTCTTAAGACTATCACAAAGTTCACACAATCTTCACTACGCTATGCACACTTCACAAGTCATGACAATATTGTGCTCAATATATTTGTGATATCCCCGAAATAATTAATTGCAATTTGGGCATTAATTATGTTTATGTGATATTATGGTGATAATTAGATTATGTGTTGGGACTAATTATCTTGGTGAAATGCTTGTCACATGGTAAGCGTGACCCGATAGAGCATTTCAGGGTGCATGTTATACATGTTGGGAAATTGGGTGTTATAATTGTTTAAATGTGTTGGTTTGTAATTTTTGGTAAAGCATGATTTTAATGGTGATTTTGGTGCATTGTGGTAAAATGCTTTTAAAATATCATGTTGGGGTATTTTATACATCATGCTTGTGTTTTGAGACACATTTAAATCCCATAAGTTGGCAAGGGAGCCACTTGCACACACCTTTACATCCCATCACTCCTCTCTATCAGCTTTATGTCCCTACAACCCCCTTCATTCATCCAAAAGCTTCCATTTTTCGTTTCTGAAACAAGAGGGGAGGAGAAAGCTTTGAAAAAGGGGTCTTTTTGTGAGTTCTTGCTAAAAACTTAAAGCTCAAGTGGTAAGCTTTCATTATAATGAAGTCTTGTTGAGTTTTGGTTGGGTTTGTAGCTTGTTTTTGGGGTTAAAAGGGTGGATCTTGGTCCAACATGTTGTTCATGTTTGGGAGATGTATTTTAAGGTTGTTTTGTGGTTAAATGTTGAGCATGGTGGTTGTTATTGGTTGTATATGAGTTTAGGTGTTGTTGGAAGCTCATACTTGGAGGATTCTCGCTGGAACAGGGCTGCACGATCGATCGAAATTAGGGTCCGATCGATCGAGCAGGGCAGAGCCTGAACAAGGCTTGAATCGAGCTCACCGATCGATCGGGAAAAAGTTCCGATCGATCGAGTGTGAAATTTCGATCGATCGAGACAAAATCTCGATCGATCGGTGGAGGTAGTACTTGGATGCCTATTTTTCTTCACTTAGCGATCGATCGGGGCTTAGGGACCGATCGATCGCAAGCCATAAAATGTGGGTTTTGGGATTTTGTTCTAAATGATGATGTTTTTGGTAATGGTTCATTTATTGGCTTCTAATATGGATCCATGTGATTGTGTAGAACCATCCCAGGTAGCCACACATCAAAGGAGATAAAGTTCCACGATATCTCCACTTTTGGAACTAAGGTACGTAGTGAGACGTACGAGCATCGGACGGTAAAACGTATTTATTACGCTCTGATTGGTTATGCATTATGGTTGCATACTGTGATATCCCCAAAATAATTATATGCAATTTGGGCATTAATTATGTTATGTGATTTCATGGTGATAATTAATATATGTGTTGGGACTAATTATCTTGGTGAAATGCTTGTCACATGGTAGGCGTGACCCGGTAGAGCATTTCAGGGTGCATGTTATACATGTTGGGAAATTGGGTGTTATTGGTTTAAATGTGTTGGTTTGTAATTTATGGTAAAGCATGATTTTAATGGTGAAAAGGGGTCTTTTTGTGAGTTCTTACTAAAAAACTTAAAGCTCAAGTGAACCATCCCAGGTAGCCACACAACAAAGGAGATAAAGTCCCACGACATCTCCACTTTTGGAACTAAGGTACGTAGTGAGACGTACGGGCATCGGACGGTAAAACGTATTTATTACGCTTTGAATTGGTTATGCATTATGGTTGCACTGCATTGTGGTTGCATATGGGGTATTGTTTATGCATCATGGATTGCATACATGGTTTGGTCATGCATTTTGGTTGCATGTGTATATTGGATGCATTGTTGCATATGATTGTGAGTCGGGATTTATATTCCAGTGATGGAGAATACTTGCCGCCAGTGGCGTAGCGATGTGAATACTTGCCGCTGTCATACCGTAGCGATGAGAGAATATTTGCCGCTAATATGAAGCGAAGAACACGACCGCTGTCATATTTATAGCGAGGGATATTAGTGCCGCTGGTATTGTCTAAGCGAGGGGTATTTCTGCTGTCATGTTAACGCGAGGGGTATTATGCCACTGATATAATAAGACTTGGGAATTGAACACTGAATATATGGAAATCGGTGCATGTCATGACATACATTATTTGTAATATAATCTATTGGTTATGATGTGGTATAGGGACAACCAAATGGAGCTTTTAAATGTGTTACATACAGGAAGTGAATCACATTTACGATTTATGCATTTGAATTGCTATCATATTATTGTGAATATGATTTTGTACATCCTCATGGTTTTGGGGTTGTTCCTGTAGGTACTTTTGGGCGGACAGGCTAAGGCGGGTTGATGCGGTGAGCAGTGAGAGTGCTTTTGGCATAGCAGGATTAATTATTTTGTATAGTCTCTACTCTAGGAGTAGTGTAAAGCTATAGGATTAACATTCATTGGTTAGGAATGTAACTAATCCCTTTTGGAACTTTATTTTGGCACTGTAATTTAATAGCTCAAGGCATCAACACAACCTTTATACTCTGTTTATGCCTGGAAATTTTTATTTACGCCTTTAATCCGCACTATCGGAAATAGGGTCCTTACATTAGTGGTATCAGAGCAGTGGTTAGAGAACCCAGGAATGAGTGAAGGGTAGCCTTAGCATGGTTGGCTAGGTGCTTACATTTGGGCATGTTTATGCATGTAGTATATGTTAGTGTATAAATTGTTATACTAACATGCTTATTATCATTCATGTTGTCTAATGGCATAACATATATATTGTTTGGAATTGTTGTTAACCTTTGTATTACAGCATGGCGGATATGAATATGGAGAACCTCAATGAAGGGGTGGGTGATGTTGGAAGCGTGAACGCTAGCGTTGGTCAGGCAAATCCTTTACCTCCACCTGCTGTGGGCGTAGAGCGGGTAGCTCAGTTGCTTTTACCAGGGGAGCTTAGTCTGAGTCAGTTCCTAACTTTCCACCCGCCCATGTTTGAGGGGACGGAGACAGGAGAAGAAGATGAGGAGTGGCTCGAGAGATTAGAGCAAATATTTGTGTCCGCTCCTTGTGCTAGGACAGCGTGGCTGAGGTTGGCGGAGTTCCAACTGGCAAAGAAGTCTTCTATGTGGTGGAAGACGACGGTGATGGAACTGAGAGCTCAGGGTATGGTGATTAACTGGACATTATTTCGGACTCGGTTTCTAAACTGATACTTTTCTGCGGCGGCTAGGTAAACAAAGGAGGATGAATTCACGAGCCTGAAACAGGGGAGCATGTCAGTCTCGGACTATGCCATGCATTACTCGTCTTTGTTGAGGTATGTTCCCCACATTGCAACAAATGGGCATGCCAAGATGAGGCACTTTCTAAAGGGGCTACGACCGGAACTTTTTGATCGGGTTATCTCCAACAACCCCACTTCTTTTGATGATGCTCTCACTAGAGCGGAGCTAGCAGAGATTGGAGTCCGTGCTTACCCAGACGTTGCACCCCCAAAAGTCCCACCACCAAGGCCAGTGCCTAATAATCTGAGGCCACGAGGAGAATCATTTAAACCTCGTGGGGCTTCTTCCTCATCTTCTCGGTTTGGTGGGAGACGAATGGATAACCGGAGGGGTGGTGCGCCTAGCAACAGAGGGCAGACTCAAGCGAGTAGGAGTGGAGTGGTGAAGTGTCACTTTTGTGGAGGACCACATCACATGCGAGACTGTACGGCTTGTTATAAATGTGGCAAGATGGGCCACATATCTCGGTTCTATCAGAATGGTGATGGTCAGGTGGATCTTAGAGGAGGCAGAGGGAGGTTTTCTCCCGGGACAGTACAGCAGAGGCTGCCGATGGTGCCTCGACAGATGGGAGGACAGGCGATGGGGCCACCTCAGGGACAGGTCTATGCGTTGACCAGGGAGCAGGCCGATGCAGCTCCAAAGGAGGTGATAGCTGGTACGTGCCTTCTATTTACATATTACGTCTTTATTTTGATAGACACAGGTGCTTTGCACTCCTTTGTGTCTGCGGATTTTGTGGCGAGACATCATATGTGCACGTCTCCGTTACCCACGTCTCTATTGGTCTCGACACCCACCGGAAAGAAAGTTGTTGTGGATCAGTTTCCGATGGACTGCCTCATTTATTTTGAGGGCAATGAGATAAAGGCAGATTTGATTGTTCTGAGCATGTCAGATTTTGACTGCATTGTGGGCATCGACATTCTGAACAGATATCAGGCAGTAGTGGATTGCCGACAGAGGACAGTACGGTTCAGATCTCATTTGGGAGTTCAGTGGATTTTCTATGGCAACGGTTCTCGTGCGAAGATTCCATTGATCTCGGCAATCAAAATGTCCCAACTATTGGAACGTGGACATATGGGCTATCTCATTTATGCCATGGATCTGTTGGGAAAAAGCAAGGAGTTAAAAGTTGAGGACATACCAGTAGTAGCGGAATTTGCTGATGTGTTCCCGGAGGAGATTCCAGGATTCCCACCGACTAGGGAAGTCGAGTTTGGGATTCAGTTATTACCGGGGACATCCGCTATTTCTCGTGCCCCTTACCGAATGGCACCGGCAGAATTAAGAGAACTGAAGGAGCAGTTGCAGGAACTCCTTGATAAAGGATATATACGCCCTAGCGTATCGCCTTGGGGCGCACCCGTTCTTTTTGTAAAGAAGAAGGATGGCTCGATGCGGTTGTGCATCGATTACCGGCAACTGAATAAGGCTACGGTAAAGAACAAGTATCCTCTTCCAAGGATTGACGATCTGTTTGACCAGTTGCAAGGTACCAGACTTTATAGCAAGATTGATCTGAGATCCGGGTACCACCAGATACGGGTCAGGGAGGAAGATGTACAGAAGACAGCATTTCGGACTCGGTATGGACATTACGAGTTCTTAGTAATGCCGTTTGGTGTGACGAACGCCCCGGCTGTCTTTATGAGCTTGATGAATCGGGTGTTCCAACCCTATCTGGATCAGTTCGTCATCGTATTTATTGACGATATACTCATCTACTCCAGGAGCGAGGAAGAGCACGTGAAACACTTGAGGACAGTGCTCCAGATCCTCAGAGATCACCAATTATATGCCAAGCTTAGCAAGTGTGAGTTTTGGTTGAGTAGAGTAGTATTTTTGGGGCATGTCATATCCAGTAGTGGGATTTCTGTGGACCCCAGGAAGATTGAGGCTGTGATGGAGTGGGCTGCACCCACTTCTGTACCCGAGATTCGGAGTTTCCTTGGTTTGGCTGGCTATTATCGACGCTTCGTCGAAGGATTTTCTAAGATTGTTAAGCCACTGACTCAGTTGACTCAGAAAGGGGTACCGTTTTATTGGTCTGAGGCTTGCGAGCAGAGCTTCCAGGAACTGAAACACCGGTTGACCACGGCACCTGTTTTGGTAATTCCCTCAGAGAATAAGAGGTTTGTTCTGTATACTGACGCGTCACTTCAGGGCTTGGGATGTGTATTGATGCAAGATAAGCACGTGGTAGCTTATGCATCAAGGCAGTTGAAACCGCATGAGGCTAGGTACCCAGTCCACGATTTGGAGTTGGCGGCTATTATATTTGCCCTGAAAATTTGGAGGCATTATCTGTATGGTACCTCCTTCACCATTTATACAGATCATAAGAGCCTGAAATTTTTGTTTACTCAGGCGGAATTGAATATGCGTCAGAGGAGATGGATGGACCTACTTAAAGATTATGACTGTGAAATAGAGTACCATCCGGGAAGGCCAATTTGACAGCAGACGCCTTGAGTCGGAAGGTGAGGAATACTGCTGTGGATGTCATGCATTTGTCGGCTATGATGACTTCTTGTTGCCATATGGGCTATGACTTCGATGTGGACGCATCACCGGTTTGGGTATCGACCTTATTAGCTGAGCCACATATCAATGAGAATATCAGGAGAGCTCAGAGGACAGATGATGAGATTCAGAGATGGTCGTCATTGGCACTTCAAGGGCAGCCATCAAAGTTCAGAGTGGCTGAGGATGGTTCCTTGAGACTCGGTAACCGATGGGTAGTTCCATATACGCCGGAATTGCGTAGAGAAATCTTGGAACGGGCTCATAGTAGCCGATTTAGCATCCACCCAGGAGGAAGGAAAATGTATAAGGACTTATGTGTCAGTTCTGGTGGAAACGGATGAAGCGTTATGTGATCGCTTTTGTCAAGAGATGTTTGATCTGCCAGCAAGTTAAGGCAGAGAGGCAGAGACCCGGTGGCGAGCTAAGGAGCTTAGAGATACCGGAGTGGAAGTGGAAACACATATCTATGGACTTTGTGACCCACCTGCCGAGGACTACTTCGAGCTGTGATGCCATTTGGGTGATCATTGACAGACTGACGAAGGTAGCTCACTTCATTCCATATTGTATGACGTACACATACTTGATGATGGCTCAGTTGTATGTCCGGGACATAGTGAGACTACATGGGATTCCAGTATCTATTGTGTCAGACAGGGACCCACGGTTCACATCTCATTTCTGGGGAGGTCTTCAGTCAGCTTTGGGTACTGAGGTGAGATTGAGTACGGCATATCATCCCCAGACGGATGGGCAGACTGAGCGTACCATTCAGACGCTGGAGGACATGCTGCGAGCTTGTGTATTGGAGTTTGATGCTTCATGGCAAGATTCCTTGCCCTTGGTAGAATTTTCATACAACAACAGCTATCAGACGAGTATTCAGATGGCACCGTTTGAGGCTTTGTATGGTAGGCGTTGTAGGTCGCCATTATACTGGGATGACTTGACCAGTAAAGCTGTGGGAGGACCCGAATTGATTCGGGAGATGGAGGATAAGGTAAAGGTTATCCGACAGAAAATGAAGGCAGCCCAGGACAGGCAGGCAGCCTATGCGAATAAACGACGGAGACCGTTAGAGTTTCAGACGGGAGACAGGGTCTTTTTGAAGATTTCACCTTTCAGAGGTGTGGTTCGGTTTGGCATGCGTGGTAAACTGTCTCCGAGGTATGTGGGACCGTATGAGATTTTACAACGCATTGGTACCTTAGCTTACCGTTTGGCACTACCACCGTCGTTGTCTGGTATTCACGACGTGTTTCATGTATCTATGCTACGGAAATATGAGCCGGATCCGTCGCATGTATTGCAGCCTTCTCAGGTTCAGTTAGATTCTGATGTATCCTATGAGGAACGGCCAGTCAGGATTCTAGATAGGGCTGATCGCAGGCTTCGGAACAAAGTGATACCTATGGTAAAGGTACAGTGGGATCGCAGGGGTGTCGAAGAGGCCACGTGGGAGACGGAGCAGCATATGGTGCAGCACTACCCGGAATTATTCTCTGGTATGTGATTTATGTTTAGTTTTGATTTGGGTAAGTGCATGCGATTTCGAGGGCGAAATCTTGTAAGTAGGGGAGTATTGTGATATCCCCGAAATAATTAATTGCAATTTGGGCATTAATTATGTTTATGTGATATTATGGTGATAATTAGATTATGTGTTGGGACTAATTATCTTGGTATAATGCTTGTCACATGGTAGGAGTGACCCGGTAGAGCATTTCGGGGTGCATGTTGTACATGTGAGGAATCTTGGGTGTTGAAATGCTTTAAATGATATGGGTTGTGTTTATTTGGGGGAAAACATAATTTTTATAGGGATTTTGATGCATTGTGGTAAAATTCTTTTAAAATATCATGTTGAGGTATTTTCTATATCATGCTTGTGTCTTGATACACATTTAAAAACCATATCATGGCATGAACCACTTGTATGCCCCCTTTACATCACATCACCCTCTCCTTATCAGCTCTTGCCCCAAAACCCCATCCCTCCATCTTATCTCTTGCAAGAAAACTTTCCATTTTCGTTTCTACATCTAAAGGAAAGGAGAAAACTTGGAAAAAGGGGAGTTTTTGTGTTTTCTTACCAAAAACCTGAAGCTCAAGTGGTAAGCTTCCTTTATGGTAGAGTCTTGTTGAGTTTTGGTTGATTTATAGCTTGTTTTTGAGGTTAAATGAATGGATCTTGGTTCATCTTGTTGGTCATGATGGGAGATGTCTTTTAAGGTGGTTTTTGTGGGTATATGTTGAGCATGGTGGTTGTTCTTGGTTGTGCTTGTGTATAGGTGAGGTTGGAAGCTCATTTAAGGAAATTTCTCGCGTGAACAGGGCGTCTCGATCGATCGGAAAATGGGTCCGATCGATCGAGCAAGGCAGTGTCTGCCCAAGGCGAGGAATGAGCTTACCGATCGATCGAGATTTTGTCCCGATCGGTCGGTGTGTGTAATCTCGATCGATCGAGATAAACTCTCGATCGATCGGCGGAGGCAGTACTTGGATGCCTGTTTTCCTTCACTTGGCGATCGATCGGGACTTGGGGCCGATCGATCGGAAGGCTTATAAATGTGAATTTTGGGATTTTGTTCTAAATATTGATGTTTTTGGTAATGGTTCAATTATGGGTTTCTAATATGGATTCATGTGATTGTGTAGAACCATCCCAGGTAGCCACACAACAAAGGAGATAAAGTTCCACAATATCTCCACTTTTGGAACCAAGGTACGTAGTGAGACGTACGAGTATCGGACGGTAAAACGTATTTATTACGCCTTGTATTGATTTTGCACTATGGTTGTGCACATGGAATTGATTAGGCATTGTGGTTACATATGGGGTAATGTTTATACATCATGGATTGTATACATGATTGGTCATGCATTTTGGTTGCATGTGTATATTGGATGCATTGTTGCATGTGATTGTGAGTCAGGAATTATATTCCAGTAGTGGAGAATACTTGCTGCTAGTGGCATAGCGATGTGAATACTTGCCGCTGTCATACCGTAGCGATGGGAGAATATTTGCCGCTAATATGAAGCGAAGAACACGACCGCTGTCATATTTATAGCGAGGGATATTAGTGCCGCTGGTATTGTCTAAGCGAGGGGTATTTCCGCTGTCATGTTAACGCGAGGGGCATTATGCCACTGATATAATAAGACTCGGAAATTGAACACGGAACATATGGGAATCGGATGCATGTCATGACATACATTGTTGGTAATATAATCTACTGATTATCATTTGGTACAGGGATAACCCAAGGGAGCATTTTAAATGTGTTACATACAGGAAGTGAATCACATTTACAATTATGCATTTGAATTGCTGTCATATCGTTGTGTATATGATTTTATACATGCTCATGGTTTTGGGGTTGTTCCTGTAGGTACTTTTGGGCGGACGGGCTAAGGCGAGTTGGTGCAGTGAGCTAGTGCGGAGTGCTCTTGTAGCAGGCACATTCTTTTGTATAGTATCTACTCTAGGAGTAGTGTAAAACTATAGGATTAACATTCATAGTTGAGAATGTAATTAATCCATTTTGGATCTTTATTTTGGCACTGTAATTTATTAGCTCAGAGCATCGACACAACCTTTATACTCTGTTTATGCATGGAAATTTTTAATTACGCCTTTAGTCCGCACTTAAGGAACTAGGGTCCTTACACTGCCTAAGCACTGACATCACATGCATACTCAATGCACTTGGCTCGGGTATCTACAACATATCCCTAAGCCCCAAACACAACTGTCAATCCTGAGTCATTCCCTACCCAGTGGAGAATGATAATCGACGATCGACAACACGGTATGATTCCCAAAATCAACACCGCACGTACCAACTCACCGAATCTTTCAAAGATTCCCAAATAGGTATAATACTACCTTCTTCCTCACAAGGGGAGTGCCATCGAACTCGAGATCCACAAGTCTCGAACCACTGTTCGGAAAAACTGGATACAATAACACCCATTGCATCCCAAATACACGGGTTCCCCCAGATCGAGTCAATAACGACCTGATGACTCTCTTGTTGGTACTCCAACATCATGAGCTGTCCCAGACAAGTCTCACCAAGATTAAACATAAACGTATACACGTTTCAATGAGGCACGCACAACCTCAAATGACATGGTGACTACTAGAGTCCACCACAATCCCCATCGTATCACCTTACGATTTGCCAAACTTGGTTCCAACGAGCAGTATGACGGCTCTAGCAAGCCCATCATGGTGTTATACACACGCGGCAGACAACCTAGTCTCTGTCTTTTTAGGTTTACCTCAAACCTACCAACAAGACGGACGGTTCCATACGGCACACCATACCGTGGTAAGAAAAATCAATAGAGTAGTGGGTCTGTACCCAACGTTCCTCTAATGTCCCTATGTACTTAACATAATCTGATCCTACTCCCTTAGGACCCATCCAACACCCTCAAGGGTGGTGTGACCATGTCCACCACATGTCACATCGACAGAAAGCGAGTAATTTCCTCCATGATTACTCCTGTCGTCAAATCACATGGCGAAAAGCCATTCCAACGAGCATACCTCAAGGGTATCACCACTCGTAATATGATCACCCCAAACATAAGCTACGGTACAATCACATGTACAGCGCATCCATCCATTCCTCGAGCAACCCGCTCGGTATAAGGGTCATGTCAATCGGTGACGCACACACCACCTTGTGCTCGGTACTGGCACCCAAGGCATACCACTGAATACGTATACTCAACGCATTGTTCATCGTAACGATGATGCATGTCTAATAAGACATCTCCTAAACCATCGTCATCGTCATCCCATGACGACACATGCCAACTCATGGCATCCAAGGCATTGTCAACTAGTGACGATACATGTCAATAATGACATTTAAATAACCCAGTCAACTCGTGACGGTCCATGTACATCAGCGTATGTCATCCACCATCATGCTAGTAAAATAGGCATAATAAAACATGTATATGCTAGCTACAATAATGCTAATAGAATAGCAATATCTCATACCTCATCGCTAGCAATATAGCGGCACACATGTCTCCGTCGCTCAATAATAGTGCGTAATCAGCACCCATCGCTCGAAGGCGGCAAAATCCTGTGCTGAGTACATAGCGGCACAATCCCTCGCTATAGAATCGACGGCATGATACCTCGTCATATAATAAGTGGCATGAAACCTCGCTATACACCTGAGCATGAATCATCGTCCACATAATAGCGAAAAGAGGCATCGTTATCAATAACCGGCGGTATAAACCATCGCCAATCAATATAGCGGAATGAACCGTCGCTATCAATACACCTGGCGGAATGAACCATCGCCAATCAATATAGCGGAATGAACCATCGCTATCAATACACCTGGCGGAATGAACCATCGCCAATCAATATAGCTGAATGAACCATCGCTATCAATACACCTGGCGGAATGAACCATCGCCAATCAATATAGCGGAATGAACCATCGCTATCAATACACCTGGCGGAAAGAACCATCGCCAATCAATATAGCGGAATGAACCGTCGCTATCAATACACCTGGCGGAATGAACCATCGCCAATCAATATAAATCGACACAGCGGGACACATCACCGCTATCATCCGTGTCCTCATAATGAAATGAATATAATCGACACAGCGGGACACATCACCGCTATCATCCGTGTCATCACAATGAAATGAATATAATCGACACAGCGGGACACATCACCGCTATCATCCGTGTCATCACAATGAAATGAATATAATCGACACAGCGGGACACATCACCGCTATCATCCGTGTCATCCCAATGAAATGAATATAATCGACACAACGGGACACATCACCGCTATCATCCGTGTCATCACAAAGGAATGAATCATCATCCTCGACACAGCGGAATACATCACTGCTATCATCCGTGTCATCACAATGGGATGAATCATCATCCTTATAAGCGGCATCTCATCCTCGCTTCTTCATACAAGCGGTATCTCATCCTCGCTTCGTATGGTATACCTCGCCTCAATGTGCAAGCGAGCCTCCCCCCTCCCGCTCCACATTTTTAGCGGTATAAACATAAGTATAAAAATTCTCACTGTGATAAGCAAGACTCTTGGAATGTATAATCATCATTCCTTTTTATACTCCATATTTCCTGTAACCTGCAACCACCATGGTTAGCAACAATAGCCATATACGCTATGCATCAAACATCCAATGCATAATTGCAACCACTTGCAAGTCAATACGTATACCAAAGCATGTTACCTCGGAAATATCCCTTTACCTGATTCTCTTACAAAATCAGATTCCTTGGCACATAACACACGGAGTGCCAGACATCACTATTAATGCCATCCTATCGTGTTCCACACGATTCCTGCAATCACACTGATTAGCAACACCACTTTTCATATCAGAAAAAGCACATAAACAACTAGTTGTGTCATACAACATTAATGCCATCATGCATAAGTATGTGCTATCAATAACTTCTTAGGCCCTTAACAGCCCCAAAGAGCAACCACTGCTCTGATACCACTAATGTAAGGACCCCAAGCCCTTAACCCTTGATTAGTGTATTAACCACTATGTGTGGCACATGCTTTCAATAAAAAGTCGATCGGGGAACTCAGATGATACTTTATCATTGCATGGCAATTACAAAATTTTTTCCTTTAACACTCAATGTTATAAGGTCATCAGCCTAACAACAAAATAGACTCATAAAGTTCGCCCAATACCATCCCCTTTTTGCCTCTTTTCACATTGTGGACTTTTATAAAAATTTGGGCAGAGTCTCCCCATAAATAGAGCTATCCCGAAATGAAAGCACAACACATAACATAATTCCCGGCCAGGGAAAACATAATACTCATCAGAAAGCAGTAATACCAAGTAAATTCCCAGCCAGGGAAGACACCACACACATGACGACAAGAGTGGGTTTCAACACCCACATAATACACCAATGACTCTCATATCATTAGCAATTCTACCACAATTGCATGTAACATATAATGAAAGAGAGAAAGGCTCATGCCTTTATATACAACCCATATACAAGAATATACGTGCTCACATGCGAGCATCATAATATGTATATAATCCTCAGGTGTATATAAGTACTCTATACGATACCGTGCTCCATCAAGCCCTGGTACCTCGATCCTAGGAGTACATCCAATCAACAGCTCGAGCTCAACTCCAAAGCCATCGATGTATCTGTTCACCTGTCCCAACAGAGACAGCCCCCAACGGGGTGAGCATACCAATACACAAAATCCCATAATCACAATAATGAAATTCATAATTTACAACAAAAGTAAATACTAATGAATTTAAATGATACTCCCTGGATGGCAACATCCTCATCCGGGATTCCGTGTACTGTCCCTGTTCTCACAATCATCAAACTCATCAAATCTCATAAATCAGTAAATCAACACATTGATTTAACTCATTGCATGCCTAGTTCTCGAATATCAATCATTAATGATCCCAAGTTCATTATACATGCAAATATAGATATCTCAATATCTAATACTGATTTCATAACCTCGCTATTAATCACAGATAGCTCAAATGCCTAGCATTTATTTTACCAATTCTCCATTATATCTAGACATCTCAAGTGTCTTATAATGAATACATGATCCCATGATCATTCTCAGGCATCTCAAATGCCCTAGAATAGTCATATACATCAGGTACCCCATATACCTTATGAGAGTTACACTACTCTAGTATCACACGCGCCCCTGGCAGCGATATCAAGATTAGGTCGCTTCATAGCTTCTCAACACATATAAATAATCCTCATGCAACACATATAAATAATCCTCGTGCAACACATATAAATAATCCTCGTGCACGATTATTCAATAAAATCAAAATACATTATGCATTCACAAATGCTCTAATATGTAGTAATGCTCGTACGTCGCACGTACCTTAAATCTCCGAAGTCCGAGCCAAACCTTGCTCGAGTTCCATGTCCCGAGGAATGATGTGCTAACACGATAAATAATTCACAAGTATTTACGAACATGCAACCCATGCTCAAGCACACCCATATCCCTCAAAATATTGTCAACACACGACAATTAACCTTTAAAAAGACCCAGGGCAGGGTACATGCAGGGAGGGAAACAAATGAGACAATATAGAAAATTGTTCAAGAACACCCTACAATTTTCGAACCCTTATCTCACAATCGCACCCAATTAAACACCATAATTCATCTAAAATGTGAATTAAACCATCAATAGCAGGAATCATCATCCTTGCCAAAAACCCCCAATTTTCGAATTTCAAAGCCCTAAATTCGAACTCAATTCCTTAAATCCAAACACAATTAAGCATCAACAATACATCTAAAACATGTAATAAACGACCCATAACAAGAATCGTCACAACCCTGCCAAAACCCCCAAATTCGAACCCATTTCACGCACACATCACAAAATTCGAACCAACCCTCACGAATTTAGGGAAAATTTCGAACCAATCCAACACAAAATAGCAGGGAATTACATGAGAGGGACGAAAAAGAGGTAAGGAAGGTTACCCAATCGAAAATCGGAAGAAATCGGACGAAAATCGAAGAACCCTAGAAATTGGGGATCGCCGCTTTCTCGCAAAATCCGACTTCAAATCAAGATGAAACTTCGAATTGACGGAGGGGATAGCTGCGCCTCGACGAGACAAAGCCGGTGGCGGGTCGCACGCACCGAACGGCGGCCGGACGGCGGCGGGCGCACCGCTTTTGCGCGCGGCAGCTGTTGCAGACGGGAAAGGGGGCGCGAGCGGGGAGAGAGAAAATTAAGGGGCTGAAATGAAATTTTCATTTAAAGTTTGGGTTCAATTGGTATTTATAGCAAAAATACCCCGAAATACTAATAGCCCCACAAATACATCATGATTCATTAAAAATCATCTGTTTTCAAAAACTCTCTCTCTAACTCCAAAACCCCCTACCGGTGCTCACACAAGCACCCGAGATTCCGAGACACATCAAAAACCCAAGTCTTAGGTTTTACACCGTAATGTGAATACAATCTCAACCTCGGGATCCAACGATCCCAACTACTCAAATAGACGAGCCCGAAAGGCCCAACACCGCGATTAAACTCCAAATCGCCACGTAAAACCACTTTAGGGATTATTAACAGTACGGGATTAACATCTATAATCCCTGGTCATCACAGCAGTGATGATAGAATACTTGCCGCCGTCATGTCGAAGTGATGATAGAATACTTGCCGCTGTCATATTTAGCGATGAAGAATATTTGCCGCAAATATGTCGAAGCGAAGGATAATGCCGCTGTCATATTGATGCGAGGGATATTATGCCGCTAATATGTCGAAGCGAGGGGTATTAATGCCGTTGTCAGATAAACGCGAGGGGTATTATGCCACTGATATAATAAGACTGGAAATTGGCCATTGATATACACGGAATGGATACATGTCATGACATGCATATTGGAATTATAATCCTTTGATTATTATTGTGGTACAGGGACAACCAAGGGCTCTTTTAAATGTGTTAAATACAGGAAGTGAATTGCATTTACGGTTTATGCATTGAATTATGATCATATTATTGTGAATATGATTTATATACATGCTCATGGTTTGGGGTTGTTCCTGTAGGTACTTTTGGGCGGACGGGCTAAGGCGGGTTGATGCGGTGAGCCAGTGAAGAGTGCTTTTGGCATAGCAGGCTTAATTATTTTGTATAGTCTCTACTCTAGGAGTAGTGTAAAGCTATAGGATTAGCATTCATTGGTTGGGAATGTAACTAATCCCTTTTGGAACTTTATTTTGGCACTGTAATTTAATAGCTCAGGGCATCAACACAACCTTTATACTCTGTTTATGCATGGAAATTTTTATTTACGCCTTTAATCCGCACTTAAGGAACTAGGGTCGTTACAATATTCAACTACTAAGTTAAAGCACAATTTGCATAGAGTTCAAAGTGTTCCAAGGTTAACAATTCACCTATGTTCAAAAACATGCATGATATCAATTAGGTTTCATCATGGGCTAGTGATTCTAAGCATGCATTCATTACTAACTATGAGCTCAAAATTTTCAAAAAATTTGATTTTTTTGTATTTTTATAATAAGAAAAGCAATAACACACTACTAATCCCTCCCCCATACTTAAATCCTACATTGTCCCCAATGTAAGTCAAAAATACAAGAAAAGAGAAAAGTCTAACTACTAAAGCAATAAAAATAAAAATAAAAGGGAGAAAGGAAACTAACTCCCCTTGGGTTGCCTCCCAAGCAGCACCTCTGTTTAACGTCGGTGGCCCGTCGCTAGTCCTCGTGATCAGTCAACGTGAGGTGGATCCTCTAGAGCCACCTTGATGTTCACTTGTCCACCTTCCTCGTTTTGGACACCATCGTAGTAATGCTTAAACCTGTGACCATTCACCTTGAATGTCTTAGTGGTGTCCAAACTCTGAATTTTCACTGCACCATGGGGATACACATTAGTAATGATATAAGGTCCATGCCATCTAAAACGAAGCTTAAATAGGCGAAGCGTGAATGGTAAAGGAGAACTTTTTGACCAACTTCAAAACTCCTCCTTGATATCATTTTGTCATGGAAGTCCTTCTTCTTTTCCTTGTAGATCCTTGCACTCTCATACACCTCATTACTTAACTCTTCTAGTTCTTGGAATTGCAACTTCCGATGCATGTCACTCTCATCATAGTTCATGTTGAAATGCTTCACAGCCCAGTATGCTCTATGCTCCAACTCTACAGGAAGATGACATGGTTTACCAAAAATTAGTCAATATAGTGACATACCTATTGGAGTCTTATATGCAGTTCGGTAAGCCCAAAATGCGTCATCCAGTCTTTTAAGCTCCAATCCTTCCTTGATGGGTTGAGATTGTTTTCCAATATGGCTTTGATTTCTCGGTTAGAGACCTCGGCTTGGCCATTTGTTTGCGGATGGTAGGCGGTGGAAACTTTGTGGGTCACATGATACTTCTTGAAAAGACTTTCCACCGTCCGATTGCAAAAGTGTGTACCTCTATCACTAATTATAGCTCTTGGGATTCCAAACGTAGAGAAAAGATTATGTTTGATAAAATCTGCAGCAACTTTGGAATCGTCAGTCCGGGTAGCGATAACTTCCACCCATTTCGAAACATAGTCAACAGCAAGAAGTATATAAATATGACCATAAGAGATAGGAAAGGGTCCCATAAAGTCGATGCCCCATACGTCAAAAATCTCAGAAATAAGAATGGGTTGTTGAGGCATCTCCTTTCTGTGGGAGATATTACCGGTCAATTGGCATTGCACACAGTTCTTGCAAAAATAGTAGGCATCATGAAACAGGGTAGGCCAAAAGAACCCACATTCTAGTACCTTCCTAGACGTCATCTTTGCACCAAAATGTCCACCACAAGCGTATGAATGGCAGAACTTAAGAATGTTATTTACCTCAGTTTCGGGTATGCATCTTCTAATGATTTGGTCCGCGCAGTTCTTCCATAGGTAAGGATCATCACATACATAGTGATTGGCATCACTCCTTATCTTAGCTCTTTGAGACCTAGACAATTCAGAAGGTAATACATTAGAGGCTAAGAAGTTCACAATATGAGCATACCATGGAAGATTGTCTCTTATGGAGAGTAGATGCTCATCCGGGAATTCCTCCTTCAAACAAAGCTCCTCATCCACATGCGGTAGACGGCTTAAGTGATCCGCTACTTTGTTCTCGCTGCCCTTCTTATCCTTGATTTGTATCTCGAACTCACTCAAGAGTAAAATCCATCATATCAACCTGGGTTTTGCCTCCTTCTTCGTCATCAGTTAGCGAAGAGCTGCATGATCAGAATAAAAAATGACTTTAGTACCAAGTAGATAAGATCAAAATTTTTCAAGAGCAAAAACAACTGCTAAAAGCTCTTTCTCAGTAGTGGAATAGTTCTGTTGAGCATCATTCAAGGTCTTTGATGCATAATAGATGGCATGTGAAGCATTCCTTTCTCTTTGGCCCAAGACAGCACCAACCGCATGGTCATTGGCATCGCACATGATCTCGAAAGGCTTACTCCAGTCGGGTGGTTGTATGATGGGGGTAGAAGTCAATGACTCCTTCAGTCAATCAAAAGCTATCTTGCTTGCTTCATCCATCTCAAAAGGAACATCCTTTTGCAGTAGCTTACACAAAGTTGTAGCTATCTTAGTGACATCCTTGATGTACCTCCTGTAAAAAACTTGCATGTCCAAGAAAAGAGCGCACATCCCGAACACAAGTAGGATAGGGTAAAGACTGCATTAACATCAATTTTTGCTTTGTCGACCTCTATACCATTAGCAGAAATGACATGACCCAATACTATACCTTGTTCTACCATAAAATGACATTTTTTAGAATTTAGAACAAGGTTAGTCTCTATGCATCTTTTTAATACAAGTGTAAGGCTAGCAAGGCAATCTTTGAATGAGTTATCGTAGACAGTAAAATCGTCCATGAACACCTCTAGAATATGCTCAATAAACTCAGAAAAGATGCTAACCATACACCACTGAAACGTGGCTGGAGCATTGCACAGTCCAAAGGGCATGCGTGGTAGGCGAATGTGCCAAAAGGGCATGTGAAAATAGTCTTTTCTTGAACCTCCGGTGCAATTGCAATCTGAAATGAATAACCGTCAAGAAAGCAATAGTATGAATGGCAAGCTAATCTCTCAAGCATTTGGTCAATGAAGGGTAGAGGGAAGTGATCCTTTCTAGTCACAGCGTTGAGCTTCCGGTAGTCGATACACACTCGCCATCCATTTTGAATACGTGTGGGCACAAGTTCATCAGCTTTGTTCTTTATCACAGTAATACCGGTCTTCTTTGGCACCACTTGGACTTGACTGACCCATTGACTATCGGAGATAGGGTAGATCACCCCAACCGCTAAAATCTTCAAAATCTCCTCTTTCACCACATCCATCATAGGTGGGTTAAGCTTCCTTTGGGGGCTGACGTGTAGGGATTCCTCCTTCTTCAAGTAGAATGCGGTGCATGCATGTGGAGGGACTGATTCCCTTGATGTCAGCGATGGTACACCCTATTGCAGTCTTGTGCTCCTTGAGCACATGAATAAGATCATTCTCTTGATCAGCCCCCAACTTGCTAGAGATGATCACTGGTAATGTATCTCCTTCACCAAGGAATACATAAAGGTAGTGGCTTCAACTAAATGGTGGGTGCCTGCAAAACAGATGGAAGAATTCTAGTGTTTGAAACAGGCAATGATATAAAAGAAACGTTACCTGACTGATGTAGCTCAGGTTATCATCCAAGGCATCTATGGTATCTTTCAACTCATTCATGATGAACAACCCCCATCCTCCTTCTTCATAGCCATGGTAAGAGTGACTTTCAGTTCGTCTTTCCCTACAATCTCAAAGACTTTCTGTGACAAATAGTCAATAACATCAATAGAATACACAGTGCCATCTCATGGCATCATAAATGTTAAAAGTAACAATTTCACCATCAAATTTCATAGTAAGGGTACCACTATGCACATCTATCTTGGTCTTAGAAGTTTTGAGGAATGGTCTTCCTAACAAATTGGGACTACTCTTATCACCATTCTCCATATCAAGGACATAGAAATCCGCATGGAATACCAATTCGTTCACCTGCACAAGCACATATACAATCACACCCCTAGGATATGCATTAGACCTATCCGCTAGTTGAATAACCACTCCAGTAGGGTTCAAAAGTGTAAGGACCCCAAGCCCTTAACCCTTGATTAGTGTATTAACCACTATATGTGGCACATGCTTTCAATAAAAAGTCAATCGGGAAGCTCAGATGATACTTTATCATTGCATGGCAATTACAAAATTTCCATTAACACTCAATGTTATAAGATCATCAGCCTAACAACAAATAGACTCATAAAGTTCGCCCATTACCATCCCCTTTGTGCCACTTTTTACATTGTGGACTTTTATAAAAATTTGGGCAGACTCTCCCCATAAATAGAGCTACCCCGAAATAAAAGCACAACACATAACATAATTCCCGGCCAGGGAAAACATAATACTCATCAGAATGCAGCAATACCAAGTAAATTCCCAGCCAGGGAAGACACCACATATATGACGACAAAAGTGGGTTTCAACACCCACATAATACACCAACGACTCTCATTTCATTTAGCAATTCTACCTCTAATTGCATGCAACATCAAATGAAAGAGAGAAAGGCTCATGCCTTTATATACAATCCATATACAAGTATAATCGTGCTCACATGTGAGCATCATGAATATGTATATAACCCTCAGGTGTATATAGGTACTCTATACGATACCGTGCTCCATCAAGCCCTGGTACCACGATCCTGGGAGTAAATCCAATCAACAGCTCGAGCTCAACTCCAAAGCCATCGATGTACCTGTTCACCTGCCCCAACAGAGACAGCCCCCAACGGGGTGAGCATACCAATACACAAAATCCCATAATCACAATAATGAAATTCATAATTTTCAACAAAAGTAAATACTAATGAATTTTAAATGATACTCCCTGGATGGCAACATCCTCATCCGGGATTCCGTGTATTGTCCCTGTTCTCACAATCATCAAACTCATCAAATCTCAAAAATCAGTAAATCGACACATTGATTAACTCATCGCATGCCTAATTCTCGAGTATCAATAGATAGTGATTCCCAATTCATTATACATGCAAATATAGATATCTCAATATCTAATACTGATTTCACAACCTCGCTATCAATCACAGATAGCTCAAATGCCTAGCATTTATTTTACCAATTCCCCATTATACCTAGACATCTCAAATGTCTTATAATGAATACATGATCCCACGATCATTCTCAGGCATCTCAAATGCCCTACAATAGTCATATTAACCCAGTACCCCATATATCATGTAAGATTATCCTACTCTAGTGTCACGCACGCTACAAGCGGCGATATCAAGATTTGGTCGTTCCTTGGCTATATCAACATATATATATAACCATACGCACAATATTCAATGCAATCAAAAATACATTATGCATTTCACAATGCTCTAATATATATAGTAATGCTCGTACGTCGCAAGTACCTTAAATCTCCGAAGTCCGAGCCAAACCTTGCTCGAGTTCCATGCCCCGAGGAACGATGTGCTAACACGATAAATAATTCACAATTATTTACGAACATGCAACCCATGCTCAAGCACACTCAACCCTCAAAAATATTTTCAACACTCGACAATTAACCTTTTAAAAGACCCGGGGCAGGGTACATGCAGGGAGGGAAAACGAATGAGACATTATCGAAAAATTTTCAAGAACACCCTACAAATTTTCGAACCCTAATCTCACAAATCGAACCCAATTAAACACTATAATTCATCTAAACATGAATTAATCGAACAACAACAAGAAACAACACCCCTTGCCAAAAACCCCCAAAATTCGAACATAAACCCTACGAAAATTGGGGAAATTTCGAACCAATATTTCACAATTAGGCAGGGAAAATACATCACAAGCATGGAAAGGGGTAAGGAAGGTTACCCATACGAAGATCGGAAGGAAAATCGACCGAAATCGAAGAACCCTAGAATTTGGGGATCGACGCATTATGAAAAAATCCGAACTCAAATCGCGACTAAACTTCGAATTGCCGGTGTAGAAAGGAGCGCCTGGACGAGACGAAGCCACCGGTGGGTCGGACGCGCCGAACGGCGGCCGGACGGCGGCGGGCGCACCGCTTTTGTGCGCGGGGGGCTGGGGCAGACGGGAATGGCGCGGACGGGGAGAGAGAGTGACGGGAAAGTGGGGCTGAAATGAAATTAAAATTAAAATCTGGGGTTCAACTGGTATTTATAGCAAAAATACCCCGAAATACTAATAGTCCCACAAATACATCATGATTCATTAAAAATCATCTGTTTTCAAAAATTCTCTCTCTAACTCAAAAACCCCCTACCGGTGTCCACACTAAGCACCCAGATCCCGAGACACATCAAAAACCCAACTCATTGGTTTTTCACCGGAATGAGAATACAATCTCAACCTCTGGATCCAACGATCCCAACTACCCAAATAAACGAGCCCGAGAAGGCCCAACACCGCGATTAAACTCCAAATCGCCACGTAAAACAACTTTAGGGGTGATTAACACTCCGGGATTAACATCTATAATCCCTGGTCATCACAATATCCCCCACTAAAAGAATTTCGTCCTCGAAATTAACACCGGTGTATCACATAACACCCAGGCTACACAACAACATGAAGCCATAACCTCGATTCTTGACCATATCAGAATCGTATTAATAA
This sequence comes from Haberlea rhodopensis, assembly GCA_907163345.1. Taxonomy (NCBI): domain Eukaryota; kingdom Viridiplantae; phylum Streptophyta; class Magnoliopsida; order Lamiales; family Gesneriaceae; genus Haberlea; species Haberlea rhodopensis. The sequence goes on along the minus strand of CAJQUN010000020.1, from coordinate 8,214,949 downwards.
ACGCGAGGGTACTTACCTCTTTTCAAACTCTGAAACAGAGTGACTTACCAAAACCAACATAACGTCAAAGAGCGTCAGCACAACTCAACGCTAACAAACCAAAAGCAGCTAGTCAACTGAAACTGCAAGGATTCGAATCGCTCCCGATTCCATCGTAGATATCATTTAATGACATCTCTATCATGACTCACGATGTCTAACATACATCGTTACGAGGGAAACTCTAGTATACCACATTGTACACATACCAAACCTATTTTCCACTTTCAAACCTCCTCCATCGAAGGAGCAGTCGCATCATTGCAACTCAAATTGGGCAACTCACGGCCACAGATTCACACAAAAGACATATCACAAGATGTCCACCTCCGGATATCCCAAGAACCACATCCTGGTCATAAATAAACAATCGAGACTCCACAGAGTTTCAAATTTGAAAGGACATGCAATAAACCAATTGCATCATCAACGCTTGTGTCGTCAACGACACCCAACAAATCCGAATTCCTGCCATCCCTTGATAATCCTAGGATTTAACAATCCAAACTTAGGAAGGCTATCGCATAACTCGGAGGAAAACATCAATAAGGAAATACCTTAACCCACACAAGATAATCCCTCTTCAAGGGAGTCAATTAACTTCACGATTGTTCCTCATAATTATCGTACCATGGAGATTCCCAATCTCAAGGTGTTCCATATCTCTCATCAGAGATTTAACCATCCAAAAATAGCATAACTCTATGCTTGACAGAAAGGAAATCAATAACTGGCATCCGTATACTCACCGGTATACCTGCCTAAGCACTGACATCGCATGCATACTCAATGCACTCGGCTCGGGTATCTACAACCTACCTCTAAGCCCCAAACACATCCGTCAATTCTGAGTCATTCCCTACCCAGTGGAGAATGATAATCGACGATCGACAACACGGTGTGATTCCCAAAATCAACACCACACGTACCAACTCACCGAATCTTTCAAAGATTCCCAAATAGGTATAATACTACCTCCTTCCTCACAAGGGAAGTGCCATCGAACTCGAGATCCACTAGTCTCGAACCACCGTTCGGAAAAACTGGATACAATAACACCCATTGTATCCCAAATACACGGATTCCCCAGATCGAGTCAACGACTTGATGACTCTCTTGTTGGTACTCCAACATCATGAGCTGTCCCAGACAAGTCTCACCAAGATTAAACATAAACGTATACACGTTTCAGTGAGGCATGCACAACCTCAACCTCAAATGACATGGTGAGTACTAGAGTCCACCACAATCCACATCGTATCACCTTACGATTTGCCAAACTTGGTTCCAATGAGCAGTATGACGGCTCTAGCAAGCCCATCATGGTGCTACACACACGCGGCATACAACCTAGTCTCTGCCTCTTTAGGTTTACCTCAAACCTACCAACAAGACGGACGTTTCCGTACGGCACACCATACCGTGGGAAGAAAAATCAATAGAGTAGTGGGTCCGTACACAACGTTCCTCTAATGCCGATACACCCTGGACGATCCAGTGTCCCTATGTACTTAACATAACCTGATCCTAATCCTTTAGGACCCATTCTACACCCTCAAGGGTGGTGTGACCATGTCTACCACATGTCACATCGACAGAAACCGAGTAATTTCCTCCATGATTACTCCTGTCGTCAAATCACATGGCCAAAAGCCATTCCAACGAGCATACCTCAAGGGTATCACCACTCGTAATATGATTACCCCAAACATAAGAGCGGTACGATCACATGTACAGCGCATCCATCCATTCCTCGAGCAACCCGCTCGGTATAAGGGCCACGTCAATCGGTGACGCACACACCACCTTGAGATCGTATTCTCATTTCGGTGAAAACCTATGAGTTGGGTTTTTAGTGTGACTCGGAACCTCGGGTGCTTTGTGTGGGCACCGGTAGGGGGTTTTTGAGTTAGAGAGAGAATATTTGAAAACAGATGATTTTTAATGAATCATGATGTATTTGTGGGGCTATTAGTACTTCGGGGTATTTTTGCTATAAATACCAGTTGAACCCAAGATTTTAATTATCGGAACCATTTCAGCACCTTATTTCTCTCTCCCTCCCGCGTCGCCCTTCCCGTCGCCCCAGACCCACGCCGCTTCCAGGCGTGCGCCCGCCGCCGTCCAGCCGCCGTTCGGCGCGTGCGACCCCCCGCCGGCTTCCTCTCGTCAAGGCGCAGCTATCCCCTCCGGCAATTGAGAGTTTCATCGCGTTTTGAAGTCGGATTTTGCGGGAATGCGCCGATCCCCAATTCCTAGGGTTCATCGATTTCGAACGTTTTACTTCCGATTTTCGATTGGGTAACCTCCCTTACCCCTTTTTCGTCATTATCGTGTATTTCCCTGCTATTTTTGGGTGGATATGGTTCGAATTTGAGGCTGTTTGTGTGATGACCAGGGATTATAGGTGTTAATCCCGGAGTATTAATAATCCCTAAAGTGGTTTTACGTGGCGTTTTGGAGTTTGATCGAGGTGTTGGGCCTTCTGGGCTCGTTTATTTGGGCAGTTGGGATCGTTGGACCCAGAGGTTGAGATTGTATTCACATTACGGTGAAAAACCTAAGAGTTGGGTTTTTGATGTGTCTCGGAATCTCGGGTGCTATGTGAGCACCGGTAGAGGGTTTTGGAGTTAGAGAGAGAGTTTTTGAAAACAGATGATTTTTAAGGAATCACGATGTATTTGTGGGGCTATTAGTTTTTCGGGGTATTTTGCTATAAATACAAGTTGAACCCGAGATTTTAGTATTAATTTCATTTTCAGCCCCAATTCCTTCCCTCTCTCCCGCGTGCGATTTTTCCGCTGCTACAGCGCTGCCGCGCGCAAAAGCGCTCCGCCCGCCGCCGTCCGGCCGCCGTTGGGCGCGTGCGACCCGCCGCCGGCTTCGTCTCGACGAGGCGCTCCTTTCCCCTCCATCAATTCGAAGTTTCATCGCGTGTGGAAGTCGGATTTTGCGGAAGTGCGCCGATCCCCAATTTCTAGGGTTCTTCGATTTTTCGTCCGATTTCTTCCGATTTCGTTTGGGTAATCTTCCTAACCCCTTTTTCGTTATTTTCGTGCAATTCCCTGCCATTTTTGTGTTCGATTTGTTCGGATTATTGTTGTTGGTGGGATTGGTTCGAAATTTTGGTTGTATGCATGAAGTGGGTTCGAATTTTGGGGGTTTTGGAAGGGTTGTGGTGATTCTTGTTATGGATTGATTAATTCATGTTGTTGACGCATTATAATGCTTGATTGTGTTCGGAATTGAAGAATTGGATTCGAAATTAGGGTTTGGATTTCGAAAATTTGGGGGTTTGGCATGTGGGATGATTATTCATGCTATGGATTGATTAATTGACATTTTAGATGAATTATGGTATTTAATTGGGTTCGAAATTGTGAGATTAAGGTTCGATTTTTGTAGGGCATTCTTGAACAAATTTCGATTGTCTCATTTATTCCTTCCCTGCATGTACCCTGCCCCGGGTCTTTTAAGAGGATAATTGTCGTGTATTGACAATGTTGTGAGGGATATGGGTGTGCTTGAGCATAGGTTACATGTTCGTAAATAATTGTGAATTATTTATCGTGTTAGCACATCATTCCTCGGGGCATGGAACTCGAGCAAGGCTTGGCTCGGACTTCGGAGATTTAAGGTACGTGCGACGTACGAGCATTACTATATATATGTGAAATGCATAAGGTGTTTTTGATTTCATTGAATGTTTTGTGTATGGTTATACATATATGTTGATATAGCCAAGGAATGACCCAAATCTTGATATCGCAGCTTGTAGCGTGCGTGACACTAGAGTATGATGACTCTTACATGATATAAGGGGTACTGGGTTTATATGACTATATTATGAGACATTTGAGATGTCTAGGTTTGTAGAATCATGTATTCTTCGTGAGACATTGAGATGTCTAGGTTCGTAGAATCATGTATTCATTATGAGACATTTGAGATGTCTAGGTATAATGGAAAGCAAGGTTATGAAATCAATATTAGATATTGATATATCTATTTTTGCATGTATATGAACTTGGAATCATTCATTATTGATATTGTAAATCAGGCATGCGATGTGTAAATCAATGTGTTGATTTACTGATTTATGAGATTTGATGAGTTTGATGTTGTGAGAACAGGGACAGTACACGGAATCCCGGATGAGGATGTTGCCATCCAGGGAGTATCATTTAAATTCATTAGCATTTACCTTTGTTGTAAATTATGAATTTCATTATTATGATTATGGGATTTTGTGTATTGGTATGCTCACCCCGTTGGGGGCTGTCTCTGTTGGGACAGGTGGACAGGTACATCGATGGCTATGGAGCTGAGCTCGAGCTGTTGATTTGAGGTACTCCCAGGATCGTGGTACCAGGGCTTGATGGAGCACGGTATCGTATAGAGTACCTATATATACACCTGAGGATTTATACATATTCATATTCATGATGCTCGCATGTGAGCACGATTATACTTGTATATGGATTGTATATAAAGGCATGAGCCTTTCTCTCTTTCATTTAAGGTTGCATGCAATTAGGTTGAATTGCTAGAATGATATGAGAGTCATTGGTGTATTATGTGGGTGTTGGAACCCACTTTTGTTGACATATGTGTGGTGTCTTCCCTGGCTGGGAATCTACTTGTATTACTGCTTTCTGTTGAGTATTATGTGTTCCCTGGCCGGGAATTTTGTTATGTGTTGTACTCTGTTTTGGGATAGCTCTATTTATGGGGAGACTCTGCCCAAATTTTTGTAAAAGTTTACAATGTGAAAAGTGGCACCAAGGGGTTGGTAAAGGGCAAACATATGAGTCTTTTATTGACAGGCAATGATTAAGTATCATCAGAGCTTCCCGATTGACATTTTATAGAAAGCATGTACCACACATAGTGGTTAATACACTAATCAAGGTTTTAAGGGCTTGGGGTCCTTACATTAGTGGTATCAGAGCAGTGGTTGCTCATTGGGGCTGTTAAGGGCCTAGGAAGTTATTGATAGCACATATTTATGCATGATGGCATTAATGTTGTATGACATAGCAAATTGTTTATGTGCTCTTATGATATGAAAAGTGGTATTGCTAACCATTGTGGTTGCAGGAATCGTGTGGAACACGATAGGATGACATTTATGGGGATGTCTGGCACTCCGTGTGTTATGTGCCAAGGAAGCTGGTTTTAAGAAAATCAGATAAAGGAATATTTCCGAGGTAACATGTATTTTACGATGTCTTGTTGACACATGATGAATGCAAAGTGGTGCATTGAGGTTATGATATATGTTATTGTGCATCGTTTTTGCATATGCATGTTATGAAATATAAGAGGTGTATTTCTTGAGTCAAAGTTATCTTAGTAAGGATTTTAATGGCTTATGCTAAAGTCCATATGAAGCGATGAAGAGTCCCGCTTATATGGAGTAGCAACGCTAAAGTCCATTGGAAGCGATGAAGAGTTCCGCTTACATGGAGTAGCAACGCTAAAGTCCAGTGGAAGCGAGGAAGAATTCCGCTTTCCTGGAGTAGCAAGAAGCATTAAAATGTACTAATGATAAGGGCTCAGGATGAAATAAGGATTTAAAGAAGGCTATCATGACATTTATTTGTGAAACCATACATTCATATAATGCGTTTTTATTATGTATTGAATGTTGATGCATAGCGTATATGGCTATTGTTGTTAACCCTGATGGTTGCAGGTTACAGGAAATATGGAGTATAAAAAGGAATGATGATTATACATTCCAGGAGTCCTGCTTATGACAGTGAGAATTTTTATACTTACGCTTGACCGCTAAAAATGTGGAGCGGGCGGGGATGCTCGCTTGCATATGGAGGCGGGGTATTCCATACGAAGCGAGGATGAGATACCGCTTGTATGAAGAAGCTTATGCTTGTACCGCTAAAAATGTGGAGCGGGCGGGGATGCTCGCTTGCACATGGAGGCGGGGTATGCCATACGAAGCGAGGATGAGATACCGCTTGTATGAAGAAGCGAGGATGAGATGCCGCTTGTTAGGATGATGATTCATTCCTTTGTGATGACACGGATGATAGCGGTGATGTGTCCCGCTGTGTCGATTTATATTCATTTCTCTATGAGGACACGGTTTATAGCGACGGTTCATTCCGCTATATTGATTGGCGATGGTTCATTCCGCCAGGTGTATTTATAGCGATGGTTCTTTCCGCTATATCTATTGGCGATGGTTCATTCCGCCAGGTGTATTTATAGCGATGGTTCTTTCCGCTATATCTATTGGCGATGGTTCATTCCGCCAGGTGTATTTATAGCGATGGTTCTTTCCGCTATATCTATTGGCGATGGTTCATTCCGCCAGGTGTATTTATAGCGATGGTTCTTTCCGCTATATCTATTGGCGATGGTTCATTCCGCCAGGTGTATTTATAGCGATGGTTCTTTCCGCTATATCTATTGGCGATGGTTCATTCCGCTAGGTGTATTTATAGCGACGGTTCATTCCGCTATATTGATTGGCGATGGTTCATTCCGCCAGGTGTATTGATAGCGATGCCTCTTTCCGCTACTTTGTGGACGATGATTCATGCTCAGGGTATAGCGAGGTTTCATGCCACTTATTATATGACGAGGTGTCATACCGTCGATTCTATAGCGAGGGATCTTGCCGTTATGTACTCAGCACAGGATTTTTTGCCGCCTTCGAGCGATGAGTGCTGATTACGCACTATTATTGAGCGACGGAGACAGGTATGACGCTATATCACTAGCGATGAGGTATGGGATATTGCTATTTTATTAGCTTTATTGTAGCTGGCATGCATTGATATACATGTTTTATTATGCCTATTTTACTAGCATGATAGTGGATGACATACGCTGATGTACATGTATCGTCACTAGTGGGCAATGTTTTAGATGCCATGAGTTGGCATGTGTCGTCACGGGATGACGATGACGATGGTGTAGGAGATGTCTTATTAGACATGCATCATCGTTACGATGATCGATGCGTTGAGTATACGTATTCTGTGGTATGCCTTGGGTGCCAGTACCGAGCACAAGGTGGTGTGTGCGGCACCGATGGACGTGACCCTTATACCGAGCGGGTTGCTCGAGGAATGGTTGGATGCGCTGTACATGTGATTGTACCGCAGCTTATGTTTGGGGGTAATCATTTTACGAGTGGTGATACCCTAGAGGTATGCTCGTTGGAATGGCTTTTGGCCATGTTTTTGACGATAGGAGTAATCGTGGAGGAAATTACTCGCTTTCTGTCGATGTGACATGTGGTAGACATGATCACACCACCCTTGAGGGTGTAGGATGGGTCCTAAGGGAGTAGGATCAGGTTATGTTAAGTACATAGGGACATTGGAGTGTCCAGGGTGTATCGGCATTGAGGAATGTTGGATAAAGACCCACTACTCTATTGAGTTTTCCTCCCATAGTATGTTATACCATGTGGAAACGTCCGTCTTGTTAGTAGGTTTGAGGTAAACCTAAAGAGGCAGAGACTAGGCTGTCTGCCACGTGTGTGTAGTACCGTGATGGGCTTGCTAGAGCCGTTATACTGCTCGTTGGAACCAAGTTTGGCAATCGTAAGGTGATGCGATGTGGATCGTGGTGGACTCTAGTAGTCACCACATCATTTGAGGTTAAGGTTGTTCATGCCTCACTGAAACGTGTATACGTTTATGTTTAATCTTGGAGACTTGTCTGGGACAGCTCAGGATGTTGGAGTACCAACAAGAGAGTCATCAGGTTGTTATTGACTCAATCTAAAGGAACCCGTGTATTGGGATACATTGGGTGTTATTGTATCCAGTTTTTCCGAACGATGGTTCGAGACTTGTGGATCTCGAGTTCGATGGCGTTTCCCTTGCGAGGAAGGAGGTAGTATTATACCTATTTGGGAATCTTTGAAAGATTCGTTAAGTTGGTGCAAGTGGTGTTGATTTTGGGAATCACACCGTGTATTATTAATCGTCGATTATCATCCTCCACTGAGTAAGGAATGACTCAGAATTGACGGTTGTGTTTGGGGCTTAGGGATATGTGGTAGATACCCGAGCCGAGTGCATTGAGTATGCATGTGATATCAGTGCTTAGGCAGGTATACCGGTGAGTATACGGATGTCAGTTATAGATTTCCTCTCTGTTAAGCATAGAGTTATGCTATTTTTGGATGGTTAAATCTCTGATGAGAGATATGGAACACCTTGAGATTGGGAATCTCCATGGCACGATGATTGAGGGATAATCGTGAAGTTAGTTGACTCCCTTGAGGAGGGATTTTCTTGTGAGGGTTAAGGTATTTCCCTTGCTAGTGTTTTCCTTCGAGTTATGCGACAGCCTTCCCAAGTTGGATTGTTAAATCCGAGGATTTTCAAGGGATGGCAGGATTTCGGATTGGTTGAGTGTCGCTGACGACACAAGCGTAGAGGATGCAATGGGTTTATTGCATGCCCCTTAAGAATTTTAAACTCTGCGGAGTCTCGGTTGTTATTTATGATCAGGACGTGATTCTTGGAACATCCGGAGGTGGACATCTTGTGAGATGTCTTTTGTTTGAATTTGTGGCCGTGAGTTGCCCAAATTAAGTTGCAATGAGGCGACTACTCCTTCGATGAAGGAAGTTTGAAAGTGGAACCAGGTTTGATATGTGTACACCGTAGTTGTACTAGTGTTTCCCTCGTAACGATGTATGTTAGACATCGAGAGTCTTGGTAAAGATGTCATTGGATGATATCTACGATAGAATCAAGAGCGATTCGAATCCTTGCAGTTTCAGTTGACTAACTGCTTTTGGACTGTTAGCGTTGAGTTGTGCTGACGCTCTTTGACGTTATGATGGATTTGGAAGTCTATTCCACTCCAGAGTTTGACACGAGGTCAACGTTCTTACGGTTGAGGTGTCATTCAGGATGTGTTCGTACTGTTGTATTAAAACGAAGGATGACTGTCTGATCTACATTCGTAAGTATCAGTTGTTTCGCAGTCATGAGGCTGACTTTTGGGATGACCCGCATCGAGGTACGTTTTACCTCTTGGGTGATATGTTGGTTTTGGTATGTCGCTCTGTTTCAGAGATTAGATGAGAGGTAAGTATCCTCGCGTTTATTAATACGATTCTGATATGGTCAGGAATCGAGGTTATGGCTTCAGGTTGAGGTGTAGCCCGGGTGTTACGTGATACATCGGTGCTAATTTCGAGGACGAAATTCTTTTAGTGGGGGATATTGTGATGACCAGGGATTATAGGTGTTAATCCCGGAGTATTAATAATCCCTAAAGTGGTTTTACGTGGCGTTTTGGAGTTTGATCGAGGTGTTGGGCCTTCTGGGCTCGTTTATTTGGGCAGTTGGGATCGTTGGACCCAGAGGTTGAGATTGTATTCACATTACGGTGAAAAACCTAAGAGTTGGGTTTTTGATGTGTCTCGGAATCTCGGGTGCTATGTGAGCACCGGTAGAGGGTTTTGGAGTTAGAGAGAGAGTTTTTGAAAACAGATGATTTTTAAGGAATCACGATGTATTTGTGGGGCTATTAGTTTTTCGGGGTATTTTGCTATAAATACAAGTTGAACCCGAGATTTTAGTATTAATTTCATTTTCAGCCCCAATTCCTTCCCTCTCTCCCGCGTGCGATTTTCCCGCTGCTACAGCGCTGCCGCGCGCAAAAGCGCTCCGCCCGCCGCCGTCCGGCCGCCGTTGGGCGCGTGCGACCCGCCGCCGGCTTCGTCTCGACGAGGCGCTCCTTTCCCCTCCATCAATTCGAAGTTTCATCGCGTGTGGAAGTCGGATTTTGCGGAAGTGCGCCGATCCCCAATTTCTAGGGTTCTTCGATTTTTCGTCCGATTTCTTCCGATTTCGTTTGGGTAATCTTCCTAACCCCTTTTTCGTTATTTTCGTGCAATTCCCTGCCATTTTTGTGTTCGATTTGTTCGGATTATTGTTGTTGGTGGGATTGGTTCGAAATTTTGGTTGTATGCATGAAGTGGGTTCGAATTTTGGGGGTTTTGGAAGGGTTGTGGTGATTCTTGTTATGGATTGATTAATTCATGTTGTTGACGCATTATAATGCTTGATTGTGTTCGGAATTGAAGAATTGGATTCGAAATTAGGGTTTGGATTTCGAAAATTTGGGGGTTTGGCATGTGGGATGATTATTCATGCTATGGATTGATTAATTGACATTTTAGATGAATTATGGTATTTAATTGGGTTCGAAATTGTGAGATTAAGGTTCGATTTTTGTAGGGCATTCTTGAACAAATTTCGATTGTCTCATTTATTCCTTCCCTGCATGTACCCTGCCCCGGGTCTTTTAAGAGGATAATTGTCGTGTATTGACAATGTTGTGAGGGATATGGGTGTGCTTGAGCATAGGTTACATGTTCGTAAATAATTGTGAATTATTTATCGTGTTAGCACATCATTCCTCGGGGCATGGAACTCGAGCAAGGCTTGGCTCGGACTTCGGAGATTTAAGGTACGTGCGACGTACGAGCATTACTATATATATGTGAAATGCATAAGGTGTTTTTGATTTCATTGAATGTTTTGTGTATGGTTATACATATATGTTGATATAGCCAAGGAATGACCCAAATCTTGATATCGCAGCTTGTAGCGTGCGTGACACTAGAGTATGATGACTCTTACATGATATAAGGGGTACTGGGTTTATATGACTATATTATGAGACATTTGAGATGTCTAGGTTTGTAGAATCATGTATTCTTCGTGAGACATTGAGATGTCTAGGTTCGTAGAATCATGTATTCATTATGAGACATTTGAGATGTCTAGGTATAATGGAAAGCAAGGTTATGAAATCAATATTAGATATTGATATATCTATTTTTGCATGTATATGAACTTGGAATCATTCATTATTGATATTGTAAATCAGGCATGCGATGTGTAAATCAATGTGTTGATTTACTGATTTATGAGATTTGATGAGTTTGATGTTGTGAGAACAGGGACAGTACACGGAATCCCGGATGAGGATGTTGCCATCCAGGGAGTATCATTTAAATTCATTAGCATTTACCTTTGTTGTAAATTATGAATTTCATTATTATGATTATGGGATTTTGTGTATTGGTATGCTCACCCCGTTGGGGGCTGTCTCTGTTGGGACAGGTGGACAGGTACATCGATGGCTATGGAGCTGAGCTCGAGCTGTTGATTTGAGGTACTCCCAGGATCGTGGTACCAGGGCTTGATGGAGCACGGTATCGTATAGAGTACCTATATATACACCTGAGGATTTATACATATTCATATTCATGATGCTCGCATGTGAGCACGATTATACTTGTATATGGATTGTATATAAAGGCATGAGCCTTTCTCTCTTTCATTTAAGGTTGCATGCAATTAGGTTGAATTGCTAGAATGATATGAGAGTCATTGGTGTATTATGTGGGTGTTGGAACCCACTTTTGTTGACATATGTGTGGTGTCTTCCCTGGCTGGGAATCTACTTGTATTACTGCTTTCTGTTGAGTATTATGTGTTCCCTGGCCGGGAATTTTGTTATGTGTTGTACTCTGTTTTGGGATAGCTCTATTTATGGGGAGACTCTGCCCAAATTTTTGTAAAAGTTTACAATGTGAAAAGTGGCACCAAGGGGTTGGTAAAGGGCAATCATATGAGTCTTTTATTGACAGGCAATGATTAAGTATCATCAGAGCTTCCCGATTGACATTTTATAGAAAGCATGTACCACACATAGTGGTTAATACACTAATCAAGGTTTTAAGGGCTTGGGGTCCTTACAGTTTGTGTGGGGTTTATGTTCGAATTTTGGGGGTTTTTGGCAAGGGGTGGGTGATGGTTCTTGCTATTGATAGATTTAATTCATGTTTAGATGAATTATGGTGTTTAGTTTGGGTTCGATTTGTGTTGTGAAGGTTCGAAAATTTGTGGGGTGTTCTTGAGCAATTTTCGATAATGGTTAATTGTCGTGTTTAAAATATTTTTTAAGGGTTATGGGTGTGCTTGAGCATGGGTTGCATGTTCATAAATAATTGTGAATTATTTATCGTGTTAGCACATCATTCCTCGGGGCATGGAACTCGAGCAAGGTTTGGCTCGGACTTCGGAAATTTAAGGTACGTGCGACGTACGAGCATTTCTTTATATAAGAGCATTTGTGAAATGCATAATGTGTTTTAATTGCATTAGATGGTTGTGGGTATGGTTATATAGATATGTGTCGATATGACTATGGAACGACCTAGTCTTGATATCGCTGCCACAAGTGTGCGTAATACTAGAGTAGTATGACCTTATAATAGATATGGGGTACTGGGTTTATATGACTATTGTAGGGCATTTGAGATGCCTGAGAATGATCGTGGGATCATGTATTCATTGTAAGACATGTGAGATGTCTAAGTGAAATGGAAAATTGGTAAAACAAATGCTAGGCATTTGAGCTATCTGTGATTGGTAGCAAAGTTGAAAATCAGTATTAGATATCGAGATATCTATGTTTGTATATATAATGAATTTGGAATCATTAATTATTGATACTTGAGAATCAGGCATGCTATGAGTTAAATCAATGTGTTGATTTATTGATTTTTGAGAGTTGATGAGTTTGATGATTGTGAGAACAGGGACAGTACACGGAATCCCGGATGAGGACGTTGCCATCCAGGGAGTATCATTTAAAATTCATTAGTATTTACTTTTGTTGTAAATTATGAATTTCATTATTGTGATTATGGGATTTTGTGTATTGGTATGCTCACCCCATTGGGGGCTGTCTCTGTTGGGGCAAGTGAACAGGTACATCGATGGTTTTGGAGTTGAGCTCGAGCTGTTGATTGGATTTACTCCCAGGATCGTGATACCAGGGCTTGATGGAGCACGGTATCGTATAGAGTACCTATATACACCTGAGGGTTATATACATATTCATGATGCTCGCATGTGAGCACGATTATACTTGTATATGGATTGTATATAAAGGCATGAGCCTTTCTCTCTTTCATTTGATGTTGCATGCAATTAGAGGTAGAATTGCTAAATGATATGAGAGTCATTGGTGTATTATGTGGGTGTTGAAACCCACTTTTGTCGTCATATGTGTGGTGTCTTCCCTGGATGGGAATTTACTTGGTATTGCTGCATTCTGATGAGTATTATGTTTTCCCTGGCTGGGAATTATGTTATGTGTTGTGCTTTTATTTCGGGATAGCTCTATTTATGGGGAGACACTGCCCAAATTTTTATAAAAGTCCACAAAGTAAAAAGTGGCACAAAGGGGATGGTAATGGGCGAACTTTATGAGTCTATTTGTTGTTAGGCTGATGATCTTTTAACATTGAGTGTTAATGGAAATTTTGTAATTGCCATGCAATGATAAAGTATCATCTGAGCTTCCCGATTGACTTTTTATTGAAAGCATGTGCCACACATAGTGGTTAATATACTAATCAAAGGTTAAGGGCTTGGGGTCCTTACACAACTAGTGACGATACATGTCAACAATGACATCTAAACAACCCAGTCAACTCGTGACGGTCCTTGTACATCAGCGTATGTCATCCACCATCATGCTAGTAAAATAGGCATAATAAAACATGTATATCAACGCATGCCAGCTACAATAAAGCTAATAGAATACAAATATCTCATACCTCATCGCTAACAATGTAGCGGCATACCTGTCTCCGTCGCTCAATAATAGTACGTAATCAGCACCTATCGCTCGAAGGCGGCAAAATCCTGTGCTGAGTACATAGCGGCACAATCCATCGCTATAGAATCGACGGCATGATACCTCGTCATATAATAAGTGGCATGAAACCTCGCTATACACCTGAGCATGAATCATCGTCCACATAATAGCGGAAAGAGGCATCGCTATCAATACCCGGCGGTTATAAACCATCGCCAATCAATATAGCGGAATGAACCGTCGCTATCAATACACCTGGCGGAATGAACCATCGCCAATCAATATAGCGGAACAAACCATCGCTATAAATACATCTGGCGGAATGAACCATCGCCAATCAATATAGCGGAATGAACCATCGCTATCAATACACCTGGCGGAATGAACCATCGCCAATCAATATAGCGGAATGAACCATCGCTATCAATACACCTGGCGGAAAGAACCATCGCCAATCAATATAGCGGAATGAACCATCGCTATCAATACACCTGGCAGAATGAACCATCGCCAATAAATATAAATCGACACAGCGGGACACATCACCGCTATCATCCGTGTCCTCATAATGAAATGATATAAATCGACACAGCGGGACACATCACCGCTATCATCCGTGTCCTCATAATGAAATGAATATAAATCGACACAGCGGGACACATCACCGCTATCATCCGTGTCCTCATAATGAAATGAATATAAATCGACACAGCGGGACACATCACCGCTATCATCCGTGTCATCACAAAGGAATGAATCATCATCCTAACAAGCGGCATCTCATCCTCGCTTCTTCATACAAGCGGTATCTCATCCTCGCTTCGTATGGCATCCAAGTAAGCAGAATTTTGCTCCTTATGGGAATCCACGTAAGCGGAATTTTTTCCTCGCTTCCTATGGAATCCATGTCAGCAGAATTCTTGTTTCTTATGGAATTGAGTCACTTATCAGTAGTGCATTTCAATGCTTCTTACTACTCCACATAAGCGGAATTCTTCCTCGCTTCATATGGACCTTAGCGTAAGCATTGAAATCCTCACTAGGATAACCTTGACTCGTGAAATACACCTCTTATATTTCACAACATACATATGCAAAACGATGCGTATCAACATGTATCATATCATAATGCACTATCTTATGCATACCTTGATTTACCTTGTGTTAAATAACTAAACACATAATACATGTTACCCTTTGGATGCCCGTACATATGTATAATCATCATTCCTTTTCGTACTCCATATTTCCTGTAACCTGCAACCATCAGGGTTAGCAGCAATAGCCATATACGCTATGCATCAAACATTCAATACATATATGCAACCACTTGCATGTCAATACGTATACCAAGACATGTTACCTCGGAAATATCCCTTTTACCTGATTCCCTTACAAAATCAGATTCCTTGGCACGTAACACACGGAGTGCCAGAATTCACTATTAATGCCATCCTATCGTGTTCCACACGATTCCTGCAACCACAATGGTTAGCAATACCACTTTTCATATCATAATAGCACATAAACAATTTGTTATGTCATACAACATTAATGCCATCATGCATAAATATGTGCTATCAATAACTTTCTAGGCCCTTAACAGCCCCAATGAGCAACCACTGCTCTGATACCACTAATGTAAGGACCCCAAGCCCTTAACCCTTGATTAGTGTATTAACCACTATGTGTGGCACATGCTTTCAATAAAAAGTCAATCGGGAAGCTCAGATGATACTTTATCATTGCATGGCAATTACAAAATTTCCATTAACACTCAATGTTATAAGATCATCAGCCTAACAACAAATAGACTCATAAAGTTCGCCCATTACCATCCCCTTTGTGCCACTTTTTACATTGTGGACTTTTATAAAAATTTGGGCAGAGTCTCCCCATAAATAGAGCTATCCCGAAATAAAAGCACAACACATAACATAATTCCCGGCCAGGGAAAACATAATACTCATCAGAATGCAGCAATACCTAGTAAATTCCCAGCCAGGGAAGACACCACACATATGACCACAAAAGTGGGTTTCAACACCCACATAATACACCAATGACTCTCATATCATTTAGCAATTCTACCTCTAATTGCATGCAACATCAAATGAAAGAGAGAAAGGCTCATGCCTTTATATACAATCCATATACAAGTATAATCGTGCTCACATGTGAGCATCATGAATATGTATATAACCCTCAGGTGTATATAGGTACTCTATACGATACCGTGCTCCATCAAGCCCTGGTACCACGATCCTGGGAGTAA
Organism: Haberlea rhodopensis; assembly: GCA_907163345.1. Lineage (NCBI taxonomy): Eukaryota > Viridiplantae > Streptophyta > Magnoliopsida > Lamiales > Gesneriaceae > Haberlea > Haberlea rhodopensis. Next base: position 8,198,952 of record CAJQUN010000020.1, on the reverse strand, counting down.
ATCCAATCAACAGCTCGAGCTCAACTCCAAAGCCATCGATGTACCTGTTCACCTGCCCCAACAGAGACAGCCCCCAACGGGGTGAGCATACCAATACACAAAATCCCATAATCACAATAATGAAATTCATAATTTTCAACAAAAGTAAATACTAATGAATTTTAAATGATACTCCCTGGATGGCAACATCCTCATCCGGGATTCCGTGTACTGTCCCTGTTCTCACAATCATCAAACTCATCAAATCTCAAAAATCAGTAAATCGACACATTGATTAACTCATCGCATGCCTAATTCTCGAGTATCAATAGATAGTGATTCCCAATTCATTATACATGCAAATATAGATATCTCAATATCTAATACTGATTTCACAACCTCGCTATCAACCACAGATAGCTCAAATGCCTAGCATTTATTTTACCAATTCCCCATTATACCTAGACATCTCAAATGTCTTATAATGAATACATGATCCCACGATCATTCTCAGGCATCTCAAATGCCCTACAATAGTCATATTAACCCAGTACACCATATCTCATGTAAGAGTTATCCTACTATAGTGTCACGCACGCTACAAGCGGCGATATCAAGATTTGGTCGTTCCTTGGCTATATCAACATATATATATAACCATACGCACAATATTCAATGCAATCAAAAATACATTATGCATTTCACAATGCTCTAATATATATAGTAATGCTCGTACGTCGCACGTACCTTAAATCTCCGAAGTCCGAGCCAAACCTTGCTCGAGTTCCATGCCCCGAGGAACGATGTGCTAACACGATAAATAATTCACAATTATTTACGAACATGCAACCCATGCTCAAGCACACTCAACCCTCAAACATATTTTCAACACTCGACAATTAACCTTTTAAAAGACCCGGGGCAGGGTACATGCAGGGAGGGAAAACGAATGAGACATTATCAAAAATTGTTCAAGAACACCCTACAAATTTTCGAACCCTAATCTCACAAATCGAACCCAATTAAACACTATAATTCATCTAAACATGAATTAATCGAACAACAACAAGAAACAACACCCCTTGCCAAAAACCCCCAAAATTCGAACATAAACCCTACGAAAATTGGGGAAATTTCAAACCAATATTTCACAACTAGGTAGGGAAAATACACCACAAGCATGGAAAAGGGGTAAGGAAGGTTACCCATACGAAGATCGGAAGGAAAATCGACCGAAATCGAAGAACCCTAGAATTTGGGGATCGACGCATTCTGCAAAAATCCGAACTCAAATCGTGACTAAACTTCGAATTGCCGGTGTAGAAAGGAGCGCCTGGACGAGACGAAGCCACCGGTGGGTCGGACGCGCCGAACGGCGGCCGGACGGTGGCGGGCGCACCGCTTTTTTGCGCGGGGGCTGGGGCAGACGGGAATGGCGCGGACGGGGAGAGAGAGTGACGGGAAAGTGGGGCTGAAATGAAATTAAAATTAAAATCTCGGGTTCAACTGGTATTTATAGCAAAAATACCCCGAAATACTAATAGTCCCACAAATACATCATGATTCATTAAAAATCATCTGTTTTCAAAAATTCTCTCTCTAACTCAAAAACCCCCTACCGGTGTCCACACTAAGCACCCAGATCCCGAGACACATCAAAAACCCAACTCATAGGTTTTTCACCGGAATGAGAATACAATCTCAACCTCTGGATCCAACGATCCCAACTACCCAAATAAACGAGCCCAGAAGGCCCAACACCGCGATTAAACTCCAAATCACCACGTAAAACAACTTTAGGGGTTATTAACACTCCGGGATTAACATCTATAATCCCTGGTCATCACAAAAAGACCAAGTTGTAGAGAAGCATATATAGAGTATGACATGACATTAATTGATGCTCCTAAATCTAACATGGCGTTTTCAAGGTGAGTGCTACCAATTGTGCAAGGAATAGAGAACATTGGGTCCTTACACTTGGTAGGGATTTTTCTTTGGATCACAGCTGATACATTTTCACCCAGTTCAATCTTTTGGGATCCCTACAACATATGATTCCTCTTTCCAGTGCATAACTCTTTCAAAAAATTTGCATAGCGAGGTACTTGTTGAATTGCATCAAGTAAATGGATGTTTACCTCACATCGTCGGAAAGTTTCATATAGACCTTTAAGTCTAGCATCTTTCATATTGTCTTTTAATGCTTGGGGGAAGGGGGTGTCAATTTATATTCAGAGAAGGAAGGAGACTTACCTTTTGGTATCTCTTGTTCCACGGTGGTCTTGTCTCCAACTTCAGCTTCCTTTCTTTATCACCCTTGGGTAGATATTTCGTCTTCTCCTCCGGTATCTCCAATTCTTTACCACTCCTAAGTGTGACTGCACTGGCATTTTCCCTTGGATTCACCACTGTTTGGGATGGTAGGGTGGTCGATCCATGGGCTTCAACACGATTGAGTGCGGTGGCTAGTTGACCCATTTGAGTGTTCAAGGTTTGAATACTGGATCTTGTCTCCTGTTGAAATTTTGTAACATTATGAGCAAGATCTTGAATAATGTTCTCTAACCTCTCACTAGTAGTAAGGAAATTTGATTGTTGTGTCCTCTGAAAAGGTGGCCTATATGGTGGTGGATGTTGTGGCATTTGAGGTGGAACATGATTCATTGAATGTGGTCCATAGCTCAAGTTAGGGTGGTCTCTCCATCCTGGGTTGTATGTGTTGGAGTAAGGGTCATATTTGCATTGAGGTTGCCCCAGAAATCCACCTGCTGCATTCACTTGCTCAGCAGATGCTTCTTGAAGTGATGGGCATGAATCTGTAGTATGATGATAAGTGTGATTTTTACACTTAATTTGATATATGATTAGGGGTGTTTTTGTAGTGATTCCTAGAAAATATTACACGTTTTGGTATATATTTGTATATGTCAGGAATCTAGGTCCAAATGCATAAAACTGGATGAAATGGGCTTAAAAATGTTGAAAAAGGACCAAACTGAGCAAATCTGGAAAAGGAGGGACCAAATCGCAAGATTGGAGATTTGAGTTCCGCGATCGATCGGCAATGACGAAGATCGATCGCCAGATTTCCGCGATCGATCGGCAAATGACGAAGATCGATAGCGGATATGAAAATTTTGGTTATTTTGTCCAGAATGTTTCCGCGATCGATCGGCAACTGACGAAGATCGATCGCCAAACCCTGAAAAATCGAGATTTTGTTTCCTACTTTGTGATTTTGTGTCCAAACTTTGCAAAATTCCTCCACACTATTTATAGAATATTTTCAGACGTTTTTGGGGGCTTTTGCACACATTTTCTGAAACCTAGTATCCACTCCTCCATCCAAAGAAATACCACAAATCTTTTAAGGAGCAAGAGCAAGAGCAACGCAAGGAACGAAAGAACGGAGCGACGCACGGAGCGACGTCCTCGTTATCTTAGTATTTCTGAACTTGATTATTTTTTATTTCAGATTGTGATGTTAAATTTGTTGAAAGACATGTTTTTGCATTATAATTTGATTATGGTTGTTGGCTAAGATATTTGTCAAGACATAGGGGATCCCATGTTTGAACCCTTGAGTTAATTAACGGTTTTGATTTAATTTCTATGATCTTTGCGCAGAATTTATGTCTTTAATGCTTGTAAAAGATTAGCTACCTTTTGCATGATATTGGTAATCATAATTGAATTGACCATAGGAGATTACGATACGACGTAGTAAATTAGGCCTTGGGTTTTAGGTTGAGACGGACCAAGTAAAATCTAGCACGCGTGTGATAGCAATAGATTTACCAAAATCGAAGGCTAGTAGTTTTCACAAAGCGTTTTATGGTATTAATCATTCAATAAAGACATGGGAGTGATTTATTGTAGATTAATGCTAGTCTTGTTATAACCGGACCAAGGTATAACGAATGAAATAGGAAAACTCGTCACCCTAGAACATAGAACATTGAATCTTAATTAATAGACAACTTTTGGGGGATTACATGGGTGAACCGACGTCTTGATAATTCGTTTATAAATTCTCTTCAATTATCCATCACTGCTGGTTAGGTTAATTGTTGTGCTTAAGTCCATTTAGTTTGATAATCATTTCATAATCATAGGTTAAATATAGAAATTCTAATCGAACGTGGTAATTACTACTAGTCCCTGTGGGTACGACACTCCTTACTCTTAAACCCTTATACTAAAACTTGACACCGTGCACTTGCGGTATAGAATCGCTACACTCGAAAATACTGTTTAAAATAAAAGCTATCAAGTTTTTGGCGCCGTTGCCGGGGACTAGTTTTAGTAATATCATACTAGATTAGTTGACTGTACATTTTTTTTTTTTTGTTTTTTCTGATTTTTTTTCTTCTCTCTTTTCCTATTTACTATTCTACTATTCGCCTTCTCTTTGGTTGGATTTTGTAGGTTATTACTCCCTAGTGCATGCTAAGGAGTGAACAACCGGCACTTGAGCCTTTTGACCCTGAAATTGAATGAACTCTTCTTAGAAGACTAAGAGATGTTCGAACAATGGCTGAAAACAATGCAGGAGGAGGTGGAAGAGATGAAAGACGGAACGAAGAGGTGCCTAATAGAAGATCCCTCATGGATTATGCTCATCCCTCGTTCCATGGGTCATTGTCTAGTATCACTAGACCAAGCATACAGGTGAACAACTTTGAAATCAAGCCTGCAATCATACAAATGGTCCAGCACTCGGTGCAGTTTGGGTGACCGACCACTGATGATCCCAACACGCACATAGCAAATTTCTTGGAAATTTGCGACACCTTCAAGCATAATGGCATCACTGACGACGCCATCAGGTTATGACTGTTCCCTTTCTCTTTAAATAATAAAGCTAAATCTTGGTTGCATTCTTTGCCTACAGGATCAATTACCACTTGGGATGGGATGGTGCAAGCTTTCATGTCAAAATACTTCCCACCATCAAAGACTGCTAAGATGCGAAATGATATCACTACCTTTGCGCAACATGATCCTGAAACACTGTATGAAGCATGGGAGCGCTTCAAGGACTTACTGAGGAGATACCCACACCATGGCCTTCCCATCTGGCTGCAGGTACAAACTTTCTATAACTGTTTATTTTATGATAACCGTTCTATGATTGATGCAGCATCAGGAGGTACTGTGATGAGAAAGACGCCGGAGGAGGCCTATACACTGTTGGAGGAGATGGCTGCTAATAGCTGTCAATGGCAGTCTGAGAGGAATTTGCCAAAGAAGCAAGTTGGAGTTCATCAAGTGAGCGAAGTTACTGCTTTGGCCGCTCAAATTGAGGCATTGAACAAGAGACTAGATAGCATGAGCATGACAGGGATGAAAGCTCAAGGGATTACTTGTGACCTATGCGGAGGCAATCATCCGAGCATTGAATGCCAAACAGGTAACCCATTCGCTCAAACTAATGAAGCTGTGAATTATGTAGGAAACCGGCCACAAAACAACCCCTACCCAAATACATACAATACGGGATTGAGGTATCAACCGCAACCACCACCGGGTTATCTACCACAGCCGAGCATGGAGGAATTATTGACCAAGTTCATATCCTCAACTGAAACAAGGATGAATAAACAAGATTCATCTATCAAAAGCTTGGAGTTTCAAGTAGGGCAGTTGGCAACTATCTTGGCTGGGAGAGCACTAGGAACTCTACCGAGTGACACAGAGAAGAATCCAAGGGAGCAAGCCAATGCAGTGACTCTAAGAAGTGGAAAGGAACTTGGCAAAGAGAATGAGATAAAAAGGCTAGAAATCAAGCAAGAGGATAATGAGCAATCACGCAACAATGGTAAGTATACTAAGTCCACTACACCTAGCACACCACAAGAAACGGTACATATTCCTCTCCCATTTCCTACAGCACTCAATAGGGCATAGGTTGATTCAAGCTTTGCAAAAATTTTAGACATGCTAAAGAATTTGCATGTAGACATACCATTTATTGATGCCTTACGAGAAATGTCAAATTATGCTAAATTCTTAAAGAAGATGTTGTCTAAGAAGCAGAAATTGGGAGAGCACGAGACTGTCTTTTTGACTGAGGAATGTAGTGCTATTGTGCAAAAGAAATCGGCCACCAAGTTAAAAGATCTAGGGAGTTTCTCTATCCCTTGCACTATTGGGCTTATTTCTTCCATTAAATCGTTGTATGATTTGGGTGCTAGTGTGAACTTAATGCCTTTGTCTGTTTTTAGGCGACTTGGACTGGGGGAGCCGAAGACCACAAGGGTGGTGTTGCAAATGGCGAACAAGTCTATCACCTACCCACTAGGAATCGTTGAGGATGTGCCAGTCAAGATAGATCAATTCACTTTCCCGATGGATTTTCTAGTGTTGGATATGGAGGAGGACGCGAGTATGCCATTGATCCTGGGGCGCCCATTCCTAGCTACCGGAAGAGCCATCATAGATGTTGAAGAAGGGAAGTTGATCCTCCGTGTAGGAGAGGATCGAGTTATATCACAACGAGCATGATTATTTAAAGGTTAACGTGATTGACACTTTGCTTGTTGATGTAGTGCAAGGTACTAATGAGGTGGAGGTGAAGACCGAGCTAGAAACTAAAGAAGTAAGGACTTGTGATATGGTGCAGCCGAGGAATGCAAAGAAGAAAAATGATAAAAGGACGTTCATGAAAGGAGAGATAGTCCAACTACATAAAGCGCCACCACATTGCATTTTCCAAAGCAAGTGAAAGGCTTCATGGATTTGACCATTCACGGTGACTACTGTCTATGCTCATGGAACAATTAAGGTAAGTGATCCTATTCTAGGCACTTACGTGGTAAATGATCAGCGGTTAAGGCACTGCAACGTGGATGACACTAATCCACATACTCCGAAATGTTAAAGCGATATTTGTAATAAGTCCAGCTTGGGACTATAAATCAAGAACTCTTTCTTAACCCTTTGCTTTGTTTTAGTTTATTTTGATTTGTTTTGTTTTTTATTTTGGTGATACTCCATGCGTGTTGTAACGTGTTCCAACACTATACCCCATGAACTGACGAGGAATTGGACAACGATCACTGACGGTCGTTGTCAACGGTAACTGCTTTGTCCTATCCATGCCTAGTACATTGAGGACAATGCATGAATTAAGTTTGGGGGAGTGCATTACTGTGTCATGCTTCTTATTTGGAATTGGATCGTTTATTGAGCACCAACAAAATTTTTCTTGAAAATGAGTTCAATTAGTAAGATAATAATAAATCATAGTAGTGGTCTCTATTCCATGATGATATTAATCTCACTATGCATGTCAACTTGAGTTTTGATGATTGTAAGACTTGTTTGTGAATATCTTGTTTTGAGTAGCATGTCAAAGATGATGAATATTTTGAGCATATTTGAGTCATAATCTTGTGAATTGCACTTGTACTAGTGAAATTTTTGTGAACTTAATGAATTGTTTTTGAGCATCTTAGACTACCTTAGAAACTATTTGATGACGACACTTCAAGGCGAAATTTTATAGTCATGAACTTGATTAGGAGATGATCTAGGCGATCTTTGGACCGTTTGAGCCTTTCAAGCTTACCATGTTTACATTAATCTCTAGTATCCAATTTTGAGCATAATTGAAAAGAATGGAGTGTGTTTAACATACTATTAGCCCCCATTCAACATTTTTTTTTTGGCAACTCATTATACCCACCTTTATGAGCCTAAATTGAAAGAATTCATCCTTACCTAAAGGGAGTATAATGATTCTCATTATATACACATGAATTGCTACATTTGGATGAGCTTATTATTGAAAAATAATTGATGATGAGAAAAGAAAAAGATAGATAAAGCCTTGAAAACAAATATATATCTAATTAAGACCCAAAGTGGCCAAGGCTACAAGAAAAAGAAGAGAAGCTCAAGTTGTGCTAAAAAATTGAAATTTACATGATTATACTCTCTTCTTTGTGCTATCATATCCTTTCTTTGAATCCAAACACCTATGCCTAACGCTACAAGCTTAAAAAGACCTAGTGATCCAAGTCTAGGGAGTGACTATATTAGTGGAGAATTGTTTGAAAATAGGACTAAGGGGTGCTCAACGATAATCTTACTTTTCATTGACTAGCATGATTTGATCTATGAAATTGCATGAAACTTGAAACTGACAATAGCACACACGCACGTTCTGAGTTGGCGACGTGTTGCTTGATCTAAGAGAAAAACAACTTATTAAACTTGATTCTTGTTCGTCTGTAAGTGAGATGTTTGAATTACATGATTGACTACGAAGTGGTTTACTTGAATCTTTAATATTGAACTCTACTGTTTGATTTTATTTCTTGCTCGAGACGATCAAGCTTAAGTTTGGGGGAGTTGATAAGTGTGATTTTTACACTTAATTTGATATATGATTAGGGGTGTTTTTGTAGTGATTCCTAGAAAATATTACACGTTTTGGTATATATTTGTATATGTCAGGAATCTAGGTCCAAATGCATAAAACTAGATGAAATGGGCTTAAAAATGCTGAAAAAGGACCAAACCGAGCAAATCTGGGAAAGGATGGACCAAATCGCAAGATTGGAGATTTGAGGTCCGCGATCGATCGGCAATGACGAAGATCGATCGCCAGATTTCCGCAATCAATCGGCAAATGACAAAGATCGATCGCGGATATAAAAATTTGGTTATTTTGTCCAGAATGTTTCCGCGATCGATCGGCAACTGACGAAGATCGATCGCCAAACCCTGAAAAATCAAGATTTTGTTTCCTACTTGGTGATTTTGTGTCCAAACTTTGCAAAATTCCTCCACACTATTTATAGAAGATTTTCAGACGTTTTTGGGGGCTTTTGCACACATTTTCTGAAACCTAGCAGCCACTCCTCCATCCAATGAAATACCACAAATCTTTTTTAAGGAGCAAGAGCAAGAGCAACACAAGGAACTAAAGAACGGAGCGACGCACGGAGCGACATCCTCGCTATCTTAGTATTTCTGAACTTGATTATTTTTTATTTCAGATTGTGATGTTAAATTTGTTGAAAGACATGTTTTTGCATTATAATTTGATTATGGTTGTTGGCTAAGATATTTGTCAAGACTTAGGGGATCCCATGTTTGAACCTTTGAGTTAATTAACGGTTTTGATTTAATTTCTATGATCTTTGCGCATAATTTATGTCTTTAATTCTTGTAAAAGATTAGCTACCTTTTGCATGATATTGGTAATCGTAATTGAATTGACCATAGGAGATTACGATACGACGTAGTAAATTAGGCCGTGGGTTTTAGGTTGAGACGGACCAAGTAAAATCTAGCACACGTGTGATAGCAATAGATTTACCAAAATCGAAGGCTAGTAGTTTTCACAAAGCGTTTTTCGGTATTAATCATTCAATAAAGACACGGGAGTGATTATTGTAGATTAATGCTAGTCTTGTTATAACCGGACCAAGGTATAACGAATGAAATAGGAAAACTTGTCACCCTAGAACATAGAACATTAAATCTTAATTAATAGACAACTTTTGGGGGGATTACAAGGGTGAACCGACGTCTTGATAATTCGTTTATAAATTTTCTTCAATTATCCATCACTGCTGGTTAGGTTAATTGTTGTGCTTAAGTCCATTTAGTTTGATAATCATTTCATAATCGTAGGTTAAATATAGAAATTCTAATCGAACGTGGTAATTACTACTATGCCCTGTGGGTACGACACTCCTTACTCTTAAACCCTTATACTAAAACTTGACACCGTGCACTTGATGTATAGAATCGCTACACTCGAAAATACTGTTTAAAATAAAAGCGATCATATGACTCATCTCCAAACATATTCCACACGGCTTCACTGTCTGTCCGTTTCCTCCTGCCATTTGACGAACACGAGAGGTGAGGCTAATAAGTTGTTGTTCTAGGTTAGACACATTTACCTCTCCTTGTTTCCATTGATTCGGCTCATTTCTAAAGTTGCCAAACTGCTGTTAGTTGGCCGCCATGTTTGCTATCAAGCTTCTCGCATCTTTCGGTGTCTTATCCACAAAAGCTCCACCGCTCGCAGCGTCAAGAAAGTTCCTGCCACTAGATAACAAACCATCATAAAAGTATTGTATGAGTAAATCTTCACTTATCTGGTGTTGTGGGCAGCTTGCACACAACTTCTTGAAGCGCTCCCAGTACTCATGCAATGTCTCTCCCGTGTACTGTCTAATTAAGTAGATCTCCTTCCGTATATTAGCCGCCCTCGATGCTGGAAAGTATTTCTCCAGAAACGTCCTTTTGAGATCACTCCATGTTGTGATCGAACCTGATGGTATGTAGAATAATCAGTCCTTTGCAGCATCCTTTAAAGAACAAGGAAAAGCTCTCAACTTGATTTGCTCCTCAGTAATTCCAGTCGGCTTCATGGTGGTGCAAACCACATGGAACTCCATCAAGTGCTTATGAGGATCTTCTCCTGCAAGTCCATGAAAAGATGGCAACAAATGTATTAGTCCAGATTTTAGTTCAAAATTTACATTAGTTGCAAGAGTAGGAAAAGTAATGCAAAGAGGGTGTTTGTTCAAATCCGGATTGGCCAGTTGTCGTAAACTTCGATTCGCGGTCATATTGTCCATTTCTTCCTCTTCTTGCCTTCGATTTTCTCTCCTTCTCCGATGTAGTGTCCTCTCAATCTCAGGATCGTAGTGAATATTGTCTTCTTGATCTGAGGGATCGCCTGTACTCATGAACAAACAACACGAGTATAAAACGAAATAAATAAAATAAAGTGACGTTAACACAAAAGTAATTGCCTTCCCCGGCAACGGCGCCAAAATTTGGTAGCGTTTATCACATACACCCAAATTAACCCTCTCAAGTTAATAACAGTTATGAATGTAGTAGCGTGAGAAGGATCGATCTCACAGGGAAGGATGTATTTTTTTTTGTATTAACGGGAAACCAAATAACAAAATAATAATTAGGGAAATTCTTTAAATCTAAATTAATTAGACTAAAGCAAACAAATTACTAGTTTATCGATATTAAAAAGCAATTCTTGGTTTTTGGTCAACTTTACTTTTGGAAATTATTGATTTGATCATCAAATCACTTAAACATTTGAATTCATTTAATTACTCATCAATTGAAAACTTAATTCCTTCCTCACCTTAATTGTAATCAAATAGAAAACAACATTCAATTCGACTCTTATCAAATCTTTAACCAAAACTACAGCCGTTAAGATTAAATCAATGATAGCTTCAAAAACTAGTAAGTTTGATGAATCTAATCAACTAAAACTACAGCCGTTAAAATTAATCATCCAATCGTTTTTCCTAAGAATTTAAAAACACCAACAGCAGGTAATTATCAATCTTAGTTACTTCTTAATTAGCATTAGATAGTGTATGTGATTATTAGGTGATAAATATATCAATCAAACACAACAATCATAATAGTCATAATCTGAAAAACAAATTGAAATTGAATTAAAAATTCAACAATTAAACCAAAATTTTCACAAGTGTTTTTATTCCAAAGGCAAGTATCCCTCAACCAAGAATCAAAGTTTTTAGCTACTCATAATTTTATCTAAAACAAACGAAAATTGTATATAAAACATTAAACAATCAATAGAAAAGAAAGTTACTAAATCGAAGCACGATTCCGGCTTGTTGATTCCGTCTTCGTTCTTCGAGCGTTCTTCAAAAATTGAGAGTAAATGTAGGGCCTTCCTACCTTAACATCATAAGCAAGAAATAATTAGGGCTAAACATGCATCACATACAGCTTAGGGCTCCGGTTATTACGTGAGTTATTAGGATTACAGGCCAAAATAAAACTTCAAGCAAATTAATTACATTCTCAAATGGATGGCGCGATAGAATTATACTACTCCTGGAGTAGAGACTATACCAAATCCTGAATCCTAATTCATAAGGCACCTCGAAGCTCACTTCTTCAACCCTGCCCATAGCCCTCCAAGTTCAAATGTGTACCTACAGGAACAACCCATCGTGAGCATATACATCATTACTCAATATCATAGGGTAATGGCGTATAAATAAATGCATGAAGTAAATGGGTAACGTATACTTCCTGGTTAATCGCATTAACCCTCTTTGGTTGTCCCTGTTTCATAGTCATGCATATAATCGTTAGTTCTCGGCATAATGATTAAAATCATACTTCACATATATGATCACATCAAACTATGTTATTTAGAAGTGGAACTGTCCCGGTTCTATCATGACAGCGGCACAATTGGCCCCCTCGCTCGACATAACACATCGTATGATACTCATCGCTACGCCTTGATAGCGGATGTATCTCCATTCAGCGGATGATACCCATCGCTACGCCTTGATAGCGGATGTACCCCATCACTCAGCGGATGATACCCCTCGCTACACCTTGATAGCGGATGTACCCCATCGCTCAGTTATGTGAGCGGCAAGACCTTCCTCGCTTGCCCATAATAACCACCGGACATTCAACCATTCTTAATAACATAGCTTCATATTCATCATAAACATCATAGCATCTTATAGACATCATTATCTTGTAAACATCATTATCATATAAGCATTATCATCTTATAGACATCATCGTCTCATCATAATCGTTATAGTAACGTCATATCTTCTTCTTTTATCATAACATCATCGTAAGCATCTTGTCATCTTTATTCATCATAAAAATCATCCTTATTCATCATAACATCATCGTAAGTATCTTATCATCTTTATTCGTCATAAAAATCATCTTTATTTATCATAACATCAGCTTAAACATCTTATCATCTTTATTCATTATAAAATCATCTTCATCGTGAACTTACTTATCATAACATCATCTTAAACATCTTATCATCTTTATTCATTATACACATCATCATGGCATCGTAAATTCTTATGCAATCATAGTATGATCATAATATAGGAGTATGGCCTCTTACCATATGGGCATCTTACCCTGTGGCATCTTACCACATAATAAAATCGTATGGCCTCTTACCATATGGGCATCTTACCCCGTGTCATCTTACCACATAATAAACATCGTATCACATCGTCATAACTTACTTATCATAAACATCATCATCATAACATCATCATCATAAACTTACTTATCATAAACATCAACACCATAACATCATCATCATAAACTTACTTATTATAAACATCATCGTAAACATCATCATCATAATCATCATCATCATAAACATCATCATTATAAACATCATATGTAAGAGCATGGTTTACCGTCCGATGCCCGTACGTTTCTTACGTACCTTAATTCCCAAAAGTGGAGAATTTGGAGAGCTTTATCTCCTGGATGTTGTGGGTACCTGGGATGGTTCTCTTGGGGACTCCAAATCTCCCAACAATTTCCACAAATCAAGTTTTTGGAAGGATTCCTCTTCTTCTTTCAGCCCAAAAACGAAAATGGAAGGGTTTTGGGTTGGGAAGGGATTTTGGGGATTTTAAGAGTGATAGATTAAAATGAATGAAGTGGGTTGGGTATAGTGGGGTATGGGTTAATTAAATTATACCCAATAATTAACATGATGTATAAATCACCCCAACATGGTATTTTAAAAGCATTTTACAAAAATGCACCGAACTTCATTAAATCCATACTTTCCTCATAATTAACAACCAATACAATAAAGATCATGTTAACACCTTATTACCCAACACTTAAATCAATTTCCACATAATTCATCATATTAACATAATTAATGCCTTAATTGCAATTAATCATTTCGGGGACATCACAGTAAATTATTCTAAAATCTAAAAATTATTTTCTAAAGTTTGAATTCTTTCTTAAAGAGGCTGATTTTCGAGTATATCAAGGTATAGAGGCTGATGGAGTAGGTTAGAATCCAATTGGAAAGAAAAGAAATCAAGTGTCCAAACTTTCCAAAATACTGCAGCCGATCAATCGAGTACTTCCTTCCGATCGATTGACAACTTTCGGTCTCTCTCGATCGATCGAGCTCATCCTTCCGATCGATGGAGCACTCGCATAATCTGTTGCTTAAAGTTTCTATTTCGCTCGATCGATCGAGCTCATCCGGACGATTGATCAAGCACCTTATATAGTTTGTTATGTATTTTTCTTGGTCTATTTTGATCTCTTGTCAACTCCAATGCATTTCTTGATCTTTATTTGCCTTAGTTAGCTCGATTTCTTCGATTCCACCTACAATTATACAAATAACGATTAGGTATCATATGTATCAAATTATCCATCAAAACATCGTAAACAATTAAACTCAATGATGTGTCTATTTCTAGTCACATCAATGGATCTGGTTCATATGTTCTTATCATAAATACAAGAAAAACATCATGTATCACCGATACTGCTGTGGTAAGGCCGATCGATATGCCACTAAACCAATCTTTTCCAAACTTTGATAAGGACCAATATATCAAGGTGACAGTTTCCTCGGCATCCAAAACGCATCGTCCCATGAAATGGTGATACTTTCAAAAACTCTATCCCCAATTTGGAATTCAAATGTCTTTTCCTCTTATTGTGATAGTTGACATGTTTGTCCTGAGGTGCTTTCATTCGTTTTCTGATTAACTCGACTTTTCCTTGCTTTTCATCTACAAACTCAGGTTGTGCTATCTGTCTTTCGCCAATCTCATTCCAACATACCGGTGATCGACACTTGCCATATAAATCCTCAAATGGTGTCATTCTGATAGTAGTCTAAAAGTTGTTGTTGTAGGAGAATTTGACCAATGATAGATATTCTTGCAAATTTCACACAAAATCTATCACCACTGACCGCAACATATCTTCTACTTTCTGGATGATCGCTTTTATTTTAAACAATTATTTCTCAGTGTAGCGATTCTACCACAAGTGCACGATGTCAAGTTTTAGTATAGTGATATATAAGAAAGAATGTCGAACCCACAAGGACTAACGTATAAGTACCAAATAAAATTTGCAAAACTATATTTAGCCTACGAAAAAGATGATTAATTAACTAATTAAACTAAAAACTTAAAAATTGAACAACTCCTTTGAAGATGCGAAGGAATTCCGCTCAAGAAATCTATCAAGATATTCGTTCAATTGTGTATCGTCAATGATTTGTTTGTTAAAACAATTACTTATCAATCAATTCTTAAGGTGACAGATTTCCGAATATAATCATTACACTCTCTCGAGCTATATTGAAACTAGTAATAAATTGACACAAGTAACTCTCGTTCACTTAAACCAATTTTGTAAGGACCCCCGTGCCCTTAACCCGTTGTTAGTGTATTAAGCCATATCATTAGTGCATATAATCATACTATCAGGGGAAAAACCATATGCAAGTGCAACACCATTTGCTAAACAGAAAATTTCTTGCATTTAATATTCAAATTCCCCAACCCAGATTATTCATATAACATACACCCTCATAATACACTAACATACTCTTAGTTCATTTAGCAATTCTATATCTAATTGCGTGCAACCATAAATGAACAGAAAAGAGCCGTAGCCCGTTTATACATTCCATATACACGTAATATGTACTCACATAAGAGCACCCAATGAATAAGCGTGTATCTAATATATAAAACACTCTGCTGGATACCGTTACTGGTGCTTCGATCCTGGAAGCACCTCTCAAGCGCAACTCGATCTCGACTCTGGATCTGAGCGCCTATCCATCCAGCTCTAGTACCTCGATCCTGGAAGTACCTCAATCAACAGCCCGAGCTCAACTCCAAAGCTGCTGCTACACCTGTACCATCTGCCCTAACAGAGACAGCCCCCACACGGGGTGAGCATACCAATATCCCAAATCCAATAACCACAACAATACAATTCATAATTTACATAAATGTAAATACTATGAAATACAAAATATACTCCCTGGATGGTATCATCCTCATCCGGGGTTTCCTGTACTGTCCCTGTTCTCAAAACACTGAAACCATTAAATTTCCAAATGCAAGTTAATCATTACATTGATTAACAATTCCATGAGCCATATACCAATATCATAATCAATAACATCAAATCATTAAACAATGATTATAGACAATCCATGTTTCTCACTTATGGTTTCATAGCTCTATTCATTGCTCGCTCTACAATAGCGGCATTCCATTTCCACGCATGCTCGATGGCAGCGGCGTCATAATCGATGTTCGCTCACAGGCGACAACATCCCAATCATTGCTCGCTCAAAAGCGGCACCATGCAATTCTCAATGCATATATAGACATTTGAAGCAAGTACCATAAACCATGCTTTTCAATCTCCGTTTATTGCTAATACCATGTGTCATGCATTTCCACACACATTCATTGCAATACAGTGTACCAAGCACTCAACAATTGCAATTATATAAAAGGCTATGCTCGTACGTCATACGTACCTTATAATTCCGTAGCTCGAGTCCAAACTTTGCTTGAGTTCCTTACCTCGAGAGATATGTGCTAAAACACATAAACAACTCACAATCAAGTATAAGCATGCAACCACGTGTCCAAGCACGTTCAATATTCCCAATCATATCGTCAATCCATGACGATTACCAAAATAAAAGCCCCCCGGCTAAGCATGCATAATACCCAAAATATACCATTAACAAGTTTAAAAGATAACCAAGAATTCAACCGGGAATTCCGTTTTATTAAACTTTGGCCTCAACCAATCCATTTTAAAAGCATAGCATTCCCATTGGAATGTAGACATTGCCCCGGAAACGGCCCTTAAAACCTCGATTTCAAAATCCCGACAATTTTCCAGAATTACAAAAAAAATAAAACCTTACGAGCGGCGATCGATCGCCTCATTTAACGCGATCGATCGCCCCTGTCTAGTGGGCAAAAACGCCTACACGCGATCGATCGCCACCCCTCGCGGTCGGTCGCCAACATGCTCGCGATCGATCGCCTGCACTGTTCATCTTCTTCGAAAATCTGAGCAGCTCGTCGCGATCGATCGCCTCTCCTTGGAGATCGATCGCCACCTGTAATTTTTTCGGAAAACTCGAGTTTCTATGGTGTTTTTGACACCCAAACTCAAATCCAACACCCATACATCCTCCACATCTCAAATACACCAAATATACTCAATATAAACTCCCAAAAACTCAACATTGGATTTTAAGCAAAAATCCCCAAAACCCATAACCAACCAAAACCTCAACTCAAAACTACCATACCACAATCAAAACGAAGCTAAATGCGAGGGGATGAATAATACCTTATTATCTTCGAGAAATCCGGCTCCTAGGATGAGCCTCCGTCGATTTGCTCATCAAAGGAAAAGGGGGAAGGGTTTGGGGTGAGAGAGGCGAGAGAGAGGGAGAGAGGAGAGAAATGGATTCCAAATGACGGAATCCCGAGTCCAACTGGTATATATAGCAAAAATGCCCCAAAATACCAATACCTTCACCAATACATCATGATTCATTAAAAATCATCTGTTTTCAAAAACTCACTCTCCAACAGCAAATCCCCAGGCTGGCCCCAACATAAGGCACCCCGGACACCAAGTCCCACTAAAAACCCAATTCATAGGTTTTCCACCACAATGAGAATACAATCTCAACCTTTGGGTCCAACGATCCCAAATGTCCGATTTAACAACCTCGGGAGACACAAAACCGCAATTAATTCCTAATTGCCACAATTAAAAATCCATCAAGGATTAATACCACACCGGGGTTAACGCCATAAATCCCCAGACATCACAAATTTAACCGAATAATTCTCTATGAAAACCGTTGATCTTTAAATCTTTCAATTTAAAGTGACCACGTATGTGATTTAATCTCTCGATCTAAATCTTAAACATACAACATGAATTATTTTAGCGTATTATAATTTCATCTCTCGATCTCAATTATTGTAATACCCCCGAAATGTTATATGATTATGTGCTACGATGATGATTTACGATGTGTTTAAGGGTTGTGGTGTATTTAATTTGGGGGATAATACTTATGATGTGACGATATGATTTAGGGGGCATGTTGGGTGTTTTAGAGGATGTATTAATTAAATAAAGTTGTTAAATATCGAGTGAGGATATTTTAATACAACGTACTAAATACCGGGACACAATTAAACACCACATGACCACCCCAACCCTCACCACCCCCCTACTTGGCCACCTCACCCCCCACAATTAAACACCACATGCTGAGGTCGAGTTTGGGATTGAGTTGCTACCAGGGACGTCTATAATTTCTCGTGCCCCGTATAGGATGGCACCAGCAGAGCTAAGGGAGTTAAAGATTCAGTTGCAAGAGCTCCTTGACAAGGGCTACATACGCCCTAGCGTATCGCCCTGGGGTGCGCCTGTCTTATTTGTTAAGAAGAAAGATGGATCGATGCGTCTATGCATTGACTACAGACAACTGAACAAAGCTACAGTAAAGAACAAGTATCCACTTCCGAGGATCGATGACTTGTTCGACCAGTTGCAGGGTACGAGGCTCTACAGTAAGATCGATCTGAGGTCGGGGTAACATCAGATTCGAGTAAGGGAAGATGATGTTCAGAAGACGGCTTTCAGGACGAGATATGGGCACTATGAATTTCTGGTCATGCCTTTTGGGGTGACGAATGCCCCAGCTGTCTTCATGAGTTTGATGAACAGGGTGTTCCAACCGTATTTGGATCAGTTCGTCATAGTCTTCATTGACGACATACTTATTTACTCTCGGACTGAAGAACAGCATGTAAAGCATTTGAGGACAGTGCTTCAGATCCTTAGGGATCATCAGTTATATGCAAAGCTTAGCAAGTGCGAGTTCTGGTTGGACATCGTGGTATTCTTAGGCCATGTCATATCTAGCCGTGGGATATCTGTGGATCCCAGGAAGATTGAAGCCGTGATAGAGTGGGCTACACCCACTTCTGTACCGGAGATACGGAGTTTCCTCGGTTTGGCAGGTTATTACCGACGTTTCGTCGAAGGTTTCTCGAAGATTGCCAAACCCCTGACACAGCTGACTCAGAAAGGAGTCCCCTTCTTTTGGTCTGAGGCTTCTGAGGAAAGTTTCCAAGAACTGAAGCGACGCTTGACTACAGCGCCTGTGTTGGTAATTCCGTCTGAGAATAAGAGATTCGCCTTATATACGGATGCATCACTACATGGTTTGGGCTGTGTGTTGATGCAAGATAAGCATGTGGTGGCTTATGCATCGAGGCAGCTGAAGCCACACGAGGCTAGGTATCCAGTGCATTATTTGGAACTGGCGGCCATCATTTTTGCCTTGAAGATTTGGAGGCATTACTTGTATGGCACGTCTTTCACTATTTACACGGACCATAAGAGCGTGAAGTTCTTATTCACTCAGGTAGAATTGAATATGAGGCAAAGAAGGTGGATGGATTTACTCAAGGACTATGACTGTGAGATTGAGTACCATCCCGGTAAAGCGAACTTAATAGCAGACGCCTTAAGTCGGAAGGTGAAGAGTACTGCTGAAGATACTATGTGCGTGTCGGCTTTGATGACTTCTTACTGCCATCTGGGCTATGATTTCGATGTAGACACGTCGCCTGTGCGAGTGTCGACCTTATTGGCAGAGCCAGATATATTTGAGGCAATCAGGATGGCCCAGAGGTCGGATGACCGATGGGTAGTCCCAGATACACCAGAGTTACGTAGGGGAATATTGGAGCGAGCCCACCGTAGTCGGTTCAGTATCCACCCAGGAGGAAAGAAGATGTACAAAGACCTATGCGGTCAATTCTGGTGGAGACGCATGAAGCGTGAGGTAATTACTTTTGTTAAACGATGTTTGATCTGCCAGCAGGTAAAGGCAGAGAGGCAGAGGCCTGGTGGCGAACTGAAGAGCTTAGAGGTGCCTGAATGGAAGTGGGAGCATATATCTATGGACTTCGTGACCCACTTGCCAAGGACTGCCTCAGGATTTGATGCGATCTGGGTGATCGTGGATAGGCTGACGAAGACGGCTCATTTCATCCCTTACAGTATGTCATATACATACTTGAAGATGGCCCAGTTGTATATACGGGATGTGGTGAGATTGCATGGTATTCCAGTCTCGATAGTGTCTGACAGGGACCCGAGGTTCACTTCACATTTCTGGGAGGGTCTCCAGACAGCTTTGGGCACAAAGGTGAGACTGAGTATGGTCTATCACCCTCAGACAGACGGCCAAAGAGAGCGTACCATTCAGATGCTCGAGAACATGTTGAGGGCATGTATCTTGGAGTTTGATACTCCATGGCAGGATTCAGTGTCGCTGGTGGAGTTCTCCTATAATAACAGTTATCAGGCGAGCATTCAAATGACTCCTTTTGAAGCTCTGTATGGACGACGATGTAGATCACCGCTGTATTGGGAGGACTTGACTAGCAAAGCAATCGGAGGACCGGATATGATCAAGGATATGGAAGAAAAGATTAAGATGATACGCCAAAAGATGAAAGCGGCCCAGGATAGGCAAGCAGCCTATGCCAATAAGCGGCGACGACCGCTGGAATTCCAGTTAGGAGACAGGGTCTTCTTAAAAATCTCTCCCTTCAGGGGTGTGGTTCGTTTTGGGATGCGGGGAAAGTTGTCTCCGAGGTATGTCGGGCCATATGAAGTGTTACAGCGAATCGGTACATTGGCTTATCGTCTGGCTCTATCGCCATCTTTATCTGGCATACACGATGTTTTCCATGTCTCTATGATAAGGAAGTATGAGCCAGATCCGTCTCATGTCTTACAGCCTACTGAAGTTCAGTTAGACTCAGATGTGTCCTACGTAGACGACCGATCAGAATTCTGGATCGAGAGGATCGCAGACTACGAAGTAAAATTGTACCGATGGTCAAAGTTCAGTGGGATCGTCGGGGTGTCGAGGAGGCTACATGGGAGACGGAACGGCATATGGTGCAACACTATCCGGAACTATTCTCTGGGATGTTTTTATATTTAGTTTCGGTACGACGATTCATGTGGATTTCGAGGACGAAATCTTATAAGTAGGGGAGTAATGTAATACCCCCGAAATGTTATATGATTATGTGCTACGATGATGATTTACGATGTGTTTAAGGGTTGTGGTGTATTTAATTTGGGGGATAATACTTATGATGTGACGATATGATTTAGGGGGCATGTTGGGTGTTTTAGAGGATGTATTAATTAAATAAAGTTGTTAAATATCGAGTGAGGATATTTTAATACATCGTACTAAATACCGGGACACAATTAAACACCACATGACCACCCGAAGCCTCACCACCCCCCTACTTGGCCACCTCACCCCCCAACTAGGCCAACCCATTCCCCCACTTGCACAACCCATGCCTTCTTCTCCCCTCACCACTCCACCTCCAATCACTTGCTCCCCTTCTTCTTTCCCCATCAAAAACGTCCAGGCAAGCTGCTAAGAGAGGGAAAAAGGCTGGTAATAAGGTGTCCAAATCCTTACAAAAAAAGAGGAGCAAAAGGAGAGGGGTAAGTGGTTACCCTGTTTTTCTGGGTTTGTGTTTGAGCTTGGGTTTGGTGGGATGTTTTTAACGCATGCTAAGTGTAGGTTTGGGTGAAACCTTGGTATGAATACTTACATGGTAGTTTTGTGTAACTACTAGCATGATTGTTTGAGCATGTTACATGTTTTATGTGATAGATTTCTAGTTATGAATCTATGTGCTCGAAAATCTGGGCAAAGAGGGACACACTCTGTTTTCTGTATAGGTTGGTTGAGGATGAAGATTATGATGATGTTATGAAGCATGTTAGCTTAGGTTTTGTTAAACCTTCAATTTAAATACATGCATGGTAGTTTTATAAAGCTTGTAACATTTTTGTTCAGGCATGTTTTGCGCCTTATGAAGTAGAAATGATGGTATGAAATGAGGTGCTCAAAAATCTGGGGAAGTCCCGATTTTTTCAGAGCTCTCGATCGATCGAGATTTTTGTCCCGATCGATCGAGCGAGACAGAATGGTTAAAGCATGTTTTGAATTTCAGGTGCCGATCGATCGAAAGATTTCTCGATCGAACGGAGAAGCTCCTCGATCGATCGGTAAAATGTTTCGATCGATCGATCGAGGCAGAATGGTTGGGCACTATTTGTGCACAGTTTCTCGATCAATCGAGACCTTGGGGCCGATCGATCGAGAGAGACAGAAAGTTGAAAAATAAGATGATGTTTTATTTTGTTAAGTTTATGATGTGAGATGGTATTGAGGCATCTAATATGGTATTGTGTGGTCTTGTAGAACCATCCCAGGTACCGGCACCATCAAGGAGATAAAGTCTGTTGACTCCTCCTCCTTTTGAAAAGGTACGTAAGAGACGTACGGGCATCGGACGGTAAACCACATCTCTACACTATGACTATGCATTTATCGCATGAATATATACGATGTTCATATGAGGATGTTTATACGATGTTTATATGATGATGTTTATACGATGTTTATACGATGATGTTTATACGATGTTTATATGATGATGTGATGCGATGATTATGATGTGGTAAGATGCCACGGGGTAAGATGCCCCACATGGTAAGAGGCCATGCGATGTTTATAATGTGGTAAGATGCCACGGGGTAAGATGCCCATATGTTAAGAGGCCATACGATGTTATTGTGGTAAGATGCCACGGGGTAAGTTGCCCCATATGGTAAGAGGCCATACGATGTTATTTGTGGTAAGATGCCACGGGGTAAGATGCCCCACATGGTAAGAGGTCATGCGATGTTTATAATGTGGTAAGATGCCATAGGGTAAGATGCCCATATGCATGATTATGAATCAGGGACAACAATAAGAAGTTAATGAATAACCAGCATATTTACTTAACCAATATTTCATGCATTTACTATGATGTTTTTATGATGTTAAGAAAGATTATATATGCTCATGATGTGTTGTCCCTGTAGGTACACTTTTGGACTAAAGGACTAAGGGTCGGGTTGAGGCCGTGAGCTACGAGGAACACAGGGATGTATAGGATTCAAGTCATGATTAGTATCTACTCTAGGAGTAGTGTAAATCTAAATGTCATTCTTTTTGGAATGTAATGAATTATTTTTGAAGTTTTGTATCTTGGCCTGTAATCCTGTTAGCTCGTGTAACAACCGGAACCTTAAGATGTTGTTTAATGCATGATTAGTCCTTCTTATGTCTATTAATCACTGTTAATGTGGGAAGACCCTACAATTATAATTCACAATTTCAATCAAAGGTAGCTAGGCTTTGATAGCTTTAAGCATATAATTCATGAACAAAAGAAATCAATCCACTCAAACACAATCAAAATCAAAGATTCAAACACAATATTCCTTAAACTTGATAGAATAAACTCAATTAAATTCAAATCAAATTAATAAGATGTTTAATCGTCTCTCAAACTCAAAAACATCAAATAAATATGAAAAACAAATTAACTAGAGTTTAGAAATACGATAAACGTAGGAGCGACTCCGTGCGTTGACCGATGCTTCTTCTCTCGCTTCCTTCCTTGCACTTCAAAGGGTTCTTCAACCTTCTCTTGTTCCGGGAAGATGAAAGGCGGCTAAATAATTATTTAGGTCTGATTATCTTCAGAATAATGGATGCAATTTTCGTGCCTCCTTTCCTTATTAATAGAGGAGGGGGAATATGGAAGAGTTTCCAAAAATCAAAACCAAATCAAGCTTTTAAAATTCTGAAAATTCTGTGTCTCGATCGGTCGGTGCAAAGTCTCGATCGATCGAGCGCCTTTAGCTTCCGAGTCTGACTTTTTCTGCCTCTCTCTATCGATCGAGTTGAAGCTCCCGATCGATCGAGATTTCTTCCAAATTTCTTGTCAAGACTCTGCCAATGTCGATCGATCGAGAAGGTTTAGCTATCGATCGAGCTCTGAAATTTAATGTTGGCCAAAACTTCTGCCTCTTCCGATCGATCGACCTCCTGTTCCGATTGATCGAGAATGCCAGAACTCAAATTCTTCATTTATTGGCTTGATTTGATCCGTTTTCTTCCTTGTAGCTCAATTCTTCCACATTCCACCTAGATTCCTGAAACAGTCAAATAAATACCAAAAAGCATAACATCTTCCAAGAATCTACACGAATATATATATAAATCAAATCCCAAATACGTGTAATAATCAACCCTATCACTGGATAGTTCTCTCAATTTGACCATCAGTCTGTGGATGGTAGGCGGTGGTACTCATTGCTAATTTAGTGCCCATGGCATTTCGAAAGCTGCATTTTGCTACAAATCTTGGTTCTCTGTCAGAAACAATGGAAACCGGTACACCAAGTATCTGAACCACATTGTCCACATATAATCGTGATAACTTCTTGTATGAGTAGGTGCAATTTTACACTATAAAATGTGCTGACTTGGATAATCTGTCAACTACAACCTAGATTGATCACAACATCTGCTCGACTTTGGCAAATGAGTCATGAAGTCCATGGCAATATGTTCCTAGTTTCACTGTGGTACTTCTAAACTCTGGAGCATACTGTCATGTCTCATTCTCTCTGCCTTGACATGCTGACATGACAAACATCTTGCCAAAAACTCGGCAATCTCTTCCTTCATACCTTCCCATCAAAAGTGAGGTTTCAATGTATGGTACAGTTTATGGCTTCCAGGATGGACATTATGGCGACTGCAGTGTTCCTCCTGAAGCAAAGCCTCCTCCAAGTCTGTAAGATTCGGTAACACTAACTTGCTTTTCAATTATAACCAACCACCATATGATACTCTGAATCTGGTCGGGTGGTTAAACAGAACCATTTCCTTTAACTGGTGAATATACGGATTTGTCTTTTGAGCCTTCTTGATCATCGAGATAATATGTGGCGCAAATCGCAACGCAGAAAAAAGAAAATGTTCTCGATGTGGCTGATAAGCCCACCCAGTAGTCCACAATTCATCATAGTTCTTGATAAGTGTGATTTTTACACTTATTTTGCTATGATTTTATGTGCGATTGATTATGATTCTGGGATGGCATATTGAATCAAGATCCATTTGTGGTATCATATGATACTTACTATGGGCGGCAACAGCTCTTTATTGGTTGCTTCTGATGGTCAAGCCGATGACTAGAAATCAACGCTTCTTGGGAGGCAACCCAAGCAATATTCTTTATAATTTAGTTTATTTGAATTTTTAGTTTTGCATTTTAGCTTTATTATCTCCCGAGTCGACTATTTTAGTATTTGCATTCTTCTCTTGCTAGGTAATCAGTTGGAGCAATACATCCCTGCAGTAGCAGAGCATTCAAGAACCAATCACCCTTAGTCCTCATGCAAGCGTCTTGATCAGGGGAGTTTACTTTTTCCCTTTTGATTCTTTTAAACATTTAGGACAATGTTTGATTTAAGTTTGGGGGATTTAAGTTTGGGGAAGTGGCTTGATTATTTTACTTGCCGTGTGCTGAAATTGACAATTGAATCGTCCGATTTTTATGAGCTTAAATTTTTTTTGAGTTAAAAATTTTAGAAAAGAATGAATCATAGTAGTGTCTACTATTCCATGATGATATTAATCTCATCTTGCATGTCGACTTGAGTCTTGAAAACTGTTGAACTTGTATGTGAATACCCTGTTTGAGTTAATATGTTAAAAATGAGGAATACTTTGAGCACATTGAGTCATGATCTTGTGGATTGCAAGTTGAATGGTGATAATTGCTGTGAACTTGACAATTTATCTTTAGCATCTTAGAGTTATCCTAGAACCTATTTAATGATGATACTTTGAGGCGAAATTTTATAGTTATGAACTTGACTGGAATGATCTAGGCGATTTTTTTGAATGTTTGAGTCTTTCAAGCTTACCTAGTCTATATCAATCCCTAGTGTCCCATTTTGAGATTTATTGAAAAAGAATGGTATATGGATTGCATAAAATTAGACTCTCATCAACATTTATTGATAAACTCATTATACCTACCCTGATGTGAGCCTAAAATGAAAAAATTATCCTCACTCTAAGGTAGTATAATGAATCTCATTTGTTGCACATAAATTGTTATATCTTGATGAGTTTAGCGAAAAATGTTATGAATGAGAAAATGAAAAGAAGAAAAGAAAGAGCCTTGAGAAAAGATTATATTAATAAGACCGAAAGTGGCCAAGGCGAGAAAAAACTGAGAAGAGAAGCTCGATATGTGCTGAAATATGAACGTTACAAGATTATACTCTCTTCTTTGCGCTTATCCTATATTTTCTTTGTAACCGACACCAAAGGCCTAACATTATAAGCTTATTAAGACATTTTGATCCAAGTCTAGGGAGTGACTACATTAGTAGAGAAGTTGTTTGAAAATAGGCGTATGTGGTGCTCAACGATAATCTTGATTTTGAGTTGATTGACATAATTTGATCTTGAAGATGTGTATGAAACTTGAGATTGACAATAGCACACACGCATGTTCCGAGTTTGATATTTTGCTTGATATGAGGGAAAACACGTCTTGTTCAATTTGTTGATTGATTCTTGTATGTCTGTAAGTGAGATGTCTGAGCTATTTAGTATCCATGAATTAATCCATTTGAATCATCAATGTTGAACTCTAAATTTTGATCTTATTGCTTGCTTGAGGACGATCAAGTCTAAATTTGGGGGAGTTGATAAGTGTGATTTTTGCACTTATTTTGCTATGAACTTATGTGCGATTTATTATGATTCTGGGACGATATTATGCCTTTTGTGTATATATTTATATGTTTTAGTAATCTAGGTAGAAGTGCATAAAAGTGGAGAATTTGAGCTAATTAACGATGAAAAGGACCAAACCAAGTGAACATGTTGAAGAAGGACAAGAATTTGAGTTTTGTAAAAAAAAAATCCCAGGTTACTGTTCAAGCAATCGATCGCCGGTGGCAAAACATTTTGGCGATCGATCGCGAGAAGTTGGCGATCGATCGCCCGTTGAAGAATTCTGAAAAATAATACCATTTAGAGTTTGAGTCCTACAAGGAAGCTTCCTATTTTCAGTCCTCTATAAATAATGCACGAAAATCAGATCAAAAGAAGACTTTGCATACCCTAGGATGAGCCTCCATCCCATCTTCCACTTTCACCATCAACCACAATCCATCCATAAATCATCCTAGCTTTGGAACAAGCCAATTTAAAAGACGATCGAGAAAGAAGCCAGACAGGAAGCAAGGATCTATGAACGAAGTCACATCGGAAGTTTTTCTTTGTCTTTAATCATTAGTTTTGTTTGTTCTGATTGATTATGTTGTACTAAAATTATTTATCGATGCTAGACAATCCTTTGTTTTGAACTTATTATTTGATGATTTTTATTTGATTGAATTCATTTATTCTATGCGTATAATTTATATTGTGATTGACTAGACCATACGATATAGTAAATTGTAACGTGGGTTTTAGATTGAGATGGACCAAGTAAAACATAGGCAATAGATTTACCAAAATCAAAGGCTAGTATTTTTCACAAATCTTGATGTAATATTGATTGTTCAATAAGGATATGAGAGTAGCTTATTGCAACGTTAATATTAGACTTGTTATAACTTGACCAGAGTGTAACGAATGAATTAGGAAAACTCGTCACATTAGCAATATTTGGATATTCAATTAAGATTTGTAGGGGATTGCATTGTTGAACCAAAGTCTCGATAATCTTCTCTAACGGATTTTTCTTGTTAACTTTGATTGCCTTGGTTGGATTATTATTAGTATTTTATGTTAATTAGTTTAATTATTCATTCATTATCATAGGTTAAATATATTTTAAAGACATATTTTTGGTACTTACAGTTAGTCCCTGTGGGTTCGACAACCTGATCTTAATCATCTATGCTAAAGCTTGACAACCGTGCACTTGCGGTATAATCGCGCTACACTGAAAATTTATTGTTTAAATAAATCGCGATCAGTTCTGCCTGTAGGGTCTTCCTACCTTAACATCATATAGTACACATATAATGGACAGAACATGCATTTATAACCTCTTAAGGGTTCCGGTTGTAGCTTGAGCTAAGAAGATTACAGGCCAAAATAAAATTTCGAAAAGCTATTTAGTTACATTCCCAATAATGAATGTTAAAGTTATAGATTTATACTACTCCTAGAGTAGAGACTATCAAAATCCTGCATCCTATATTCATCTTGTTCCCTTTTAGCTCACCGCCTGAACCCGACCCTAGGCCCTTCGGTCCAAAAGTGTACCTACAGGGACAACACATCGTGAGCATACACATATTTACTTAACATGATATTAAAAGACATACAGTAATGCATAGCATCTTAGTTAAGTAAAAGTTATTGGTCGTTCTTCAACTTCCTTTGTTATCCCTGATTCTTGTTCATGTATAAGGGCGTCTTACCCCCATTGTATGGCATCTTACCATAACATAATCATCGTGTGGCATCTTACCACATGGGCATCTTACCCAATCATATGGCGTCTTACCATATCATAAACATTGTGTGGCATCTTACCACAGGGGCACCTTACCCCCTCACATACATTGGGTGGCATCTTACCACATGGGCGTCTTACCCTATCATATACGTCGTATGACCTTATCATAAACTTACTTATCATAAACATCATCATCATAAACGTCATCATAAACATCATCATCGTAAACATCATCATAATCATCATCATAAACATCGTCATCATAAACATCATCATAAACATCATCATCATAAATATCATCATAAACATCATCATCGTAAACATCGTCATAAACATCATCATCATAAACGTCATCATAAACATCATAATCATAAACGTCATCATTAAATATAGGAGTATGGTTTACCGTCCGATGCTCGTACGTTTCTTACGTACCTTAATCCCAAAAGTGGAGAAATCGGAGAGCTTTATCTCCTTGAGGTTGTGGGTACTTGGGATGGTTCTACATAACCATACAAATTGATATTAGAAGCTAATCATGGTCCAATATCCAAAAATCCCACAAAAATATCAAAAATGCACATTTTTACACCTCGCGATCGATCGCCGCCCAGGCCCGATCGATCGCGAGATCATACTGGACGAGGCTCAAATTTTTGCATCTTGGCGATCGATCGCCACTTTTGGCGCGATCGATCGCCAGCCTCGCCGATCGATCGCCCAAAGGTGGCGATCGATCGCCAAACGCTACTGGCGCCCACTGCTGGCTCGCGATCGATCGCCAAAAACGGGCGATCGATCGCCAGCACCTGTACATCGAAAAAATCGCCATTAATGAGCATTTTTCAAACCTTTCTTCATACCTTACAAATCCAAACTTCCCTACAACATCAATAACATCATAACCCACTAAAACCCACATAAAACACTTCAAAAATCATACCCCAACCATAAACAACATATACCCAAAACAAACCCACATAAATCATCAAAAATTTAACCCATTTCAACACCAAACATCATAAAACTTTTAGGAATGGTTCCATACCTCTTGTAGGCTCCAAATCCTAACAAGGATCACACAAACAAAGTTTTTGTGAAGCTTTCCTCCTCCTTCTTTGGTGGATCTCGAAAATGGGAAGGGTTTGGGGTTGGAAAGTGATTTTGGGGGTTTTTAAAAAGTGAATGGTAAGGTGGGGTTAAAGTGATGGGTATAGGATTAAAAGGGGTTGTTTAATTTAATTAAAAATAATTGCACCCCAAACTTAACATGATGTATAAAACACCCCAACATGGTATTTTAAAAGCATCTTGACAAAAATGCACTAAACTTCATCTAAAATCACATCTTCCTCATATTTAATAATCAACACAATTAAATCATGCTAACATCTCATTACCCAACACATAAATCAATTACCACATGATTCATCATATAAACATAATTAATGCCTTAATTGCAATTAATTAATTTCGGGGCATCACATTACTCCCCTACTTATAAGATTTCGTCCTCGAAATTGCATGCACTTACCCATAGAGAAACTAAACATAAATCATACCAGAAAATAGTTCCGGGTAATGCTGCACCATATGCCGTTCCGTCTCCCCCGTAGCCTCCTCGACACCCAGACGATCCCACTGAACTTTGACCATCGGTATAACTTTACTTCGTAATCTGCGATCCTCACGATCCAGAATTCTGACCGGTCGTTCAACGTAGGATACATCTGAATCCAACTGCACTTCAGTAGGCTGTAAAACATGAGACGGGTCTGGCTCATACTTTCTAAACATAGAAACATGGAAGACATCATGAATTCCAGATAAAGACGGCGGTAGAGCCAAACGGTAAGCCAATGTACCAATACGCTGCAATACCTCATACGGTCCGACATATCTCGGAGATAACTTTCCCCGCATACCAAAATGGACCACACCCCTGAAGGGCGAGATTTTCAAGAAAACCTTGTCTCCTACTTGGAATTCTAGCGTCCGTCGCCGCTTATTGGCGTAGGCTGCTTGCCTATCTTGGGCCGCTTTCATCTTTAAGCGTATCATCTTAATCTTTTCCTCCATGTCCTTAATCATATCCGGTCCTCCGACCGCTTTACTCGTTAAGTCCTCCCAATACAGCGGTGACCTACATCGTCGTCCGTAAAGAGCTTCAAAAGGGGCCATTTGAATGCTCGCCTGATAGCTGTTATTATAGGAGAACTCTACCAGTGGTATAGACTCTTGCCATGGAGTATCAAACTCCAAAACACATGCCCTCAGCATATCCTTCGAGCGTCTGAATGGTACGCTCCGTTTGCCCGTCTGTCTGAGGGTGATAAGCTGTACTCAGTCTCACCTCGGGGCCCAAAGCTGTCTGGAGACCCTCCCAGAAATGAGAAGTAAACCTTGGGTCTCTGTCAGACACGATCGAGACTGGAACCCCGTGTAACCTCACTACATCCCGTACATATAATTGGGTCATCTTTAGATACGTGAAAGTCATACTGTAAGGGATGAAATGAGCTACCTTCGTCAGCCTGTCCACGATCACCCAGATCGCATCAAATCCAGAGGCCGACCTTGGCAAGTGGGTCACGAAGTCCATAGATATATGCTCCCACTTCCACTTAGGTACCTCCAAGCTCTTCAGCTCGCCACCAGGCCTTTGCCTTTCTGCCTTTACTTGCTGGCAGATCAAACATCTCTTAACAAAAGTGATCACATCACGCTTCATGCGTCTCCACCAGAATTGACCACTCAAGTCCTTATACATCTTTCTTCCTCCGGGGTGGATACTGAACCGGCTACTATGAGCTCGTTCTAAGATTCCTTTACGCAATCCCGGTGCATTTGGGACTACCCATCGGTTGTCCAGTCTTAAAGAATCATCTTCAGCCACTCTAAACTTTGTTGGCTGACCTCGAAGTGCTATCGATGACCATCTCTGAACCTCCTCATCTGACCTCTGGGCTTTCCTGATAGCCTCAAAAATGTCTGGCTCAGCCAATAAGGTCGACACTCGCACTGGCGACGTGTCCACATCAAAATCATAGCCCAGATGGCAATAAGAAGTCATCATCGCTGATAAACACATAGCGTCTTCAGCAGTCCTCTTCACCTTCCGACTTAAGGCGTCTGCTATCAAATTTGCTTTACCCGGATGGTACTCAATCTCACAGTCATAATCCTTGAGCAAATCCATCCATCTTCTTTGACCCATATTCAGTTCAGCCTGAGTGAATAGAAATTTCAGGCTCTTATGGTTCGTATAGATGGTAAACGTCGTGCCATAAAGATAATGACGCCAAATCTTCAAGGCGAAGATGATAGCCGCCAGTTCCTGATCATGGACCGGGTATCTGGTCTCATGAGGCTTCAACTGCCTCGAAGCATAAGCCACCACGTGCTTATCTTGCGTCAACACACAGCCCAAACCTTGTAATGATGCATCCGTGTACAAGGCAAACTTCTTATTCTCAGAAGGAATCACCAACACTGGCGCTGTCGTCAAACGACGTTTCAATTCTTGGAAGCTTTCCTCGCATGCTTCGGACCAAAAGAATGGGACTCCTTTCCGAGTCAGCTGTGTTAGCGACTTAGCAATCTTAGAAAATCCCTCGACAAAACGTCGGTAATAACCTGCTAAGCCAAGGAAACTCCGTATCTCGGGTACAGAAGTGGGTGCTGCCCACTCCATCACAGCTTCAATCTTCCTGGGACCACAGATATCCCGCTGCTAGATATAACATGACCCAAGAATACTACACTGCTCAGCCAGAACCCGCACTTGCTGAGCTTTGCATACAACTGATGATCCCTAAGGATCTGAAGTACTGTCCTCAAGTGCTGCACATGATCTTCTTCGGTCCGAGTGTAGATGAGTATATCGTCAATGAAAACTATGACGAATTGATCCAAATATGGCTGGAACACCCTGTTCATCAAACTCATGAAAACAGCCGGGGCATTTGTCACTCCAAAAGGCATGACTAGGAATTCATAATGCCCATACCTAGTCCTGAAGGCTGTCTTCTGGACATCATCTTCCCTTACTTGAATCTGATGGTACCCCGACCTTAGATCGATCTTACTGTAGAGCCTTGTACCCTGCAACTGATCAAACAAGTCATCGATCCTCGGAAGTGGGTACTTATTCTTCACTGTAGCTTTGTTCAGTTGTCTGTAATCGATGCATAAACGCATCGAACCATCTTTCTTCTTCACAAATAAAACTGGTGCTCCCCAGGGCGATACGTTAGGGCGTATATAACCTTTATCAAGGAGCTCTTGCAACTGAATCTTTAATTCCCTTAGCTCCGCCGGTGCCATCCTATAAGGGGCACGAGAAATGGCAGACGTCCCCGGTAATAACTCAATCCCAAACTCGACCTCTCTCGTCGGTGGGAATCCGGGAATCTCCTCCGGAAAGACATCAGGGAACTCCGCCACTATGGGCACATCCTCAACTTTTACTTCTTCTTTCTTTTCCGTAACATCTATGGCATATATGAGATATCCTGTATGGCCTCGTTCCAACAACTGCGCCATCTTGACAGCAGATATCAACGGAATCTTAGAGCAAGAACCATCCCCATAGAACGTCCATGGAACTCCCATATCAGATTTGAACCGTACAGTCCTCTGCCTGCATTTCACAACTGCCTGATACCTGTTCAGAACATCAATGCCCAGAATGCAGTCAAAATCTGACATTCCTAGAACAATCAAATCTGACCTTAGTTCTTTATCCTCAAAATAAATGAGGCCATCGTAGACGATCCGATCAGTAATCATACTTCTTCCAGCGGGGGTCGAGACTATAAGAGGCGTGGGCGACTGAGAAGTGCATATGTGGTGCCTTTCCACAAAACTTGTCGACACAAAAGAGTGTGACGCACCTGTGTCGATCAATATAAAAGCAGGGTGCGTAAATAAAAGACATGTACCCGCTATAACCTCCTCCGGAGCCGCTGTAGCCTGCTCCCTCGTCAATGCATAGACTTGCCCTTGAGGTGGCCCCATAGGCTGACCTCCAAACTGTCTCGGCACGAAGGGTGGTCTATGCTGTGCTGTCCTATCCGCAGGCCTCCCCGCAGAACCCTGTTGACTTCCTCTATTGGGACACTGCCTAGCAAAGTGGCCTTTGTCGCCACAAACATAACATCCTACACAATCTTTCGTCAGATGTAGTTGCCCACAAAGAGTGCACTGGATCTTCCCGGATCTGTCTCCCTGAGACTGCCCCCTTCCAGATGGGGCATCACTCCTACGGTTTCCTTTCCATCTATTGTCGGGCCTCTTACCACTGAACCTTGACGCCGATGTGTTCCCCCTTGACTTGAACTGATCACTCCTTGGCTTCAAATTATTTGGAGTGGATTTCTGAGAGGGTGCTGACGGTGGTACAATATCAGGGTATGCATCCACTCCCAGTTCGGCTAGCTCAGCCCGTGAGAGTGCATCGTCAAAACAAGTAGGGTCATAAGTAATCACCCTATCGTACAGCTCCGGCTTCAAGCCCTTCATGAAGTTCCTCATCTTTGCTTGCGTACTTGTGGCGATATGAGGCACATATCTGAGTAACGAACAGTATTGAAGAGCATAATCTGATACTGACATGCTACCTTGCTTGAGGTGAGTAAATTCATCTTCCTTAGCCTGTCGTGCAGCAGCCGAGAAATAACGATTCAGAAAGCGAGTTCGAAACATTTTCCAATTAACTTCATGACCTTGAGCCTCTTGCTCTACCACAGTGGTCTTCCACCACATTAGTGCCTTCTTGGCCAATTGGAACTCTGCTAACCGTATCCATGCTGTCTTCGCACATGGGGCTGGCACAAAGATTTGCTCTATTCTTTCTAACCATTCCTCAGCTCGTTCCCCTGTTTCGGTTCCTTCAAAGGTTGGGGGTCGGTATGCAAGAAATTGAGTTAAGCTTAGCTCCCCTGGCAAAAACTGTTGTTCGGACGGTTCATCATCAAAAGCTGGCGGGGGTAGGGGATTCGTACGCCCCGCACTTGCATTGACGCTCACTGCGTCACCTACCTCCACGTTTGCTGCCATACTGCAACACAAGGGTTAACAACAAGACCCAAAAGCAGTTCATATACACATCGTTAGAAAGGCATAACATGTGAGCATAACAGTCATGTACTTCATATGCAACATATGCACACAACATGTTTAAAAGTAAGCACCTAGCCAACTTATTGCTAAGGCTACCCTTCACTCGTTCCCGGGTTATCTAACCACTGCTCTGATACCACTAATGTAGGGTCTTCCTACATTAACATCATATAGTACACATATGATGGACAGAACATGTATTTATAACCTCTTAAGGGTTCCGGTTGTAGCTTGAGCTAAGAAGATTACAGGCCAAAATAAAATTTCCAAAAGCTATTTAGTTACATTCTCAATAATGAATGTTAAAGTTATAGATTTATACTACTCCTAGAGTAGAGACTATCAAAATCCTGCATCCTATATTCATCTTGTTCCCTTTTAGATCACCGCCTGAACCCGACCCTAGGCCCTTCGGTCCAAAAGTGTACCTACAGGGACAACACATCGTGAGCATACACATATTTACTTAACATGATATTAAAAGACATACAGTAATGCATAGCATCTTAGTTAAGTAAAAGGTATTGGTCGTTCTTCAACTTCCTTTGTTATCCCTGATTCTTGTTCATGTATAAGGGCGTCTTACCCCCATTGTATGGCATCTTACCATAACATAATCATCGTGTGGCATCTTACCACATGGGCATCTTACCCAATCATATGGCGTCTTACCATATCATAAACATTGTGTGGCATCTTACCACAGGGGCACCTTACCCCCTCACATACATTGGGTGGCATCTTACCACATGGGCGTCTTACCCTATCATATAAGTCGTATGACCTTATCATAAACTTACTTATCATAAACATCATCATCATAAACGTCATCATAAACATCATCATCGTAAACATCATCATAATCATCATCATAAACATCGTCATCATAAACATCATCATAAACATCATCATCATAAACGTCATCATAAACATCATCATCGTAAACATCATCATAATCATCATCATAAACATCGTCATCATAAACATCATCATAAACATCATCATCATAAATATCTTCATAAACATCATCATCGTAAACATCGTCATAAACATCATCATCATAAACGTCATCATAAACATCATCATCATAAACATCATCATTAAATATAGGAGTATGGTTTACCGTCCGATGCTCGTACGTTTCTTACGTACCTTAATCCCAAAAGTGGAGAAATCGGAGAGCTTTATCTCCTTGAGGTTGTGGGTACTTGGGATGGTTCTACATAACCATACAAATTGATATTAGAAGCTAATCATGGTCCAATATCCAAAAATCCCACAAAAATATCAAAAATGCACATTTTTACACCTCGCGATCGATCGCCGCCCAGGCCCGATCGATCGCGAGATCATACTGGACGAGGCTCAAATTTTTGCATCTTGGCGATCGATCGCCACTTTTGGCGCGATCGATCGCCAGCCTCGCCGATCGATCGCCCAAAGGTGGCGATCGATCGCCAAACGCTACTGGCGCCCACTGCTGGCTCGCGATCGATCGCCAAAAACGGGCGATCGATCGCCAGCACCTGTACATCGAAAAAATCGTCATTAATGAGCATTTTTCAAACCTTTCTTCATACCTTACAAATCCAAACTTCCCTACAACATCAATAACATCATAACCCACTAAAACCCACATAAAACACTTCAAAAATCATACCCCAACCATAAACAACATATACCCAAAACAAACCCACATAAATCATCAAAATTTAACACATTTCAACACCAAACATCATAAAACTTTTAGGAATGGTTCCATACCTCTTGTAGGCTCCAAATCCTAACAAGGATCACACAAACAAAGTTTTTGTGAAGCTTTCGTCCTCCTTCTTTGGTGGATCTCGAAAATGGGAAGGGTTTGGGGTTGGAAAGTGATTTTGGGGGTTTTTAAAAAGTGAATGGTAAGGTGGGGTTAAAGTGATGGGCATAGTATTAAAAGGGGTTGTTTAATTTAATTAAAAATAATTGCACCCCAAACTTAACATGATGTATAAAACACCCCAACATGGTATTTTAAAAGCATCTTGACAAAAATGCACTAAACTTCATCTAAAATCACATCTTCCTCATATTTAATAATCAACACAATTAAATCATGTTGACATCTCATTACCCAACACATAAATCAATTACCACATGATTCATCATATATACATAATTAATGCCTTAATTGCAATTAATTAATTTCGAGGCATCACACTGCCAGACATGGATCAATGCTACTATGGCATCTTAAACTTTTCAACTCAACGCATCTGCTACAAGATTCAACCTTTCCTGGTTGGTATTGAATCTCGCCATCAAAATCCTTCAGGAAATCCATCTATCGTCTCTGTCTCATGTTGAACTCCGACTGAGTGAATATGTATTTTAAGATCTTATGGTTGGAGTATAACGAACTGCCCACCATAGATATAATGTTGCCATATTTTTTCAAAGCGAAGACAATAGCAATTAGCTCGAGATCATGGATAGGATATCGAGACTCATGAGGTTTCAATTGCCTTGAAGTGTAAGAAATCACCTTTCCATGTTGCATCAAGACACTTCCAAACCTCTATATGATGCATCCACACAAACAACAAATCCCCCTGATCCATATGGTAAAACCAACACTAGTGATGTAGTCAACCTCTGCTTCAATTAGTGAAAACTATTATCACACTCGTCTGACCAAATAAAACTCTAATTCTTCTTGATCGACTGGGTGATAGGTTGGGCAATCTGAGAAAAGCCTTCAATGAGACTTCTGTAATAGCCGGCCAAAGCCACAATATTCATATTTATTCTCAACTAGTTCATAAAGATCAAAACTTTATTTTCAACTTAGCGAAATTCAAAATCTAAAAATCCATAAAATTCATCATCCATACCCATTGTCCCAATTTAAACTAGTTATATCAAGGCAATCTCTTGGCACAAGAATAAGTTTACTTAGATTTAAAAATTTATTCATTCAAAACTTATATCCAATGATATCATTCATATGAACTTGTATCAGAAGATACTAAATTGCTTTACTAGAGAATAATTTCTCTAAATTATTCAATAATTAGAACCTATGATTTCTACTAGGTTCAATACTTAGTCCTCGAGAAGAAAACCTCTACAAATTACAAATCATGGAAAACACAATTTCTTAGTTCCCAAATTTAAAATTTAAAAAATCATTAAGTTCTTATTGCAATTTTAACAGTAGGCCTATTGAGGCTCCCAAAGTTCAAATGCATAGCTCTAATCTTAGATGGACACTATACTTCAATTATTTAGCTCATAAAGTATAATTCAAATCTTTGTTCCCAAAGAACAATTAGGAATAATATCATTACTTACAGAACCACATTCGTTCAATACATTCGGCTAAACTCAAATTCCCCGAACACATAGAAACTCAGCCTCTCATTTACTTTGGAAGTCGGGGCCTATAATAAAGTCTCAACTCCATATCATGAATAACCATATAGGCACCAAAGTTATAAATTAATCGCATCATTTAGATATCAATAAGCCCAAGAAATCATAACTATATTAATTGAACATCGTATCATTAAGTCAATATAATTTATTACCAACAAATAATTAGGCTCTAATTCCCAATCGATCAATTTTCCGCATCGAGAAAGGGCATAC
Source organism: Haberlea rhodopensis (assembly GCA_907163345.1). Lineage (NCBI taxonomy): Eukaryota > Viridiplantae > Streptophyta > Magnoliopsida > Lamiales > Gesneriaceae > Haberlea > Haberlea rhodopensis. The sequence goes on along the minus strand of CAJQUN010000020.1, from coordinate 8,160,877 downwards.
GATCATTCTCTGTGTATCCCAAGATAAATTTTTTTGGAAGTATCGGTAGAAAACTTAGTACCGTTCACTGCTTAACTTAATTTACCTAAAATCATTATTACATAGCTAAGATTCATTGGATATGTATGCTTATTCAAATAGATTAGCCAAATACACCCAAATACTTTGATTTATTTTAAATCAGAATAAGTACAAGTTCACTAGTATAACCATGGTGAATTTAATATAGTCCTCTAAGTCCATGAATACGAGACTTAGTAGATTCTATCACCAAATCGTAATATACAATTTAATACGATATAACTGGATAGAATATATCTACCGATAGATGTTGATACCGATAAGGTCTCCTATAGTGATGTATGCTCAATATCCCAAGTAGACTTGACCATGGTTCAGAACCGCCGTTAGACGGTTAAAAAAACATCGACCTTTAACCTTCATTGGCGATTCCAGTTACGGTTCATGAACCACCGGTTACGGTTATGGTTAACCAACGGTTACGATTGCGGTTTGACCCTTACTTTTTAAACAAAATTAAAAATATAATTAAAATTTGAAATAAAGTGTAAAATGTGTTTGAATGTGTTTTCATCCATGGATTAAGTATAAAATAACGTGAAATAAATTCAAGCTCAGATAATTAAAATGTGTAAGATATATTTGTTTGGTTAATATATATAAATTATAACACTATATTTAGATCAACAAGGCTCTTATAGCTTAGTGATTGAAGCTAATTATTCAATTTGGAGATCATGAGTTCAAATCTACACCATAACATATATTTTAAATTTAATTTAAAAAGTAAAAAAAATAAAATAACCCTTGAACCGCCGGTTCACGGGTTAGCAAAATTATGACCCTTAACCGGCCCTTCTATAGACGGGCCGGTTACGGGTCCGACCCTTCGGCCTGTTGACCCGGGTAACAGGCCCGTTGACCACGGTCCGGTTCCAGGCCGGTTCAGGGTCGATGATGACCCTTGGTCGGGTCTAATCCTAAGTTAGAGTCACTCCAACTTAGTTCAAACCAGTTCTAGAAGCTTCCCCAACATAGTAGTGCTATATCATTCAACTCAAATATTGTTGATTTCATTATCATCGAGGGTGCATAACTGACTAAATCAAATAGATACTTCATTCTTGAATTCATTACTTGGCCTTTCCCTGGTCTTGGTACCATAAATTTGGGCGGAAACTTCCCGAGCAACAATGTCCTCCATGTTCAAGTCTTCAACTCGCTATGAGCCCCGTTTGGAGTTATCATCTAGGCATGTACCATGTAGGGTCTTCCTACCTTAACATCATTTTAATAGCGCATTATGAACTAAACATGTATTAGAGACATCTTAGAGTTCTGGTTGCTTTGTGAGCTTAATGTAATTACAGGCCAAAATGAAATTTCAATAGTTAGTTAATTACATTCCCCAAAAAGAATGCTAAGGCTAACAAAATCCTGTATCTATCTTCTTATGCTCCTTTAGCTCACCATCTCAACCCGACCCTTAGTCTCGATCCAAAAGTGTACCTACAGGAACAACCCATCGTGAGCATGTACATCGATACTTAACATCATGAATTAACGGCATATAATAATGCATGGAAATAATTGATAACATATACTTCCTGTTTAATAGTACTATCCTTCCTTGGTTGTCCCTGTGTCATAATTACGCATATAACCATTAGCTCAAGACATGAGTGAATAACATCATATTTCGTATATAAGCTCACAACAATCTATGTTAATTAGAAATGGGACTGTCCGGGTTCTATTATGACAGCGGCACAATTGGCCCCCCTCGCTCGACATAACACATCTTATGATACCCATCGCTACGCCTTGATAGCGGATGTATCCCTTATTCAGCGGATGATACCCATCGCTACGCCTTGATAGCGGATGTACCCCATCGCTCAGCGGATGATACCCATCGCTACACTTAGCGGATGTACCCCATCGCTCAGTTATGTGAGCGGCAAGACCTTCCTCGCTTGCCCATAATAGTCACCGGACATTCGACCACTCTAAGTAGCATAGTCAAACATGCGTCATCATTTTATAAACATTATTATCTCAAACGTCGTCATCTTATCATAATTGCCATCATAACATCATATCATCTTTGTTTACCACAACATCATCATCATAACTTATTCATCATAGTCATCATAATCATCATCATAATTTCTCATGCAATTAATGCAAGGTCATAGTTTAGGAATGTGTTACCGTATGATGCTCGTACGTTTCTTACGTACCTTAATTCCAAAAGGAGGAGAAATTGTGGAACTTTATCTCCTTGAGGTTGTTGGTGCCTGGGATGGTTCTACACAACCATACAATTCATTATTAGAAGTTAAACAATAGCCCGATACCAAAAATTTAACAAAAATCAACATTTTTCAACTTTTGAACAGTGGCGATCGATCGCTCAAAATGAGGCGATCGATCGCCCGATTTTTCTCTTAGCGGCGATCGATCGCTTAAAATGAGGCGATCGATCGCCTGATGTTCATTTGGCTACTGGACGTTGGCGATCGATCGCGCCATTTGAGGCGATCGATCGCCTATCCCCTTCTTCGCGTACTGCCCCTCGGCGATCGATCGCTGCTTTTGTAGCGATCGATCGCCACTTACAGTGGCCGCGATTTCACCATATTCATGTGTATTTTGCAAGCTTATCTTCATACCCTTCAACATCAAACTTCCTAACAACAACAATAACATCATAACACATTAAAACCCACTTAAAACACTTCAAAAATCATACCCCAACTATAAACAACACATACCCATATAAATCCATTTCAAACCCTCCAAAAACCAATACAAACTCAATTAAAACTTTACAAAAGCTTCAATGAGTGATATATATACATCATAGGGCTTAAATCTTACCAAGAATCACAAGAGTGGAGCTTTTGCAAGGATTTCCTTCTCACTTTTAGGGCAAAATCGAAAATGAGGGGAAAGGGGGTTTTTTGGGAGAGTGATTTTTGGGGATTGAGTTTAAAGAGTAAAATGGGGTAAAGATGGTGGGTTAAGTGTTAAATCTTATATTTAACTTACACCCCAATAATTCATCATGATGTACATAAAATACATTAATATGGTAAGCATTTATAAAATGCAACCAACATCGTTAAATCCATATCACCCTCATAATTAAAAATCAACATCATTTAAATCACGTTAATTCTTCATTTCCCACACACATCTCAATCATCGTAATAAATCATCATATAAGCATAGTTAATGTCCAAGTTACCATTAATTAATTTCGGGGCATCACATTACTCCCCTACTTATAAGATTTCGTCCTCGAAATCGCATGCACTTACCCAAAAAGAAATTAAACATAAATCATACCGGAGAATAGTTCCGGGTAGTGCTGCACCATATGCCGTTCCTGCACCATATGCCGTTCCGTCTCCCACGTAGCCTCCTCGACACCCCGACGATCCCACTGAACTTTGACCATCGGTATAATCTTACTTCGTAGCCTGCGATCCTCACGATCTAGGATTCTAACCGGTCGTTCAACATAGGACACATCTGAACTCAACTGAACTTCCGAAGGCTGCAATACATGAGACGGATCGGGTTCATACTTTCTCAACATTGAAACGTGGAAAACATCATGAATACCGGATAAGGACGGCGGTAGAGCTAAGCGGTAGGCCAAGGTACCGATGCGCTGCAATATCTCATACGGCCCCACATACCTCGGAGATAACTTCCCCCGCATACCAAAACGGACCACACCCCTGAAGGGTGAGATTTTCAAGAAAACCTTATCTCCGACTTGGAATTCTAGCGGTCGTCGCCGCTTATTGGCATAGGCTGCCTGCCTATCCTGGGCCGCTTTCATCTTTAAGCGTATCGTCTTTATCTTTTCTTCCATGTCCTTAATCATATCCGGTCCTCCGACCGCTTTACTCGTCAAGTCCTCCCAATACAGCGGTGACCTACATCGTCGTCCGTACAGAGCTTCAAAAGGGGCCATTTGAATGCTCGCCTGATAGCTGTTATTGTAGGAGAACTCTACCAGTGGTATAGATTCTTGCCACGGAGTATCAAACTCCAAAACACATGCCCTCAGCATATCTTCGAGCGTCTGTATGGTACGCTCTGTCTGACCATCTGTCTGAGGGTGATAGGCTGTACTCAGTCTTACCTCTGTGCCCAACGCTGATTGGAGACCCTCCCAGAAATGTGAAGTGAACCTCGGGTCTCTGTCAGACACTATTGAAACTGGAATACCATGCATCCTCACTACATCCCGTACATACAATTGGGCCATCTTTAAATATGTGAAAGTCATACTGTAAGGGATGAAGTGGGCTACTTTCGTCAGCCTATCCACGATCACCCAGATCGCATCAAATCCAGAGGCCGACCTTGGCAAGTGGGTTACGAAGTCCATAGATATATGCTCCCACTTCCATTTAGGTACTTCTAAGCTCTTCAACTCACCACCAGGCCTCTGTCTCTCTGCTTTTACTTGCTGGCAGATCAGACACCTTTTGACAAAAGCAATTACTTCACGCTTCATGCGTCTCCACCAAAATTGACCACATAGGTCCTTGTACATCTTTCTTCCTCCTGGGTGGATACTGAACCGGCTACTGTGAGCCCGTTCTAAAATTCCTTTACGCAATCCCGGCGCATTTGGGACCACCCATCGGTTGCCCAATCTTAAAGAATCATCTTCAGCCACTCTAAACTTTGTCGGCTGACCTTGAAGTACGATCGATGTCCATCTCTGCACTTCATCATCCGACCTCTGGGCTTTCCTGATTGCCTCAAATACGTCTGGCTCGGCCAGTAAGGTCGACACTCGCACCGGCGACGTGTCCACATCAAAATCATAGCCCAGATGGCAATAAGAAGTCATCATGGCTGATAAGCTCATAGTATCCTCAGCGGTGCTCTTCACTTTTCGACTTAAGGCATCTGCTATCAGGTTTGCTTTACCCGGATGGTACTCTATTTCACAATCATAATCTTTGAGTAAGTCCATCCATCTTCGTTGCCTCATATTCAATTCTGCTTGGGTGAATAAGAATTTCAAGCTCTCATGGTCTGTAAAGATAGTAAACGTCGTGCCATAAAGATAATGACGCCAAATCTTCAAGGCGAAGATGATGGCTGCCAGTTCCAGGTCGTGGACTGGGTATCTGGTCTCATGAGGCTTCAGTTGTCTCGAAGCATAAGCCACCACATGCTTATCTTGCATCAAGACACAACCCAGACCTTGCAATGATGCATCCGTGTACAAAGCAAACTTCTTACCCTCAGAAGGGATTACTAACACTGGCGCCATCGTCAAGCGACGCTTCAACTCTTGGAAGCTTTCTTCACAAGCTTCGGACCAATAGAACGGGACTCCTTCTGAGTCAGTTGGGTCAACGGCTTAGCGATCTTAGAAAATCCCTCGACAAAACGTCGGTAGTAGCCCGCTAAACCAAGGAAACTCCGTATCTCAGGTACAGAAGTGGGTGCAGCCCACTCCATAACAGCTTCAATCTTACGGGGATCCACAGATATCCCACGGCTGGATATCACATGACCCAAGAACACCACACTGTCCAACCAAAACTCGCACTTGCTAAGCTTTGCATATAATTGATGATCCCTAAGGATCTGAAGTACTGTCCTCAAGTGCCCAACATGTTCTTCCTCAGTCCGGGAGTAGATAAGTATATCGTCAATGAATACTATGACGAATTGGTCCAAAAATGGCTGGAATACCCTGTTCATCAAACTCATGAAAACAGCCGGGGCATTCGTCACCCCAAAGGGCATGACTAAGAATTCATAGTGCCCATATCTGGTTCTGAAAGCTGTCTTCTGTACATCATCCTCTCTAACTCGGATCTGGTGGTACCCTGACCTCAAATCAATCTTACTGTATAGTCTCGTACCCTGCAACTGGTCAAACAAATCATCGATCCTCGGGAGGGGGTACTTGTTCTTCACGGTAGCTTTGTTCAGTTGTCTGTAATCGATGCACAGACGCATCGAGCCATCTTTCTTCCTAACAAATAAAACTGGTGCACCCCAGGGCGATACGCTCGGGCGTATGTAGCCCTTGTCAAGGAGTTCTTGCAACTGAACTTTTAATTCCTTTAACTCCGGTGGTGCCATCCTATACGGGGCACGAGAAATGGCTGACGTCCCCGGTAGTAATTCAATTCCAAATTCGACCTCTCTTGCCGGAGGAAATCCGGGAATCTCTTCAGGAAACACATCAGGAAACTCCGTCCACTACGGGCACATCTTCAACTTTTAGTTCTTCCTTCTTTCCAGAAATATCAACAGCATAAATAAGATATCATGTATGGCCTTGTTCCAATAATTGTGTCATCTTGACCGCGGATATTAACGGAATCTTTGAACGAGAACCATCCCCATAGAACGTCCACTGAACTCCTTCATCAGATCTGAATCGGACAGTTCTCTGCCTGCAGTTCACAACCGCTTGGTACTTATTCAGAACATCAATGCCCAATATACAGTCGAAGTCTGACATTCCCAGAACGATCAAATCCGACCTTAACTTGTTATCCTCAAAATAAATGAGGCCATCATAGACAATCTGATCAGCAATCAAACTTCTTCCAGCGGGCGTCGAGACTATAAGAGGCGTGGGCGACGGAGCAGTGCATATGTGGTGTCTTTCCACAAAACTCGTCGACACAAAGGAGTGTGACGCACCTGTGTCGATTAATATAAAGGCAGGGTGCGTAAATAAAAGACACGTACCCGCTATAACCTCCTCCGGAGCCGCTGTGGCCTGCTCCCTTGTCAATGCATACACCTGCCCTTGAGGTGGCCCCATAGGCTGACTTCCAAACTGCCTCGGAACATATGGGGGCCTGTGTGGTGCTGCTCTGTCCGTAGACCTCCCAGTAGAATTCTGCTGCCTTCCCCTGTTGGGACATTGTCGAGCAAAGTGGCCTCTCTCGCCGCAAACATAACAGCCGACACAATTCTTCGTCAAATGGGGCTGTCCACAAAGAGAGCATTGTACCTCTCCCACACTGCCTCCTCCCCGAGACTGTCCTCCTCTTGGTGGAGCATCATTCCTGCGGTTTCCCTTCCATCGGTTATCGGGCCTCCTTCCACTGAATCTGGACGCCGAAGTGTTCCCCCCCGACTTGAACCGATCACCTCTGGGCCTTAAATTGTCGGGAGTAGATCTCTGAGGGGGTGCTAGAGGTGGTACAGCATCAGGGTATGCACCTACCCCTAGTTCGGCCAACTCAGCCCGGTTAAGTGCATCATCAAAGCAGGTAGGGCCATATGTAATCACCCTATCGTAGAGTTCTGGCCTCAAGCCATTCATAAAGTTCCTCATTTTAGCTTGAGTGTCGGCAGCGATATGAGGTACATATCTGAGTAGAGAACAGTAGTGGAGGGCATAATCTGACACCGGCATGGTACCTTGCTTCAACTTATTAAACTCATCTTCTTTAGCTTGACGGGCAGCCGCTGAGAAGTATCGAGCCAGGAATCTAGTTCTGAACAATTTCCAGTTTACCTCTTGACCCTGTGCCTCTTGTTCAATCACGGTGGTCCTCCACCACATCAGTGCTTTCTTGGCTAACTGGAATTCTGCTAGTCTTATCCAGGCTGTCTTTGCACACGGGGCTGCCACAAATATTTGTTCTATTCTTTCTAGCCATTCCTCGGCTCGCTCCCCTGTTTCAGTCCCTTCAAATGTTGGGGGCCGATACGCTAGAAACTGAGTCAGACTCAATTCTCCCGGCAATAGCTGTTGTTCGGACGGTTCCTCGCCTAGGGCTGGCGGGGGTAGGGAATTCGTGCGCCCCGCACTAGCGTTCACACTTACCGCATCACCAATGTCGATATTTGCTGCCATACTGCAACACAAGGGTTAACAACAAAATCCAAAAGCAGTTCATATAAACATCGTTAGAAACCATAACATGTTATCATAACAATCATATACTTCATGTGTAACATAGTATGTCAAAAGTAAGCGCCTAGCCAGCCTACTGCTAAGGCTACCCTTCACTCATCCCCGGGTTATCTAACCACTGCTCTGATACCACTAATGTAGGGTCTTCCTACCTTAACATCATTTTAATAGCGCATTATGAACTAAACATGTATTAGAGACATCTTAGAGTTCTGGTTGCTTTGTGAGCTTAATGTAATTACAGGCCAAAATGAAATTTCAATAGTTAGTTAATTACATTCCCCAAAAAGAATGCTAAGGCTAACAAAATCCTGTATCTATCTTCTTATGCTCCTTTAGCTCACCATCTCAACCCGACCCTTAGTCTCGATCCAAAAGTGTACCTACAGGAACAACCCATCGTGAGCATGTACATCGATACTTAACATCATGAATTAACGGCATATAATAATGCATGGAAATAATTGATAACATATACTTCCTGTTTAATAGTACTATCCTTCCTTGGTTGTCCCTGTGTCATAATTACGCATATAACCATTAGCTCAAGACATGAGTGAATAACATCATATTTCGTATATAAGCTCACAACAATCTATGTTAATTAGAAATGGGACTGTCCGGGTTCTATTATGACAGCGGCACAATTGGCCCCCTCGCTCGACATAACACATCTTATGATACCCATCGCTACGCCTTGATAGCGGATGTATCCCTTATTCAGCGGATGATACCCATCGCTACGCCTTGATAGCGGATGTACCCCATCGCTCAGCGGATGATACCCATCGCTACACTTAGCGGATGTACCCCATCGCTCAGTTATGTGAGCGGCAAGACCTTCCTCGCTTGCCCATAATAGTCACCGGACATTCGACCACTCTAAGTAGCATAGTCAAACATGCGTCATCATTTTATAAACATTATTATCTCAAACGTCGTCATCTTATCATAATTGCCATCATAACATCATATCATCTTTGTTTACCACAACATCATCATCATAACTTATTCATCATAGTCATCATAATCATCATCATAATTGCTCATGCAATTAATGCAAGGTCATAGTTTAGGAATGTGTTACCGTATGATGCTCGTACGTTTCTTACGTACCTTAATTCCAAAAGGAGGAGAAATTGTGGAACTTTATCTCCTTGAGGTTGTTGGTGCCTGGGATGGTTCTACACAACCATACAATTCATTATTAGAAGTTAAACAATAGCCCGATACCAAAAATTTAACAAAAATCAACATTTTTCAACTTTTGAACAGTGGCGATCGATCGCTCAAAATGAGGCGATCGATCGCCCGATTTTTCTCTTAGCGGCGATCGATCGCTTAAAATGAGGCGATCGATCGCCTGATGTTCATTTGGCTACTGGACGTTGGCGATCGATCGCGCCATTTGAGGCGATCGATCGCCTATCCCCTTCTTCGCGTACTGCCCCTCGGCGATCGATCGCTGCTTTTGTAGCGATCGATCGCCACTTACAGTGGCCGCGATTTCACCATATTCATGTATATTTTGCAAGCTTATCTTCATACCCTTCAACATCAAACTTCCTAACAACAACAATAACATCATAACACATTAAAACCCACTTAAAACACTTCAAAAATCATACCCCAACTATAAACAACACATACCCATATAAATCCATTTTAAACCCTCCAAAAACCAATACAAACTCAATTAAAACTTTACAAAAGCTTCAAGGAGTGATATATACATCATAGGGCTTAAATCTTACCAAGAATCACAAGAGTGGAGCTTTTGCAAGGATTTCCTTCTCACTTTTAGGGCAAAATCGAAAATGAGGGGAAAGGGAGTTTTTTGGGAGAGTGATTTTTGGGGATTGAGTTTAAAGAGTAAAATGGGGTAAAGATGGTGGGTTAAGTGTTAAATCTTATATTTAACTTACACCCCAATAATTCATCATGATGTACATAAAATACATTAATATGGTAAGCATTTATAAAATGCAACCAACATCGTTAAATCCATATCACCCTCATAATTAAAAATCAACATCATTTAAATCACGTTAATTCTTCATTTCCCACACACATCTCAATCATCGTAATAAATCATCATATAAGCATAGTTAATGTCCAAGTTACCATTAATTAATTTCGGGGCATCACATACCAAGACTCGACTTAGGCTCCAGTAACACTCCTCTAGTTCGTAGTTCCATTTGACAAGATGCAAGGATTAATTCCCATACAATAAATATAATTCCCAAATATAGAGGTCATGTTCTCACAAAGTTATAACCCAATCAACCGTTCAAGTGTTTACAGGTACAATTATAAGCTATACATGTCTGAATTTCAATTTTCTATGATGAAATCATAGCAGGCAATAGCATATAAGACACGTAGTCAAACACATGAGCAAACATTTTATTTGTGCCTAACAAAGTGTCCTAACTTCTAGTTCAAGCGTATCCCAGATTATGCTCTGATACCATATTATGAGGGTCCGGTCCTAATAGATTGTTTAGTTGTAAGAATGATTATTTTAATGTAAATAGCGGAAGATTAATTTTAAAGTTCCAAAACTTGGGCTTAAAAAATTTCATATCATTACACATATCAATAAACACATTGTTTATCACATGTGCATCAAACGTAAGGTCACCCAGTAATGTAATACTCAAAATACAAATACTCGGAGTATACCCCGGTAAATAAACATAGTAAAAAACTCTTTATTAAAATATTGGGATTCTGACTCAACCAAAACAAAACCTGAGCTCAATCTCACTGAGCTCAATCTCACTGAGCTCTAGTACTCCTCGATGCTTCCTCTCGAGCATCTACAGGACCTTCACATGTACAACCTGCCATGCCCACATAACAAAGACATGACATCCCCCACTATGGGGGTCAGTAACACTAGTACGAGAAACCAGATAAAATCACGATAATATGACAAAGTACCTTGCGATGGATGTCGTTCATGAATGCAATGCGTGTATGGGGCTTGCGATGGATGTCTTGCATGAATGCAATGCGTGTATGGGGTAACAATCTCAAAGTGTTGATATCTGGAATCAAAGAAATCATCATCAACAATAACTACCTCGAGCTATGACGTCGACACACTCGTCCCTACGACATCTCTCTCTGTCGATCCATCGGTGGTTCATCATCCCTTGTGTCTGGGCGACGTCGGCACATTCGTTGCTATAATTATTACCTAAACTGAGCCATCAATGTGCCCATCAACCCCACTACCACATACAGGTTTCAAAGAATCGCTAGCAGCAACATGATGCGTCCCGTGTCAATGCATCTCAATGTATCGTGTATGATGCATCTCAATGTACCATATAATCACATATCATGCAGCTCAATATGTCATATAATCACATAGGAAACAAATATTGGCACATAAATCATACACCGGGAACATCACATGTCTTTGTCAAACATCGTGATAGAATCAGTTTCTATGTACCTCAGACCAATGCTAAATCTACCGAGTACTCCTCGAATAAATCTCGGGATCTATCAACCTGGTCATTTAAGTTCCAAATATATAATAATGTCAATTATTATATATATAATTATCAAAATAATACTCAAACTTAGATCCAAAATCGATTTCTAATTTATGCTTGTGTAAACGTAGAAATCGGCTCATAACTTTAACCAAATTACATGGGTCCAATTTAGTTTAAAAACTAACTCAAAATATGACATTTCATATGTTTCAACTTCCCAAATTCATTCATTTAGCTAAGGCAAAGTAGGTTGAAACAAGACTCATGTAAAACATGGGCGAACTTAAATTTCCATCTGGACCATGTTTCGTAGAAAATTCATATAATTCATACAACATTGAAATGACATGATTCCGGTGGGAGAATAAACATAATTCATAATAGTACAACTCATCTTTTATGTGCAAAGCTAGTTCATTCATCTTGAGGCACATTTGTAGCGAAATTCGTCAGCTTCTAAAACTCGCATTCACTCTGTTTTCCAGATTGAGCACTCTTTAGCATAACATTTTCATATGAATTCCAAATTGAGTGGTTTTTGTGGCTAATTAAAGTTCACCCAATATATACAACTTTTATTCAGGAAAAAACAACTAATTGTTAACACATTTTGCCCAGATTTACAATGAACATGGTGCATGTGCAACTCACCTACATGCAATTTTCAGATTGTGCACAATGTGGTAAAATTAGCATCTCTCATGCATACTAACTCCAAATTACTTGAATTTACTATCAAATCGAAGATAATTTAAACATTTACAAATTTCATTTTAAACTCAACCTCAAATCCGAAACATAGTTTCCAAAAAATTCGAAGAAGCTACTGCATGAAGATGCATACTCAAAATGTGCACAGTTTAGTAAAATCACCATAATATTTTCATCTTAACTCCAAATTGGACGAGTTTACTGTCAAATCAAAGATAATATAAAGATCTATAACTTTTATTTAGACCTCAACCTCAAATTCAAAATTTAACAAAACTAGAATTTCAAAATACCAGACTGCTCATGCACAGATTGCAGCGGACTTCATTTGACAGCAATTATCCCATAACATATCGCCAAAATTCGATCTTTAAACCTAGAATCAAGTTAATAAATCTCAAGAAACATGTTATACCTTCAAATATCTTGAAGATTTGGGCACAAAACACCAACCAAAACAACCCAAGCTCCAAATGGTAGCTGCCCCTTGAATCATTTCTTCAAACTTCAAAGTTCTTGCACCTTAATACTACCTAGACTTGTAGCTTCTAAATCCTCAATTGCATGTGGGTTGTGATCACTTTTTAGGGATCAAAAGGAGTAAAAAAATTAGGAGGAATTTCGAAAATTGTTGAGAGAGGAAGAAGCAAATGGTATAGGGATGAGAGAGGTGATGACTTCATGGTAGTGGAATGAGGTGGAAGAAGTCGTGTGTAAGACCTCTCTACCTTAACAGTGTAATAAACAAGTAAATGGGGCCAACATGTATTAAAAGACAAGTTATGGTTCCGGTTGTAGCCTTGAGCTAACAGGATTACAGGCCAAAAATAAACTTCTAAAGTTAATTAATTACATTCCCAATAATGAATGTTAATACTATAGATTTACACTACTACTGGAGTAGAGACTATCCAAAAATCCTGTATCATAATTCAGTAATGCTCCTCGTAGCTCACTGCCTCAACCCAGCCCATAGCCCTCCAAGTCCAAATGTGTACCTACAGGAACAATTTACTATGAGCATATACATCACCATTCAACAAAATCCAAACACAATAACATAATCATTTGCATGAGATATGTATGTATGTATGCTCCCTGATTTACCACATTAGCACATTTTCATTGTTGTTCCTGTTTCATAAACTTATGCACAAATCATTAGTTCACAATATAATGATCAATACCACGTTCCAGTCGTAACCACAATAATCCACATTAATCACTAGAAATGTGACTGTTTCGGTCCTGTTACAACAGCGGAATTTTAGGACCCCTCGCTTCGACATATAGCGGCATCATATGATATCCCTCGCTTCGACAATGACAGCGGCATGTACATCGCTTCGACATGATAGCGGCAAATATCATATTACCATCGCTTCATATGACAGCGACAAGTACCTCCCTCGCTCGTATATAACAACCACCGGAACAATCAAACATTTCTAACCACATGTATAAACATAACACTTGAGTCCACAATCATAATGCATCACCATTATCTCAATATATATCAACACATTTCATAATCCACACTTGTCCACAATATATATGTAGCCAAAATCATAAGAACACATTTTACCGTCCGATGCCCGTACGTCTCACTACGTACCTTAGTCTCAAAAGTGGAGAAGTTGAATAATTTTATCTCCTTGACGTCATTGGTACCTGGGATGGTTCTACACAACCATACAAATCAATATTAGAAGCCAATTATAGTCCAATATCCAAAAATTCCACAAAATAATCAAAATTACACTTTTCTGTGTCTCGCGATCGATCGCCGAGATGTCCCGATCGATCGCGAGATCACACTGCCCGTTGCCAAATTTTTCTGTCTTCGGCGATCGATCGCCACATTTGGCGCGATCGATCGCCAGCCTCACCGATCGATCGCCCAAACGTGGCGATCGATCGCCAAAGGTTTCTGGAGCCTACTGTTGGCTCGCGATCGATCGCCAGAAACGGGCGATCGATTGCCAAACCCTGCACATCGAAAACCACCATTTTTGCACATTAAATTCATCACCAACCTCAACAACACTTATACCAACAACTCAAAAACATAAAAACACTTTAAACCTTCAATTCACACCATTAAACAACCCCAAAATCCTACACCCAACCAAGAATCATACCAACCCAAAACAAACCCATTTTCAAATTCCGTAATTATGATTCATAACTTCAACTTACTTTAAGTTTTCAAAAGGAGCTAAGAATCGAATCACAACTATACATAACATATTTCCTTTCAAAAAGTGCATACGAGATTCAAATGACCAATTAACCACCAATTTATACCAATTCAACGCTTGAATTGAAAATATAGTAAACTTATTCTTCTTCTTTTAGAGCAACAAAGGCAAGGTACTCAATCCAGATGAATATGAATATAATATCAATATTAACCAGTAATCAATGAAGTGGCTTACCAGTTAGATTCAAACAATCAATATTGCTTATGACACTCGAACTCTAGTTAGTACAGTTTTATTTTGATATTCTTCACTCATTAAAAATTAAACTCCACTTAATCTTGAAACCATGAATAATGCATATACACACCGCAGTAGTAGCGTTTTGGAGTGTGCCAAAATCGAAAACAGCAACTTGGGTTTGGAAAATAAAATATAAGACAAAGCGACAACACACTACGCTAACATCTTACGCTACTAGCAGAGCTGAAACCACAACTCAACATGTAACAAAGTTCAAGGGAAAACAAGAAAGACCCAACATCAAGAAACCTTACCAAAGGTAATAGCCATGCTCGCACAACAGGTGAATTTCACGTTCTAGCAGCAGTAGCAGGGGAATGTCAAAATGTAAAGAAGGGTTTGCATTAACGTCTAACCATGGCTCAGTCTATCTAAAAACATCCCAACCCACACAAAAACGACCAGTTGCGAAGCTAAACTCGTGGTTACAGCAAAAATTGAAATTGCCATTAAACTCCCCAAAACCATCACAGTAACCATCAACCCAAACAACAAGAGCAATTGAAAGTTCATACAACCCTTCAACACATGATTACTTAAGCTAAACCTTGATTTAAACAAGGTAAAAATCGATTAAATAAGTATCAAACATTACCCTACGTAGCAACAACGTCGATCGGAATTTCTCCCCCAACACTGCCAGAAAAATCGAACCAATGATGAATAAACGCAAGGTGAAGATGAACAATTAAAAACCTTCCACGTACCTTGAAGAAATTGTTGAAGGATTTTCAAAAATCCCTTGCTTTGAATCTGCCTGTAATCGCGAAGAGAGAGGGAGAGAAAATGGTAGGTTGGTCGATGAGTGTGAGGGGAAGGGAGAGAAATGAACCTAGACTCTTTAAGTATACAAACATATTCCATGATAATGTCATCATTTGTGCAAACCTTTTTTTCTTTTTCTTTTTATAATTGGTTCAAAAATTTCAACCCCCATTTATTTTATTCCATTTTGAGCCCAATTTACAAATCCAAATATTTAATCCCATGAATATTTCATGTTATTCCACAATGAATATTAAATAGGTGTGATTGTTCCGGACATCACAATTCTCCCCAACTAATAAAATTTCGACCTAAAAATTTAATGATGCTTACCATAAAAGACAACAGTAAAATTTACATACCGTTATACAGCTCAAGATAGTGTTGTAGCAAATCTGTAGTATAACACCATCATTCGAATCATCATGGCTAGTAAACGTGGTGTACCACACCAACGATCTCAAGACTGCAAGTCACATCATTTTAACATATTCACCTTGGAATGAATATTTCATACACTCTCTCTCGCTACCAGCTCTTCATAAAGTATTGAAAAGTTTTGATTATGTTCCCCCGTAACATCTAGGCAACAATAGATCTCATGAACTAGAAAAACCAATCCCCTTTTTCACGTTCACTTGCCTATCTCATCACTTAAATTTTCCGTAGCATATAGATTTATTTGTTCAAGTCATTCCTTTCAATCCACCGTGTTACATGTATTCTATTAACCTTACGTTCATTCAATAATATGACATTCAATATCGCAATAACCTCATACTAGCTCCGTTCAACTTTATTTACATTTTTAGAAGCTTCTTCCTATAAATAACTCATCAAGAGAATTGCCATAATTCGTAAAAGTCAACACTTATAGTGTTTAATCATCAAGCTTCTTTGCATACTTCACTACCTGTACTCGCATCGGTACAATTCCTCGTACAAAATCTTAATCAGTCATAGTTGACTTTCATCATAGTACACATTACATAATTACTAAATTATGCATATCATGTGTGTAGCAGAATGTATGACGACACGTCAACAATTTTATCGTATAAATAACCCCATACCTGTGTGGTTGCAAATGTATGCAACTTATACCAACATCACCACCATTTTCCGTATGAAATAGCGGTACTCTTGAGCCCTTACACATCAACCTCTCATATATCATCTTCTGGCTATTATCTGGCGCAAAGTAATTACTAGAAAGCCCATTAGTAATTCTCACATACGTGTATCAACATTATACCCACCAACAATCACATATCATCAACATCATAATATTGTTCATTCCCCAAATTTTGTCTCATAACCCGTCATTTATTCTTATCTACTTAGATAAGTTACTTGTATTATCCCACATTCCTTACAAATCACTTGTATATAAACAATTTAAAACAATGTATCAACATCAACATTGACTGATAAATCTCATACCTTTGTAGATTAAGTCACCTATATGTACAATAGCATCATAATATCATGCTCATCACAGTACTCACATGCTTTCAAGCATCAACGTTTCCATATTTCATCACCCACTATCTTCTGGTATGAAGTATTATAAATAAACTCATTAGTATTTCTCATATACACGTATCATAACCAATCACCTTGTCATTTATCCACTACTGATATTCATAACATCACAGTGTGGTAAGTATTCATGCATTCTTAGACATCGGTCTCATCACGTATCATCATCTAAGCAATACTTGACACCAAGTAATTACTAGAATATCCATTAGTGATTCATACATGCATGTGTCCTCATTTATATTATTTTCAGTTACTAACTCATCCTCAAAACATAATAATTCATTTAATTGTGAATGTCCATATATCACATATATTCATACAATAACATTTTTGTTCGTCACGTCGAATCTAGTTCAGCATTAATCATCACATGATTATTTCTCATTACTGTCATCCTTCAAAGAAAATAAAATCATAACTTCATACCGATCCGTGGCATTCACGATAGTTCCACGTCAACTCGTGACGTTCACAATGATCACATGTCCACACACGGCATTCACTATGATTACATGTCAACTCGCGACGTTCCATGTCATCTCGTGACATACTCATTATCGCATGATCAGTATTCAGTTCAATACAAGTGATTTATCAATTATTAGTCCCAAAATATACAAAAGACTAACATGCTATGACATCACCACAAAACAATATCATTACCCAATTCATTCCATAGATATGATGGTATCACCACAGCGGTTACATCACACCCTGTCTCGTCACTCAATTCCTCGTTCCCCAGGAACATTCTGATATGCTCTTGGGCCCACATCTCATGTATCCAAGGAAAAACAATAACACAACGTTCATCGCCACATGCAATCAACACATCATCAATATACGTTGCTAACACAATAGCAGTATAATAATACTCATTTACGGCGATACACAATACTCATCGCCCACGCGGTAAACAATATTCATCGCCCAATGGCGGTACACAATTGATACCCCTCGCTTCGATATGACAACGGCAAAATCATCGCTTCGCCATATGAGCGGCAAGGATTCTATTCCCATATATCATAATCACAAGACAAATATCAATGCATGTTTATACATTACATGCATCATAATATCCACCACATAATCATACCGTCATCTCGCCAATAGATGTCATCGGTATATCGGTGTCAATTATACCCCGCAGTTGCATCACCACTGCAATAAAAATGAAAGAAAACAATAATGTATCTTCATCCACTCTCTCCATGATCACTTTTACCTGTACATTTGATCATCACAATATGTTAAATCAACAAGGACAATTTAAATCAACATATATTCACCACTCTCCCTCTGTAGTGGAGGCACATATAATACATTTCACGCTCTCATTAGCGTCGATCCTGACAATAATCACGTCGCATGCTCTCCCTAGCATCGACCCAATATCAATATACACATCACATGTTCTCTCTAGCATCGACCCAATAACAATATACACGTCGCATGCTCTCTCTAGCACCGACCCCAATAACAATATACACGTCGCATGTTTTCTCTAGCACCGACCCAATAATAATATACACGTCGCATGCTCTCTCTAGCATCGACCCAATAACAATATACACGTCCCATGCTCTCTCTAGCACCGACCCAATAACAATATACACGTCGCATGCTCTCTCTAGCACCGATGCAATAACACATCGCTAGCTCGTCAGCGGCGACCCTGTCACATCGCACACTCGTCAGTGGCGACCCAATCACATAGTACACTCGTCGGTGGTGACCCAATCATAACGCACACTCGTCAGTGGCGACCCATTCACATCGTACACTTGTCAGTGATGACCCAATCACATCGCACACTCGTCAGTGGCGACCCATTCACATCGCACACTCGTCAGTACGACCCAATAACATCGTACACTCGTCAGTGGCAACCCAATAACATCGCACACTCGTTGGTGGCAACCGCACACTAGTCAATGGCGACCCAATCACATCACAAACTCGTCAGTAGCGACCCATTCACATTGCACACTCGTCAGTGGAGACCCAATAACATCGCACACTCGTCGGTGGCCACCCAATCACATTGCACACTCGTCAGTGGCGACCCAATCACATCGCACACTCGTCGGTGGCGACCCTATCACGGTAATTCAATACCAAATAACCCTCCACAAGAATTGTCAATCACCAATAGCGATATTGATAAAATTCTGCATCGAAATCCTCATTACCATAGTCACAGTAAAAAAAATACTCGTGAGGGTATAAGTACATCAACAATACATAGTACAACATACATGGATACTTTGAGCTAGTATTAGTACATCATCACGTACCTGTGTCATCACATTTATGATATACACATAACCAATCATCACATATCCACAGTCTAGTGCTGCCAAACCATTTATGCCATCTGACATCATATCACATATCTCATTTTTCTGATTCTTCTGCAAAATCAGATTTTCAGCACTGTATACGTATATGGCACGTGCATAACTCGATAAATCCATCACTAGCAACGACATCAATTTACCATCAACTTTAAGTACCGTTTGCGTGGCAAATCATTCACCACGCATCTCAAAGGACGTCATCACTTTCACAATACTCAAGTTATCAACATAATTAAAATGAATTATCGGACTCATGAGCTATTCAACAATACCACCATCAATAGGTGTATCTACTGGAATCAACAACGATTCATCATTGCCATGTTCCTCACAATCCCAAATCAATTCTACAACCGCAACGGTTAGCAATAACGCAATTTACATTGTTTCATACCATACATATCATACTATGCACATAGGTGTAAATGTCACATCACACTGTCACAAAACTACAATCATGCGTAAATTATGTGATATTCAATTCTCTCGGCACACCCTTAGGCCTTAGACATCCCAAAGAGCTAATCACTGATCTGATACCACTAATGTAAGACCCTGACATCCCATCACGTCAATAATGCAATTATGACATCATTTGTGTATGTAAAAATTATTTTCTTTAAAAGAATCATTACATGCTTCACATCTACGATAAGATTTTTATAAAAATTTGGGCAGAGTCTCCCCGTAATTAGGACTACCAAGAACAATACAGATCACATATGCACCATATACAACCTCTCAGGCAATAATAATAATAAATTCCCCTCAGAACTTAACTTGTAAAGCACATGCTCCTCAAAATAACACGCACATCAATCAACTATATAAAAAAGAGGACTTCAACATTATTATACTGTCCATATAAACGCATCCAGGTGCTCACATACGAGCAACAAATCAATGAATCAATTCTCAATGCATAAGTGATATGTACCATCAACCGATACTTGTACCATAATCCTGCGAGCACTATTTTCCATGGGTAGTGCACCTAGCAATAGAGGACAGACTCAAGTAAGTAGGAGCGGAGTAGTGAAGTGTCACTTTTGTGGAGGACCACATCACATGCATGACTGTACGGCTTGTTACAAATGTGGCAAGATGGGCCACATATCTCGGTTTTGTAAGAATAGTGATGGCCAGGTAGATCTCAGAGGAGGCAGAGGGAGGTTTTCTAGCGGGACAGTGCAGGAGAGGCAGCCGATGGTGCCTCGACAGATGGGAGGTTAGGCGATGGGGCCACCTCAAGGACAGGTTTATGCACTGACTATAGAACAGGCCGATGCTGCTCCAGAGGAGGTGATAGCTGGTACGTGCCTTTTATTTACATATTCCGCTTTTATTTTGATAGACACAGGTGCTTCGCACTCCTTTGTGTCTACGGACTTTGTGTAATGCCTCGTTATGACGTATACGTGTGTGATATGGTTATGACGTAATTATGAACAAATTACGGTATGATGTGGACTCGGGTTTGGGTTGAACCGAGTAGGAATGATGACATGACTGATAGATCATGGGAAACAATGAAATTATGTTCATGTGTGATAAAGCAAGTATGGTATGACTTGGCATGAAATAAGACCAATTAGATGGCATTACTAGACTTGTTATCATACATGCTTGTATGTATATTTATCAACTTCATGGTTGTGGCATATATAGCAAGAGTACATGAGTGGTAGAGAGGATATGTAGTTGAACAATAAACCTACATGATTTGGTATACATGTGAATTGGCATTTGAATTTGCTAGGAATGTCATGTGACTTTGCATTTCAGATGGGGCCAAGTATATCAAGTTGATTTCAGCTCTCAAGGCACATAATACACCACAATTCACCTAGTAAATCTCTACAAAGCTCTCTTCCAAACCCTTGCTTCTTCTTGCTTTCCTTTCTTGGTTCTAGCTTGGAATCATGGTCAAAATGAAGTATGTGGTAAGGAGAACTTGCATGCTTTACTTTATGTAGTGAGTTGGTGTGTTAGCTTATTATGATGGTTGTTATGCAATTTAAGAAGCATGTGATTTGTTTGAAGGAAGAGGGAATTCATATGTTGTTGAAGTCAATGAATGAGTTGTAATGATATGGAAACATGTTTAAATGAATGTGGATTTTCGAGTTTGAATGTTTGAATGTTTGAATGTGGATTTTCGAGTTGTAGGAGATACGCCATGAGGATAAGCTCAAAATCGCCATTGTTCTAAAATTCTGTTGTCGACCAATCGATCGCTAGGATCGTACCGATCTATCAGTGAAACAGGGGATGTAAGGCGGTGTAGGTAGCGATCGATCGCTGAAGGCGACCGATCGATCGCTAGAATGATCGATCGATCGGTAGACTTAAATGTTATAATTTTTGTGGATTTTGATTTTGATCCCTATGATAACATGATACATTATTGGTATTTATGTGCATCATCACAGGGGACGGGGCAACAAGGCGGTTAGACAGTGACGCCTAATTTATATCTTTTATGTCGCATAACAGATACGTTTTGACGTACGAGTATATGATATCGTTGTAATGATGATGTGAGCATGGTATCATATAATTAGTGGTATCATATGCATGTGCATTCATGATTATTTATATTGTGGAGAGGGATGCCACGATAGATGTGTAGCATATGCTTTGGCTGAGATCGGTGCCACGATAGATATACAACGGTTGGGTATATGCTTTGGCTGGGATTGTTGCCACGATATGTATGCTACATATGTTGTGGGGTCCTCGTTACTTAATCCATTATGTAATCAATCGCAAGTGTAGGGTCTTCCTACCTTAACATCATCTTATACACGTAACATGGACTAAACATGCAGTCATAACATCTTAGGGTTCCGGTTGTAGCTTTGAGCTAATAAGATTACAGGCCAAAATAAAATTTCAAAAGCTAATTAATTACATTCTCAATAATGAATGCTAAAGCTATAGATTTACACTACTCCTAGAGTAGAGACTATCAAAATCTTGTATCCTATATTCATCTTGCTCCTTTTAGCTCACTGCCTCAACCCGACCCTAGGTCCTTCGGTCCAAAAGTGTACCTACAGGAACAACCCATCATGAGCATGTACATCATTACTTAACATCATAAGGTGATGGCATATAAATAAATGCATGAAAATAATCGTAACATATACTTCCTGGTTAATCGCATTAATACACTTAGTTGTCCCTGTTTCATAGTCATGCATATGGGCATCTTACCCTATCGTATGGCATCTTACCATATCATAAACATCGTGTGGCATCTTACCACGTGGGCATCTTACCCTATCGTATGGCATCTTACCATATCATAAACATCGTGTGGCATCTAACCACGTGGGCATCTTACCCTATCGTATGGCATCTTACCATATCATAAACATCTTGTGGCATCTTACCACGTGGGCATCTTACCCTATCGTATGTCATCTTACCATATCATATAATCATCATCATTTCATAGACATCATTATCAACTTACTTATCATTATCATCGTCATAACATCGTAATTACTTATACAATTATTGCATAGTCATAGTTTAAGAATATGTTACCGTCCGATGCCCGTACGCGTCTTACGTACCTTAATTCCAAAAGTGGAGAAATTGGAGAACTTTATCTCCTTGATGTTGTTGGCACCTGGGATGGTTCTACACAACCATACAAATCAATATTAGAAGCTAAATAATAGCCAAATACCAAAAAAACATCAAAAATCATCATTTTCCACGTTTTAAACAGTGGCGATCGATCGCTACTTGAGGCGATCGATCGCCTCGGTTTTTGCCTTGCGGCGATCGATCGCTAAAAAATATGGCGATCGATCGCCTGTAGCGATTTTTTGCTACTAGCCTTCGACGATCGATCACCTCATACAGGGCGATCAATCGCCACCTAATGGTGCGCGATTTTTCACCATTCTTTAGCAATTTTCAAGCTCCAACTTATACCTTTCAAACCCAAAATTTCCTACAACATCAACATCATCAAAACTCACTAAAACCCACATAAAACACTTCAAAAATCATACCCCAACAACATACAACACATACCCAAAATAAACCCACATAAATCACTTCAAAATCATCCCATTTCAAAACCAAACATCATAAAAACTTTAGGAAGGGTTCCATACCTCTTGAAGACTCCAAATCTTAACAAAGATCTTAAAAACAAAGGTTTTGCGGAGCTTCCTTCTTCCTCCTTTGAAGAATTTCGAAAACGGGGTGAGGTTAGGGTTGTAGAAATGATTTGGGGATTTTAAGAGTGATTGGTAAAGTGAAGGGAAAAGGTATAGTGGGGGGTATATGGGTTAATTTAATTAAACTTGTACCCATTAATTAACATGATGTATAAAATAACCCAACATGGTATTTTAAAAGCATTTACAAAAATGCATTAAACTTCCCCTAAATCATGATTGATGATAGGCTTAGATTTTGAGTGTTTTTAGCTGTAATTTCTTCCCATTTTTCGTACTTTTTCCTGGATGATATTATGTTTTTTGGTGTTTATTTGTCTATTTCAGGAAAATTAGTTGGAAATGGAAGAAATGAGCTAAACTAAAGAAAAATGGCGAAATCGAGGCGAGAAAGAGTTGAAATTGAGGAAGTTGGATTTTCGGAGTCTCGATCGATCGAGAATATTTCTCGATCGATCGAGCCAGGCAGTGTGCTGAGAAGAAAATAATTAGAAGTCTCGATCGATCGAGATTATTTCTCGATCGATCGACCAAGGCAGAAACTTCAGAGCCAATTTTATCGAAGGCTCGATCGATCGGAAGGAAATCTCGATCGATCGAGCGAGGCAATGAGTTTCAAAGGCTGACGTGAACAGTGCACCGATCGATCGGACGCAATTCTCGATCGATCGATACGAAAATCCGGGAAAATCTTTTCTTCCATTTTTGAATGGATTTTCGGGGGATAAAAGGAAAGATCATTCCCATACAAGGGTTACACCATATCAGATGCCAATCCTCTCGAAAATAAGGAACCCTAGCCGCCACCTAGTGCCGCCGAAGGAGATTCAGTCTCCGTTCTTCGTCCAAAGTCGAGCCAATCCATTCCGGAGTGCAAGGAAGGAGCAAGAGAAGAGATTTCGGTGCTACGCACGGATTTATTCCGCCGTTTATCGTATTTCTAGACTCTAATCTATTTCATTTTGATTTCCAATTGATGTTTTTGAGGTCGAGAGATGATTAAACTCTTTTGTATTTGATTTGAAATATTTTCAGTTTATTCTATCAAGTTTTAGTTTCGTTGTGTTTGATTATTGATTCAATTGTGTTTGAGTGCATTGATTACTATTGTTCATAAATTAATTGCTTGTGTAGATCAAAGCCTAGCTAACTTTGATTGAATCTGAGAGTTATAACCGAGATCGAGAGATAACGTTGTAACACGCTCTATTAATTTATGATGTATGTTACGATTGAGATCGAGAGATGATATCGCATACGTGAGAACTTTGAATCGAGAGATTTAGAGTAACAAGGTTTTGATGATTTATGCAATATTGAATTAGTAAATAGGTGCACGAGAGTGACTTATTCTAATTTAATGTTAGTTTATTTACAGCTCGAGAGAGTGTATCGAATAATAGCGAAAACCTTTCACCTTTAGAATCAATTGGTTGATAATTTGAGAATTCAGTTGAATCATTAAAGATAACATAGTTGAACGACGAGCTTGATAAATTTCTCGAGTGACTTACCTTTGCATATCCGGAATCATTCATTTTATTGTTTCTTGTTTTCATTTTTTGGTCTTTAGTTTAATTTGGCTTTAGTAAATCAACTTCTTAAATCGTAGGCTAAATATAATTTCTCTAATCTTATTTGGTACTTATACATTAGTCCCTGTGGATTCGACAACCCCTACTTAAATTTCACTATACTAAAACTTGACAACCGTGCACTTGCGGTAGTATCGCTTCACATTCTAAGAAAATCTTTTGTTTAAAATAAAAGCGATCAAGTTTTTGGCGCCGTTGCCGGGGACTGATCTGTATAATATCATACGAGATTAGTTGATTGTAATTTAGCCAATTCTTTATTATTGAGTTTTTGTTTTTCTCTTTTCTTTTGTTGATCTTTGTTAATAATTTTGTATATTTTTTGTTGTCTCCTTTTGTCTGTTTTGTACATGAATCGTTTCTCTAGTGCATGCTCATAAGAGAGGAGCCCATTCTCGAGCCATTTGATCCGGAAATAGAAATAACTCTACTTAGGCGATTACGAGAAGCTCGAGCGATGGCAGATAATAATGAAGCACAGAACCCAAGGTCAATGATGGACTTTGCGCAACCGGCATTTCATGGATCTTTATCCAGTAATACGAGGCCGATGATTCAAGCGAACAACTTTGAGATCAAGCCGGCGATTATACAAATGATACAGCACTCGGTTATGTTTGGGGGAGCGGCCACGGACGACCCGAATAATCACATCTCCAACTTTTTGGAGATTTGTGACACGTTCAAACATAATGGCGTCTCCGACGACGCCATCAGGTTAAGGCTCTTTCCTTTTTCATTACTAGACAAAGCTAAGTCATGGTTGAATTCACTACCTGCAGGTTCAATAACAACATGGGAGGGGATGACGAAAGTGTTTTTATCAAAGTACTTTCCCCCTTCCAAGACGGCGAAGATGCGGAACGATATCACAACTTTTGGGCAGTTTGACCCCGAGACGTTATATGAAGCATGGGATCGTTTTAAAGAATTGTTGAGGAGATGCCCACACCACGGTCTACCTATTTGGTTGCAGGTACAAACTTTCTATAATGGTTTATTTTCTTCTAACCGTTCGATGATAGATACAGCATCTGGGGGATCAATAAAGAGGAAGACACCGGAAGAGGCATATAGCTTATTGGAAGAAATGGCATGTAACAGCTACCAGTGGCAGTCAGAGAGGAACACGCCACAGAAGCCAATAGGAGTCCATCAAGTGGACGAGATCACTGCTCTTTCGGCTCAGTTGGAAGCTATGAACAGGAAGATAGACAGCATGGGAGCAGCAGCGATGCAAGCTCAAGCTATCTTCTGTGAGCTGTGTGGAGGCGGTCATCCAAGCATCGAATGTCAGGCAGGTAACCAGTTTAACCAATCTATTGAGGCTGTGAATTTTGTAGGTAACAGGCAGCAGAACAATTCATATTCGAATTATAACCAACCATGGAGGAACCACCCGAATCTGAGATGGTCAAACCAGAAGAATGTGTTGAACCCACAACCACAGGCGGGGTTCACACAAAAACCGAGTATGGAAGAACTGATGGCCAAGTTGATTTCGTCGATGGAGGTGAGGATGCAGAATCAGGATGCATCAATTAAAAATTTGGAAGTGCAAATAGGGCAGTTGGCCACATTGATATCTGGGAGGACGCAAGGTACGCTCCCGAGTGATTCTGTAAAGAATCCAAAGGAGCAATCGAATTGACAGACGAGGAGGTGACAGTCCAGCTTGGGACTATAAATTAAGAACTTCTTTTTCCTTCCTTGAGCTTTTGTTTTGGTTTGTTCTTTCTAGTTTGGTTGTTTTAATTTTGTTTTTAGATGTTTCCGTGGATAAGTCTGTGTGTTTTCTATTGCAGGTGTGAAAACAAGAGCGATAAGGATGTAGGCGAGGCAACCCAAGAGAAAGTTATTGAGAAAATATCAAATTTTGTCTTCTGGTGTTGGCGATCGATCGAGACAAAATCTCGATCGATCGCCCAAAGCTTTTAAAATTGGGATTTGAGTACTGCCTCGCTCGATCGATCGAAATTTTTTTCCGATCAATCGAGCGAGAGAAAATTTTGGAAAAAATATAGGGCACCGAAGAGCTGTCTGCATTTTAAAAAAACACTTTCTCTCCTCTCCACAACAGAACCCAAGTCGCCTCTTCCAATTTTTTTCATCTAATCTCATCCTTATTCCATCAAATTTCCAATTTACTTCAAATCTTGGAAGTAATATTTGTTCTAATGAGATTTTCATTGCAGATTTGAAGAATTACAAGTCAAATTGGGTAGAAGTGCATCCAAAAGGGAATTCCAAGCCAAGTGCCAAACTCTTCCAAGATCGGATTTTTAAGTGGTAATTGGTTTCAAATCTCAAAGCTTTTATCTTTTGGTGCAATTTCTTGGTGTAGTAGAATTGGGTTAGGAAGGATTTAAGTTTGGAGGAAGTTTTGTGGTGTTGAAGGGTGTTGGATTTGCAGTGTTGTGTGTGGTGTTTGTGTTGGGGTTCAACAATTGCCTCTGCTTTGTGATCGGTCAAACACGTGGCGCTTGTGCCAGTGTATGGTTGAAAAGATTGATGTTGCGTCATTACCCTTAACTATAGTTATTGGTAAAGCGGTAAGCGCTCGATCCTACAATTGGTATCAGAGCCAAGGTCTCGTGTTCGATTCCCATGAGTTGCAGAGAGTGCAATTATTGGGGGAGGGATTGTTGGGGTTCAACAATTGCCTAAGACACTCGACATAACCCGCTCTAAAACCGATTACTCATTTGAAAGACATTTTAAAGATATGCAAGAAAATATGTAAAAGCAGTAAGGTAAATAACACAAGCATTTGTTTCTGGAAGTTCGAAGCACAACGCTTCTACGTCTCCCCTTCTTCCATCTCATGGAAGGATACACTAGAAGACTTTGATTTATACAACTCTTTGTACAAACCCGGTCCAGTTGGGCATTCCCCATCCAACTAGAACTCCTAGCAACTCAACTATGTATGTTCTTTAATGTCTCACATACAAAGACCTCTCAATCGGTTGTGATGAATCATCAACCGTTACAATGGTATTCACTCTTCTATTTAGCTCACAAATACAATGAATAGAGTGAATACAAAGGCACAAATGATCTCCTAACAGATCTGATACAGCAAGGTAAGAGGTGCCAAAGGTTTGAGGAGTGCTCTTTATTTAGCAGCTTTTGTCTTTGAAGTTCCTCAATTGAATCCCAAGTGGGTTTGCTTAGGAAGGCTTGGATTAGTCTTCAAAATCAGCTGTTATTGAGCTTCCAAATCATGTATATATAGCCCCAAGTAATGATATATACGTTAGATACAAGAATATAACCGTTGGGACAATTTTGGTAAGCTTCAAACATTGCAACGGTCATATTCTGCTTCTGGGCTATTTTTGGAAGTCTGCTGGTCTGGTCAACTGGTCTGAGGTCTGCTGGTACAACATCAGCTGGTATGAGGTCTGCTGGTACCAGTTGGTCTGAGGTCTGCTGGTACCAGTTGGTCTGAGGTCTGCTGGTACAGCATCAACTGTAGTTGGTCTGAGATCTGCTGGTACCAGTTGGTCTGAGGTCTGCTGGTACAACATCAACTGCAGTTGGTCTGAGATCTGCTGGTACCAGTTGGTCTGAGGTCTGCATGGTACAGCATCAACTGCAGTTGGTCTGAGGTCTGCTGGTACAGCATCAGCTGCAGTTGGTCTGAGGTCAGCTGGTACCAGTTGGTCTAAGGTCTGCTGATGGTCTGCTGGTCCAACATCAGATGTTCTGTTCTCTTGGTTATATCTCTTGATTAGTTGATTTCTGAGCAAAATGATCTTCATGAAAGTTGTAGCCCTTTTTCTTAGCTTTCCACGGAATCAAGAATCGCTCGATTTCGAGTTTGTATGAGAGAGTTATGCTCGAAATACGAGGCGATGGACCTGCTGTATGTTTGCTGGATGCAGCAGCACATGGTATGACTTCCAGAAGCTTTTTGGCCATCTTAACGTCCGGTTCAGTCTTTCACTTCCAAAGATGACTTGTAGATATTTGTCTTAGCTTTCCAACCCATACTGAATCGTTCCGTTCCGATAAGCGAGCTATGAGATATGATCAATTAGTCAGCAGCGCTCGGGGTCAACTGGATGCTGAATTCTCATTTCAGCAACCAACTCAAGGCCATTTCTTAGCAGATCATCAAGCTGTAAAATATCATCTATGAACTACACACTTGATGAAATATGTTAGAAACACAAAAACAAGTTTTGTTAACATCAAAACTAAGATTATTCGGTTTTCCAAAACCCAACAATCTCCCCCTTTTTGATGATCACAAAACTTGAATAAAAAATATGAAACATTAAAGCACAATGTTGCATAACAAAAAAATATTTTTTAAACAACATATTTCTCCCCCTTTTTGTGTGAATCAAAAAGGAAGACAAATAAAATTTACTCCCCCTAAAGGATTGAGATTAAACTCTCCCCCTTAATTTTAAAAGGTTTGAAAATTTGAGCAAGTGATGGGCAAATGGGGTGCGCTAAAACAAATTAAAAAAAATGCAATGCACAAGCGCTTTACCAATAACTATAGTTAAGGGTAATGACGCAACATCAATCTTTTCAACCATACACTGGCACAAGCGCCACGTGTTCGACCGATCACAAAGCAGAGGCAATTGTTGAACCCCAACAATCCCTCCCCCAATAATTGCACTCTCTGCAACTCATGGGAATCGAACACGAAACCTGGCTCTGATACCACTTGTTAGGATCGATTTCGGGGGTGGGTTGCCATTCCACACCCGAGTTCAACCAACTTGAGCTTCAATAGCTCGTGTTCTTGAAATAATTGCACCGAGAGATTATATCGAGTTCGGTTACAAAACCGAGCGGAAGACACTCGACATAACCCGCTCTAAAACCGATTACTCATTTGAAAGACATTTTAAAGATATGCAAGAAAATATGTAAAAGCAGTAAGGTAAATAACACAAGCATTTGTTTCTGGAAGTTCGAAGCACAACGCTTCTACGTCTCCCCTTCTTCCATCTCATGGAAGGATACACTAGAAGACTTTGATTTATACAACTCTTTGTACAAACCCGGTCCAGTTGGGCATTCCCCATCCAACTAGAACTCCTAGCAACTCAACTATGTATGTTCTTTAATGTCTCACATACAAAGACCTCTCAATCGGTTGTGATGAATCATCAACCGTTACAATGGTATTCACTCTTCTATTTAGCTCACAAATACAATGAATAGAGTGAACACAAAGGCACAAATGATCTCCTAACAGATCTGATACAGCAAGGTAAGAGGTGCCAAAGGTTTGAGGAGTGCTCTTTATTTAGCAGCTTTTGTCTTTGAAGTTCCTCAATTGAATCCCAAGTGGGTTTGCTTAGGAAGGCTTGGATTGATCTTCAAAATCAGCTGTTATTGAGCTTCCAAATCATGTATATATAGCCCCAAGTAATGATATATACGTTAGATACAAGAATATAACCGTTGGGACAATTTTGGTAAGCTTTCAAACATTGCAACGGTCATATTCTCCTTCTGGGCTATTTTTGGAAGTCTGCTGGTCTGGTCAACTGGTCTGAGGTCTGCTGGTACAACATCAGCTGGTATGAGGTCTGCTGGTACCAGTTGGTCTGAGGTCTGCTGGTACCAGTTGGTCTGAGGTCTGCTGGTACAGCATCAACTGTAGTTGGTCTGAGATCTGCTGGTACCAGTTGGTCTGAGGTCTGCTGGTACAACATCAACTGCAGTTGGTCTGAGATCTGCTGGTACCAGTTGGTCTGAGGTCTGCTGGTACAGCATCAACTGCAGTTGGTCTGAGGTCTGCTGGTACAGCATCAGCTGCAGTTGGTCTGAGGTCAGCTGGTACCAGTTGGTCTAAGGTCTGCTGATGGTCTGCTGGTCCAACATCAGATGTTCTGTTCTCTTGGTTATATCTCTTGATTAGTTGATTTCTGAGCAAAATGATCTTCATGAAAGTTGTAGCCCTTTTTCTTAGCTTTCCACGGAATCAAGAATCGCTCGATTTCGAGTTTGTATGAGAGAGTTATGCTCGAAATACGAGGCGATGGTCCTGCTGTATGTTTGCTGGATGCAGCAGCACATGGTATGACTTCCAGAAGCTTTTTGGCCATCTTAACGTCCGGTTCAGTCTTTCACTTCCAAAGATGACTTGTAGATCTTTGTCTTAGCTTTCCAACCCATACTGAATCGTTCCGTTCCGATAAGCGAGCTATGAGATATGATCAATTTAGTCAGCAGCGCTCGGGGTCAACTGGATGCTGAATTCTCATTTCAGCAACCAAACTCAAGGCCATTTCTTAGCAGATCATCAAGCTGTAAAATATCATCTATGAACTGCACACTTGATGAAATATGTTAGAAACACAAAAACAAGTTTTGTTAACATCAAAACTAAGATTATTCGGTTTTCCAAAACCCAACAGTTTGGTTGCATTCAAGCGAGATATTTGAGAATAATTTAGCAAGAAAATGTCTCCGAGAAAGAGGTCAAAGCAGGCGGAGGCTTCACAAAAGCAAAAGCAGGCGGAGGCCACCACTTCTGAACCAGGGTATGACGAACAGAAGTCTGTCAATGCCACAGTTGCTGAGTTATATCCCACTTATCATAAGTGTAGGGTCTTCCTACCTTAATATCATTTAGTACACATAAATTGGACAGAACATGCATTTATAACCTCTTAAGGGTTCCGGTTGTAGCTTGAGCTAAGGAGATTACAGGCCAAAATAAAGTTTCCAAAAGCTATTTAATTACATTCCCAATAAAGAATGTTAAAGCTATAGATTTACACTACTCCTAGAGTAGAGACTTTCAAAATCCTGCATCCTACATTCATCATGCTCCCTTTAGCTCACTTCCTCAACCCGACCCTAGGCCCTTGGTCCAAAAGTGTACCTACAGGGATAACACATTGTGAGACCCCGTTACACATCAAGTCACTAAGGTGCAATTTAGAGAACTAAACATTCATGTGAATATATCAGAGTAACGTATCGTGTTGATTAACCTGAGCTTTAGAGATTACAGTACCAAATATTTCAAAAAGGAATAACACAATTCCTACAAAGGCACTACATTATAGTCTTACTCTACCCAGTAGAAGCTATACAAAATTTCTCTAATCATGCTAATCCTGTAGCACTCCTTACAGCTCAGCAAATCAACCCCGACCCTGGTTCTCGTCAACAAAAGCACCTACAAAGACAACCCCCAACACGTGAGCATAAAACAATTCATATTCAACATAATATGAAAGTAAGGCATAAATGCACAATCCTAAATACAAGCACTTCCTGTATTTTCCTGCATTTATAACGCCCAATGGTTGTCCCTGTACCATAGTTCATAATAAAACACATTATATGAATGTATGGCTTTACAAATGAATGTCATGACATTTCCTCTTTTTCTTGAGTCAGTCATCATCAGTTATTTTAATGCTTTCTTAATCTCAAACAAGCGGTATCGCATACACGCTTCATCATACTAGCGGTATCTCTTCCTCGCTTAGTATGGTATACCTCGCCTCCATGTGCCAGCGAGCCTCCCCCCACCCGCTCCACATGCGCAGCGGTAAAGCATAAGCATTAAAACCTTAACTGTGATCGCCCTGACTCGTGGAATACACCTCTTTATCCCACATCACAATATGCAACAACAATGCATAATATGCAACACAATGCATAATAACATGTATCATAATCTTAATGCATCACATTGCATTCATCATGCGTCACACAGACAAACATAAGTACATGTTATCGTTGGGGTGCCCGTACGTTGCTTACGTACCTTTCCAAAATGTGGTGTGTTGCAGGACTCTATCCCTTGCGCTGTGTAGCTACCTGTGAAGGCTCTACACCAGTGTACAACACAATATTAGATGTCTCATTACAATCCAATATCAAAACTTTAACAAAATATAACAAATTATATTTTTTTCAACATTCTGGGTCTCTCGAGCGATCGGCCCCTCTTCCCGATAAAGATCGAGAAGACGCCTAAAATCATAACCAATGTTCTGGCCCGCTCGATCGATCGAGATGAAATATCGATCGATCGAGATGCTCTGTTCGAGAAATGCCAACCCAGAATTCTCGAACACCTGAAATCACACCCTTAAATCCAACATGTAAGACATACAACATGCCCAAAACAACATGCTATTAGTTACAACACACCGCCCTGAGTGTATTCATACCAAAATTACACCCCAAACATAAGCCCATAAGCATAAACGACGACCATTTACACAAGTACTCGATCATCTTTTCGGAAACAGGGCAACACATTTTATTTCCAGATTTCCTGAGTACTTCATTTCATGCTATAATAACTATCACATATAACATAAAGCATGCTCGAACAAACATGCCAAGGGCTTTACAAAACTACCATGCATAAACTCAAATCGAAGGTTCACCACAAACCCTTCTAACATGCATGATACCACCTCCTCAAAATCACTCCCTAACCATATTTTCCCAGAAAAACAGGGCATACACCTACCCAGATTTCCGAACACCCTTCTTTACATGCTTATATCCTCAACATAAAACATGCAACATGCTCAAGGAAAAATACAGAGAGCCTCACAATAACACCATAAAAGCATTTAAATCAAAGGTTTCAAGAAACCTAATCTAACATGCCGTTTTCTCGCCACCTAAAAACATGTACTCAAACAAGTTTAAAAACAAAAACAGAGCATGGTTTCTCACCCTACTTTGCTCCGATTTTTGAAGGCTTTCCAGGCGATGAAAAGGGGCAAGCTCCTCAGATTATTGCTTAGCAAGTGCTGGTGAGGAATTGGGAGAGAAAGGTCGAGATTTGGGATGGCTGAGAGTGGTCAAATGATTGAGCCAAGTGGGATGGGAAGTCAGCCTGGGCACAGTGTGATTGGCATGGGTTGGGGGGGGTGGTTGGGTGTTGGGTGGTATGATGTGTTATGTTTTGTTCCCGGTATTTAGCACGATGTATAAAAATATCCTCACATGATATTTATAGCATTTTCTCAATAAAATACTTCAATTCCCGTTAACATGCTTTACCCAAAACAAACAACACACACCCCAAATAAACAAGCCACAACCCCCAAATTCTCAACATATATCACATGCGCCCTGAAATGAAACTCCCCAATAATACTAATCCAAACCCATGAATTAATACCCAAATCATCATAATTTAACTCAAATGATTAACATCACAATAATCTTTTCGGGGATATCACACACATCGTGAGCATACACATATTTACTTAACATTATATAAAAGCATACAATAATGCATAACATCTTAGTTAAGTAAAGGTTATTGGTCGTCCTTCGACTTCCTTGTTATCCCTAACACTTATTCATATATTAGGGCGTCTTACCCCATTGTATGGCATCTTACCATATCATCATCATCGTGTGGCATCTTACCACGTGGGCATCTTACCCAATCATATGGCGTCTTACCATATCATAAACATTGCGTGGCATCTTACCACGGGGCATCTTACCCACTCGCATACTTTGGGTGGCATCTTACCACATGGGCGTCTTACCCAATCATACACGTCGTATGACCTTATCATAAACTTCGTCATTATAGACGTCCTCATAAACATCATTATCATAAACATCATCATAAGCATCAGCATCGTAACATCATCGTAAGCATCATCATCGTAACATCATCATAAGCATCATCATCGTAACATCATCATAAGCATCATCATCATAAATATCATCATAGACATCATCATCATAAATATCATCATAGACATCATCATCATAACATCATCTTAAACATCATCATAATATGTAAGGGTATGGTTTACCGTCCGATGCTCGTACGTCTCTTACGTACCTTAATTCCAAAAGAAGGAGAAATCGTAGACTTTATCTCCTTGAAGTCGTGGGTACCTGGGACGGTTCTACATAACCATACAAATTGATATTAGAAGCTAAATATAGTCCAATATCCAAAAATCCCACATAAATATCAAAAAACCATTTTTTTACAGCTCGCGATCGATCGCTGCCCAGGCGCGATCGATCGCGAGATCGCACTGGACGAGGGGCAAAAATTCTTTTCTTGGCGATCGATCGCCACTTTTGGGGCGATCGATCGCCAGCCTCGCCGATCGATCTCCCAAGAGTGGATCGCCAAATGTTACTGGCGGGCACTGGAGGCTCGCGATCGATCGCCAAGAACGGGCGATCGATCGCCGAGTGCTGTGCTCCGAAATTTCGCCATTGATGCTCATTTTTCAAGCTCTTCCTCATGCTACCCAAAACCAAACTTCCTCACAACATCAATAACATAACAACCCACATAAAACACTTCAAAAAAACATACCCCAACCATAAACAACACATACCCAAACAAACCCACATAAAACATCAAAAACTTAACCCATTTCAACACCAAACATCATAAAGCTTATAGGAATGGTTCCATACCTCTTGTAGGCTCCAAATCCTAGCAAAGATCACACAAACAAAGTTTTTGTGGAACTTTTCTTCTCCTCTTTTGGTGGAACTCGAAAATAGGTAGGGTTTGGGGTTTGGGAAGTGATTTGGGGATTTTAATAAAGTGAAAGGTAAAGGGGTTAAAGTGATGGGTAGAGGATTTAAAAGGGTTACTTTAACTTAAATAAAAAATTGTACCCCAAACTTAACATGATGTATAAAATGCTCCAACATAGTATTTTAAAAGCATTTTACAAAAATGCTCCAAACTTCATCTAAAATCACATCCTCATCATATTTAATAATTAACACAATTAAATCATGTTAACATCTTAACACCCAACACATAGATCCATCAACACATGATACATCATATAAACATAATTAATGCCTTACTTGCAATTAATTAATTTCGGGGCATCACATTACTCCCCTACTTACAAGATTTCGTCCTCGAAATCGCATGCACTTACCCAAAAGAAACTAAACATAAATCATACCAGAAAATAGTTCGGGGTAATGCTGCATCATATGCCGCTCCGTCTCCCACGTAGCCTCCTCGACACCCCGACGATCCCACTGAACTTTGACCATCGGTATAACTTTGCTTCGTAGTTTGCGATCCTCACGATCCAGAATTCTGACTGGTCGTTCAACGTAGGATACATCTGAGTCTAACTGCACTTCAGTAGGCTGTAAAACATGAGACGGGTCTGGCTCATACTTCCGTAGCATAGAAACATGGAAAACATCATGAATCCCAGATAAAGACGGCGGTAGAGCCAATCGGTAAGCCAAAGTGCCGATACGCTGTAATACCTCATACGGTCCAACATACCTCGGGGATAACTTCCCCCGCATACCAAAACGAACAACACCTCTGAAGGGTGAGATTTTCAAGAAGACCTTGTCTCCCACTTGAAATTCTAGCGGCCGTCGCCGCTTATTTGCATAGGCTGCTTGCCTATCTTGGGCCGCTTTCATCTTTAAGCGTATCATCTTAATCTTTTCCTCCATGTCCTTAATCATATCCGGTCCTCCGACCGCTTTACTCGTCAAGTCCTCCCAATACAGCGGTGACCTACATCGTCGTCCGTAGAGAGCTTCAAAAGGGGCCATTTGAATGCTCGCCTGATAGCTGTTATTGTATGAGAACTCTACCAGTGGTATAGATTCTTGCCACGGAGTATCAAACTCCAAAACACATGCCCTCAGCATATCTTCGAGCGTCTGTATAGTACGCTCCGTTTGGCCATCAGTCTGAGGGTGATAAGCTGTACTTAGTCTCACCTCGGTGCCCAAAGCTGTCTGGAGACCCTCCCAGAAATGAGAAGTAAACCTTGGGTCTCTGTCAGACACGATCGAGACTGGAATCCCATGCAACCTCACTACATCCCGTACATATAATTGGGCCATCTTTAGATACGTGAAAGTCATACTGTAAGGGATGAAATGAGCCACCTTCGTCAGCCTATCCACGATCACCCAGATCGCATCAAATCCAGAGGCCGACCTTGGCAAGTGGGTACCGAAGTCCATAGATATATGCTCCCACTTCCACTTAGGTACCTCCAAGCTCTTCAGCTCGCCACCAGGCCTCTGCCTTTCTGCCTTTACTTGTTGGCAGATTAAACATCTCTTAACAAAACTGATCACATCACGCTTCATGCGTCTCCACCAGAATTGACCACTCAGGTCCTTATACATCTTTCTTTGTAAGGACCCTAGTTCCTTAAGTGCGGATTAAAGGCATAATTAAATTTTTCCATACAAAATAAGGTTTGAAGGTCAAGTTGATGCCCTGAGTTAATTAAATTACAGTGCCAAATAAAGTTTCAAAAGGGATTAGTTACATTCCCAACCAATGAATACTAATCCTATAGCTTTACACTACTCCTAGAGCAGATACTATACAAAAGGATTTGGCCTGCTAACAAGAGCACTCCTCACTGGCTCACTGCATCACCCGCCTTTGCCCCTTCCGCCCAAGTACCTACAGGAACAACCCCAAACCGTGAGCATGTATATAAATCATATCCACAATAATATGATCACAATTAAATGCATAAACCATAAATGCAATTCACTTCCTGTGTTTAACATATTTAAAAGCTCCATTGGTTGTCCCTGTATCACAATAATAATCAAAGATTATAATACCAATATGCATGTCATGACATGAACTCATTCCGTGTATACCAATTTCCAATTTCCAGTCTTATTATATCAGTGGCATAATACCCCTCGCGTTTATATGACAGCGGCATTAATACCCCTCGCTTCGACATATTAGCGGTATAATATCCCTCGCATCAATATGACAGCGGCATTATCCTTCGCTTCGACATATTTGCGGCAAATATTCTTCATCGCTAAATATGACAGCGGCAAGTATTCTATCATCGCTTCGACATAACAGCGGCAAGTATTCTATCATCACTACGATATAATCTCGACTCACAATATATATATATGCAACCGTAATGCACATCCAATCACATATGCAACCAAAATGCATAAACAAGACCATGTATGCAACCACAATGCATAACCAATTCAAAGCGTAATAAATACGTTTTACCGTCCGATGCTCGTACGTCTCACTACGTACCTTGATTCCAAAAGTGGAGATTATCGTGGACTTTATCTCCTATGCTGTGTGCCCACCTGGGATGGTTCTACACATTCACACAAATTAATATTAGGAGCCAATAATAGTCCGATATCAAAAATTCCACAAAAAAGTCCAAAAATCCAATATTTTAACCTTCGCGATCGATCGCCCATCACGGCGATCGATCGCCCAAACGTACTGCCCGAGCCCCAAATTTTTCATCCTTCGGCGATCGATCGCCACACTTGGCGCGATCGATCGCCAGACCCGCCGATCGATCGCCCAAGAGTGGCGATCGATCGCCAAAAGCTTCCAACGCCTACTGCCTGGGCGCGATCGATCGCCTGAAATGGGCGATCGATCGCCGACCCCTGTAACCCGAAAAATCTCCATTTTTGCACCTCAAAATCATTCCAACCCATTCCAACACATAACCAACAAACCAACAACTCAAATAACATCATAACCCTTCAAAATACACCTTAAAACAACCATAAAACCAACCCCCAAATAAAACATGATTCATCCAATTAATCACAAACCAGTACAATTAAACCATCAAAATCCCCAATTACCCAACATGAATAACATGCACATCGAAATGCTCTACCGGGTCGCTCCTACCAGGTGACCAAGCATTTCATCAAGATAATTAATTCCATTAATTAATTTAATCACCACCATTAAAATCTCATAATCGAAATTAATGCCCAATTTGCATATAATTATTTCGGGGGTATCACAATACTCCCCTACTTATAGGATTTCGCCCTCGAAATCACACGCACTTACCCAACCAAAACCAAACATAACTCACATACCAGAAAATAACTCCGGGTAGTGCTGCATCATATGCCGCTCCGTCTCCCACGTGGCCTCTTCGACACCTCTGCGATCCCACTGAATCTTTACCATTGGTATCACTTTGTTCCGTAGCCTGCGATCAGCCCTGTCCAAAACTCTGACTGGTCGTTCCTCATAAGATACATCAGAATCTAGCTGAACCTCAGATGGCTGCAATACATGAGACGGATCCGGCTCATACTTCCGTAGCATCGATACATGAAACACGTCGTGAATACCAGACAACGACGGTGGTAGTGCCAGACGGTAAGCCAAGGTACCGATGCGCTGTAAGATCTCATACGGTCCCACATACCTCGGGGACAGTTTACCACGCATACCAAAACGAACTACACCCCTGAACGGTGAAATCTTTAAAAAGACCCTGTCTCCCGTCTGAAACTCTAACGATCTCCGCCGTTTATTCGCATAGGCTGCCTGCCTGTCCTGGGCTGCCTTCATTTTCTGACGGATAACCTTTACCTTATCCTCCATCTCCCGAATCAATTCGGGTCCTCCCACAGTTTTACTGGTCAAGTCATCCCAGTACAATGGCGACCTACAACGCCTACCATACAAAGCCTCAAACGGCGCCATCTGAATACTCGCCTGATAGCTGTTGTTGTATGAAAACTCTACCAAGGGCAGAGAATCTTGCCAAGAGGCATCAAACTCCAACACACAAGCTCGTAGCATGTCCTCGAGCGTCTGTATAGTACGCTCTGTCTGCCCATCCGTCTGGGGATGATATGCCGTACTCAATCTCACCTCAGTACCCAAAGCTGACTGAAGACCTCCCCAGAAATGAGACGTAAACCGCGGATCTCTGTCGGACACAATAGACACTGGAATCCCATGCAGCCTCACTATGTCCCGGACATACAGCTGAGCCATCCTCAAGTATGTGTACGTCATACTGTAGGGAATGAAGTGAGCTACCTTCGTCAGCCTGTCAATGATCACCCAAATGGCATCACAACCCGAAGTAGTCCTCGGCAAGTGGGTCACAAAGTCCATAGATATGTGCTCCCACTTCCACTCCGGTATCTCCAAGCTCCTTAGCTCGCCACCGGGTCGCTGCCTCTCTGCTTTCACCTGCTGACAGATCAAACACTTCTTGACAAATGAGATTACATCTCGCTTCATCCGCTTCCACCAGAACTGATCACACAAGTCCTTATACATCTTCCTCCCTCCTGGGTGGATGCTGAATCGACTACTATGAGCCCGTTCCAAGATTCCTCTACGCAATTCCGGCGTACATGGAACCACCCATCGGTTACCGAGTCTCAGGGAACCATCCTCAGCCACTCTGAATTTTGATGGCTGACCCTGAAGAATCAATGCTGACCATCTCTGAATCTCACAATCAGACCTCTGAGCTCTCCTGATATGCTCATAAATATCTGGCTCAGCCAATAAGGTCGATACCCAAACCGGTGATGCGTCCGCATCGAAGTCATAGCCCAGATGGCAACAAGAAGTCATCATAGCCGACAAATGCATGACATCCTCAGCAGTATTCCTCACCTTCCGACTCAAGGCGTCTGCTGTCAAATTGGCATTCCCCGGATGGTACTCTATTTCACAGTCATAATCCTTAAGTAGATCCATCCATCTCCTCTGACGCATGTTCAATTCCGCCTGAGTAAACAAGAATTTCAGGCTCTTATGATCTGTATAAATGGTGAAGGAGGTACCATACAGATAATGCCTCCAAATCTTCAGAGCAAAAATGATAGCTGCCAACTCCAGATCGTGGACTGGGTACCTAGTCTCATGCGGCTTCAACTGCCTCGATGCATAAGCTACCACGTGCTTATCTTGCATCAATACACATCCCAAGCCCTGAAGTGACGCATCAGTGTACAGAACAAACCTCTTATTCTCTGAAGGAATCACTAGAACAGGTGCTGTGGTCAACCGGTGCTTCAGTTCCTGGAAGCTCTGCTCACAAGCCTCAGACCAATAAAACGGTACTCCTTTCTGAGTCAACTGAGTCAGCGGCTTAGCAATCTTAGAAAATCCTTCGACGAAACGTCGATAATAGCCCGCCAAACCAAGGAAACTCCGAATCTCGGGCACCGAAGTGGGTGCAGCCCACTCCATCACAGCCTCAATCTTTCTGGGGTCTACCGAAATCCCACTGCTTGATATGACATGCCCCAGAAATACCACACTGCTCAACCAAAACTCACACTTACTGAGCTTGGCGTATAACTGGTGATCTCTAAGGATCTGGAGCACTGTCCTCAAATGTCTCACGTGCTCTTCCTCGCTCTGGGAATAAATAAGTATATCGTCAATAAACACAATGACGAACTGGTCCAGGTAGGGTTGGAACACCCGATTCATCAAGCTCATAAAAACAGCTGGGGCGTTCGTCACACCGAACGGCATCACTAGGAACTCGTAGTGTCCATACCGAGTCCGGAATGCTGTTTTCTGTACATCCTCCTCCCTGACCCGTATCTGATGGTATCCGGATCTCAAATCAATCTTGCTATATAGCTTCGTCCCTTGCAATTGATCAAATAAATCATCAATCCTCGGAAGAGGATACTTGTTCTTTACCGTGGCCTTATTCAGTTGCCGATAATCGATGCACAAACGCATCGAACCATCCTTCTTCTTCACAAAAAGAACCGGCGCGCCCCAAGGCGATACGCTAGGGCGTATATATCCTTTATCCAGAAGCTCTTGCAACTGTTCCTTCAGTTCCCTCAATTCTGCCGGCGCCATGCGGTAAGGAGCACGAGAAATAGCGGACGTCCCCGGTAATAACTCAATCCCAAACTCGACTTCCCTAGTCGGTGGGAATCCTGGAATCTCCTCCGGGAACACATCAGCAAATTCTGCTACAACTGGTATATCCTCGACTCTTAACTCCTTGCCCTTTCCCAACAGATCCACGGCATAAATGAGATAGCCCGTATGTCCACGCTCCAATAATTGAGACATCTTGATTGCCGAAATCAACGGAACCTTCGCACGAGAACCATTACCATAGAAAATCCACTGAACTCCTAACTGAGATCTGAACCGTACTGTCCTCTGTCGGCAATCCACCACTGCCTGATATCTGTTCAGAATGTCGATGCCCACAATGCAGTCGAAATCTGACATACCCAGAACAATCAAATCGGCCTTGACTTCATTGCCCTCAAAATAAATGAGGCAGTCCATCAGAAATTGATCCGCAACAACTTTCTTTCCGGTGGGTGTCGAGACCAATAGAGACGTGGGCAACGGAGACGTGCACATATGATGTCTCGCCACAAAGTCCGCAGACACAAAGGAGTGCGAAGCACCTGTGTCTATCAAAATAAAGGCGGAATATGAAAATAATAGGCACGTACCAGCTATAACCTCCTCTGGAGCTGCATCGGCCTGCTCCCTGGTCAATGCATAGACCTGACCCTGAGGCGGTCCCATCGCCTGTCCTCCCATATGTCGAGGCGCCACCGGTGGCCTCTGCTGTACTGTCCCGGTAGAAAACCTTCCTCTGCCTTCCCTGAGGTCCGTCTGTCCCTCCCGATTAGGACAACGCCGAGCAATGTGGCCCGACCTGCCACATATATAACAAGCAGAACAGTCACGCATCAGATGCGGCCCTCCACAAAAGTGGCACTTAACTTCACCAGCTCTGCCAGGTCCTCCAAAAGTGGATGCACCGCCTCTCCGGTCACCCTGTTTCCGGCCATCCGGTCGCCTTCCACTAAACCGGGAAGAAGAAGAAGAAGTTCCTCTTGATTTAAAAGATCCTCCCCGGGGCCTCAGATTTTCAGGTGTGGATCTTTGAGATGAAACCGGTGGGGGTGCAACATCAGGATAAGCACTCACCCCTATCTCTGCCAGCTCTGCCCTCACAAGTGCGTCATCAAAGGATGTCGGGTTGTTAGAAATCACCCGATCAAATAATTCTGGTCTTAACCCCTTCAAGAAATTCCTCATCTTCGCATGTCCATTTGTGGCAATGTGAGGGACATACCTCAATAAAGACGAGTAGTGCATGGCGTAGTCCGAAACCGTCATGCTTCCTTGTTTCAAATTTGAAAACTCATCCTCCTTGGATTGCCTTGCCGCAGCTGAAAAGTATCGGTTCAAAAACCGAGTCCTGAATAGAGTCCAGTCTATCACCATGCCTTGTGCTCGCAGTTCCATAACAGTCGTCCTCCACCACATGGAAGACTTCTTGGCCAGTTGGAATTCCGCCAGTCTTAACCAAGCCGTCCTAGCACACGGCGCGGATACAAATATTTGTTCCAATCTTTCCAGCCACTCTTCGGCTTCTTCTCCAGTCTCTGTTCCCTCAAACATCGGTGGGTGAAAGGTCAGGAACTGTGTCAGACTAAGTTCCCCTGGTAGTAGCATCTGGGCAACCGGTTCCACGCCCACAGCAGGTGGGGGTAAGGGATTTGCCTGTCCAATACTAGCATTCACGCTCCCAACATCCCCGACCTCTTCATTAGCAGCCATGCTGTAACACAAATGTTAACAACAATTCCAAAACAAGATATATATGTTATGCCGTTAGATAACATGAATGAAAATAAGCATGTTAGTATAACAGTTCATACTCCAATATGCGCCACATGCATAAACATGCTCAAATGTAAACACTTAGCTAACCATGCTAAGGCTACCCTTCACTCAATCCCGGGTTCTCTAACCTGGCTCTGATACCACTAATGTAAGGACCCTAGTTCCTTAAGTGCGGATTAAAGGCATAATTAAATTTTTCCATACAAAATAAGGTTTGAAGGTCAAGTTGATGCCCTGAGTTAATTAAATTACAGTGCCAAATAAAGTTTCAAAAGGGATTAGTTACATTCCCAACCAATGAATACTAATCCTATAGCTTTACACTACTCCTAGAGCAGATACTATACAAAAGGATTTGGCCTGCTAACAAGAGCACTCCTCACTGGCTCACTGCATCACCCGCCTTTGCCCCTTCCGCCCAAGTACCTACAGGAACAACCCCAAACCGTGAGCATGTATATAAATCATATCCACAATAATATGATCACAATTAAATGCATAAACCATAAATGCAATTCACTTCCTGTGTTTAACATATTTAAAAGCTCCATTGGTTGTCCCTGTATCACAATAATAATCAAAGATTATAATACCAATATGCATGTCATGACATGAACTCATTCCGTGTATACCAATTTCCAATTTCCAGTCTTATTATATCAGTGGC
The DNA here is from genome assembly GCA_907163345.1 of Haberlea rhodopensis. NCBI lineage: Eukaryota > Viridiplantae > Streptophyta > Magnoliopsida > Lamiales > Gesneriaceae > Haberlea > Haberlea rhodopensis. The sequence continues at coordinate 8,116,623 of CAJQUN010000020.1, read as the reverse complement.
ATAATACCCCTCGCGTTTATATGACAGCGGCATTAATACCCCTCGCTTCGACATATTAGCGGTATAATATCCCTCGCATCAATATGACAGCGGCATTATCCTTCGCTTCGACATATTTGCGGCAAATATTCTTCATCGCTAAATATGACAGCGGCAAGTATTCTATCATCGCTTCGACATAACAGCGGCAAGTATTCTATCATCACTACGATATAATCTCGACTCACAATATATATATATGCAACCGTAATGCACATCCAATCACATATGCAACCAAAATGCATAAACAAGACCATGTATGCAACCACAATGCATAACCAATTCAAAGCGTAATAAATACGTTTTACCGTCCGATGCTCGTACGTCTCACTACGTACCTTGATTCCAAAAGTGGAGATTATCGTGGACTTTATCTCCTATGCTGTGTGCCCACCTGGGATGGTTCTACACATTCACACAAATTAATATTAGGAGCCAATAATAGTCCGATATCAAAAATTCCACAAAAAAGTCCAAAAATCCAATATTTTAACCTTCGCGATCGATCGCCCATCACGGCGATCGATCGCCCAAACGTACTGCCCGAGCCCCAAATTTTTCATCCTTCGGCGATCGATCCGCCACACTTGGCGCGATCGATCGCCAGACCCGCCGATCGATCGCCCAAGAGTGGCGATCGATCGCCAAAAGCTTCCAACGCCTACTGCCTGGGCGCGATCGATCGCCTGAAATGGGCGATCGATCGCCGACCCCTGTAACCCGAAAAATCTCCATTTTTGCACCTCAAAATCATTCCAACCCATTCCAACACATAACCAACAAACCAACAACTCAAATAACATCATAACCCTTCAAAATACACCTTAAAACAACCATAAAACCAACCCCCAAACAAAACCACAACAATCCAACCCAAACCCATTTTAAACCCTTCAAAACCATTTCAATCTTAAACCAAACACAATAAAAGCAATGGGGAGGTATCCATACCTCTAGGGGACTCCAAAACTCACACCAAAACCCACAAAGCAAGCTTCTTGAAGGTTTTCTCTCCAACCTTGAGCACAATTTCGAAAATGGGGAAAAGGAAGGGTTTGGTGGTGGTTTTGGGGAAAGTTGTAAAGTAATGGGAATTAAAGGGGAATGGGGTATAAATGATTTAATTAAACCAATTGCCTTCCACAATTTACCATGGTGTATAAAACACCCCAACATGATATTTAAAAGGCATTTTACCATAATGCACCAAAATCCCAAATAAAACATGATTCATCCAATTAATCACAAACCAGTACAATTAAACCATCAAAATCCCCAATTACCCAACATGAATAACATGCACATCGAAATGCTCTACCGGGTCGCTCCTACCAGGTGACCAAGCATTTCATCAAGATAATTAATTCCATTAATTAATTTAATCACCACCATTAAAATCTCATAATCGAAATTAATGCCCAATTTGCATATAATTATTTCGGGGGTATCACATTCTTCCTCCGGGGTGAATCCTGAACCGACTACTGTGAGCCCGTTCTAAAATTCCTTTACGTAACTCTGGTGTATCTGGGACTACCCATCGGTCGCCCAGTCTTAATGAATCATCTTCAGCCACTCTAAACTTTGTTGGCTGACCTCGAAGTGCTATTGATGACCATCTCTGCACTTCATCATCCGACCTCTGGGCTTTCCTGATAGCCTCAAATACGTCTGGCTCGGCCAATAAGGTCGACACTCGCACCGGCGACGTGTCTACATCGAAGTCATAGCCCAGATGGCAATAGGAAGTCATCAAAGCTGATAAACACATAACATCCTCAGCAGTGCTCTTCACCTTCCGACTTAAGGCGTCTGCTATCAAATTTGCTTTACCAGGATGGTACTCAATTTCACAGTCATAATCCTTGAGCAAATCCATCCATCTTCTTTGACGCATGTTCAGTTCAGCCTGAGTGAATAGAAACTTTAGGCTCTTATGGTCCGTAAAGATGGTAAACGTAGTACCATAAAGGTAATGACGCCAAATCTTCAAGGCGAAAATGATAGCCGCCAGTTCCAGATCATGGACTGGGTATCTGGTCTCATGAGGCTTCTACTGTCTCGAAGCATAGGCTACCACTTGTCTGTCTTGCATCAATACGCAGCCCAAACCCTGCAATGATGCATCCGTGTACAAGGCAAACCTCTTATCCTCAGACGGAATCACCAATACTGGCGCTGTCGTCAAACGACGTTTCAATTCTTGGAAGCTTTCCTCACAAGCTTCGGACCAAAAGAATGGGACTCCTTTCTGAGCCAGCTGTGTCAATGGCTTAGCGATCTTAGAAAATCCCTCGACAAAACGTCGGTAATAACCTGCTAAGCCAAGAAAACTCCGTATCTCGGGTACAGAAGTGGGTGCTGCCCACTCCATCACAGCTTCAATCTTCCTGGGATCCACAGATATCCCTTGGCTAGATATGACATGGCCTAGGAATACCACGCTGTCCAACCAGAACTCGCACTTGCTAAGCTTTGCATACAACTGATGATCCCTAAGGATCTGAAGTACTGTCCTCAAGTGCCGTACATGATCTTCTTCGGTCCGAGAATAGATGAGTATATCGTCAATGAAGACTATGACGAATTGGTCCAAAAATTGGTGGAACACCTTGTTCATCAAACTCATGAAAACAGCCGGGGCATTTGTCACCCCAAAAGGCATGACTAGGAATTCATAGTGCCCATACCTAGTCCTAAAGGCTGTCTTCTGAACATCCTCTTCTCTTACTCGAATCTGATGGTACCCCGACCTCAGATCGATCTTACTGTAGAGCCTCGTACCCTGCAACTGATCAAACAAGTCATCGATCCTCGGAAGTGGGTACTTATTCTTCACTGTAGCTTTGTTCAGTTGTCTGTAATCGATGCACAAACGCATCGAACCATCTTTCTTCTTCACAAATAAAACTGGTGCTCCCCAGGGCGATACGCTAGGGCGTATATAGCCTTTATCAAGGAGCTCTTGCAATTGAATCTTTAATTCCCTTAGCTCCGCTGGTGCCATCCTATAAGGGGCACGAGAAATGGCAGACGTCCCCGGTAATAATTCAATCCCAAACTCGACCTCTCTCGTCGGTGGGAATCCGGGAATCTCCTCCGGAAAGACATCGGGAAATTCCGCCACTACGGGCACATCCTCAACTTTTACTTCTTCTTTCTTTTCCGTAACATCAACGGCATATATGAGATATCCTGTGTGGCCTCTTTCCAATAACTGTGCCATCTTGACAGCAGATATCAATGGAATCTTTGAGCGAGAACCATCCCCATAGAACGTCCATGGAATTCCCATATCGGATTTGAACCGTACTGTCCTCTGCCTGCAATTCACAACTGCCTGATACCTATTCAGAACGTCGATGCCCAGAATGCAGTCAAAATCTGACATTCCCAGAACAATCAAATCTGATCTTAGTTCTTTATCCTCAAAATAAATGAGGCCATTGTAGACGATCCGATCAGTAATCATACTTCTTCCAGCGGGGGTCGAGACTATAAGAGGCGTGGGCGACGGAGAAGTGCATATGTGGTGTCTTTCCACAAAACTTGTTGACACAAAAGAGTGTGACGCACCTGTGTCGATCAAAATAAAAGCAGGGTGCGTAAATAAAAGACACGTGCCCGCTATAACCTCCTCCGGAGCCGCTGAAGCTTGCTCCCTTGTCAATGCATAGACTTGTCCTTGAGGTGGCCCCATGGGCTGACCTCCATGCTGACGCGGCACAAATGGGGGTCTGTGCTATGCTGTCCTATCCGCAGGCCTCCCCGCAGAACCCTGTTGACTTCCCCTGTTGGGACACTGTCTAGCAAAGTGGCCCTTGTTGCCACAAACATAGCACCCCACACAATCTTTCGTCGGATGTGGTTGCCCACAAAGAGTGCATTGGATCTTCCCGGATCTATCTCCCCGAGACTGCCCCCTTTCAGATGGGGCATCACTCCTTCGGTTCCCTTTCCATCTATTGTCAGACCTCTTACCACTGAACCTTGACGCCGATGAGTTCCCCCTTGACTTGAAATGATCATTCCTTGGCTTCAAATTATCCGGAGTGGATTTCTGAGAGGGTGCCGACGATGGTACAACATCAGGGTATGCACCCACTCCTAGTTCGGCCAGCTCGGCACGTGAGAGTGCATCGTCAAAGCAAGTAGGGCCATAAGTGATCACCCTATCGTATAGCTCCGGCCTCAAACCTTTCATGAAATTCCTCATCTTTGCTTGCGTGCTCGTGGCAATGTGAGGCACATATCTGAGCAAGGAGCAAAACTGAAGAGCATAATCTGATACTGACATATTACCTTGCTTGAGGTGAGTGAATTCATCTTCCTTAGCCTGTCGTGCTGCAGCCGAGAAATAACGGTTCAAAAAGCGAGTTCGAAACATTTTCCAGTTAACTTCATGACCTTGAGCCTCTTGCTCTACCACGGTGGTCTTCCACCACATTAGCGCCTTCTTGGCCAACTGGAACTCTGCTAACCGTATCCATTCTGTCTTCGCACATGGGGCTGCCACAAAGATCTGCTCTATTCTTTCTAACCATTGCTCAGCTCGTTCCCCAGTTTCTGTTCCTTCAAAGGTTGCGGGTCGGTAAGCGAGAAACTGAGCTAAGCTTAGCTCCCGTGGCAACAACTGTTGTTCGGCCGGCTCATCATCCAAAGCTGGCGGGGGTAGGGGATTCGTACGCCCCGCACTTGCATTGACGCTCACTGCGTCACCTACCTCCACGTTTGCTGCCATACTGCAACACAAGGGTTAACAACAAGATCCAAAAGCAGTTCGTATAATACTTCGTTAGATAAACAAAACATGTTAGCATAACATCATATACTTCATATGTAACTTATGCACAAAACATGCTCGAAGGTAAGCACCTAGCTAACTTATTGCTAAGGCTACCCTTCACTCATTCCCGGGTTATCTAACCACTGCTCTGATACCACTAATGTAGGGTCTTCCTACCTTAATATCATTTAGTACACATAAATTGGACAGAACATACATTTATAACCTCTTAAGGGTTCCGGTTGTAGCTTGAGCTAAGGAGATTACAGGCCAAAATAAAGTTTCCAAAAGCTATTTAATTACATTCCCAATAAAGAATGTTAAAGCTATAGATTTACACTACGCCTAGAGTAGAGACTATCAAAATCCTGCATCCTACATTCATCATGCTCCCTTTAGCTCACTTCCTCAACCCGACCCTAGGCCCTTGGTCCAAAAGTGTACCTACAGGGATAACACAACGTGAGCATACACATATTTACTTAACATTATATAAAAGCATACAATAATGCATAACATCTTAGTTAAGTAAAGGTTATTGGTCGTCCTTCGACTTCCTTGTTATCCCTGACTCTTATTCATATATTAGGGCGTCTTACCCCATTGTATGGCATCTTACCATATCATCATCATCGTGTGGCATCTTACCACGTGGGCATCTTACCCAATCATATGGCGTCTTACCATATCATAAACATTGCGTGGCATCTTACCACGGGGCATCTTACCCACTCGCATACTTTGGGTGGCATCTTACCACATGGGCGTCTTACCCAATCATACACGTCGTATGACCTTATCATAAACTTCGTCATTATAGACGTCCTCATAAACATCATTATCATAACATCATCATAAGCATCATCATCGTAACATCATCATAAGCATCATCATCGTAACATCATCGTAAGCATCATCATCGTAACATCATCATAAGCATCATCATCGTAACATCATCATAAGCATCATCATCATAAATATCATCATAGACATCATCATCATAAATATCATCATAGACATCATCATCATAACATCATCTTAAACATCATCATAATATGTAAGGGTATGGTTTACCGTCCGATGCTCGTACGTCTCTTACGTACCTTAATTCCAAAAGAAGGAGAAATCGTAGACTTTATCTCCTTGAAGTCGTGGGTACCTGGGACGGTTCTACATAACCATACAAATTGATATTAGAAGCTAAATATAGTCCAATATCCAAAAATCCCACATAAATATCAAAAAACCATTTTTTTACAGCTCGCGATCGATCGCTGCCCAGGCGCGATCGATCGCGAGATCGCACTGGACGAGGGGCAAAAATTCTTTTCTTGGCGATCGATCGCCACTTTTGGCGCGATCGATCGCCAGCCTCGCCGATCGATCGCCCAAGAGTGGCGATCGATCGCCAAATGTTACTGGCGGGCACTGGAGGCTCGCGATCGATCGCCAAGAACGGGCGATCGATCGCCGAGTGCTGTGCTCCGAAATTTCGCCATTAATGCTCATTTTTCAAGCTCTTCCTCATGCTACCCAAAACCAAACTTCCTCACAACATCAATAACATAACAACCCACTAAAACCCACATAAAACACTTCAAAAAAACATACCCCAACCATAAACAACACATACCCAAACAAACCCACATAAAACATCAAAAACTTAACCCATTTCAACACCAAACATCATAAAACTTATAGGAATGGTTCCATACCTCTTGTAGGCTCCAAATCCTAGCAAAGATCACACAAACAAAGTTTTTGTGGAACTTTTCTTCTCCTCTTTTGGTGGAACTCGAAAATGGGTAGGGTTTGGGGTTTGGGAAGTGATTTGGGGATTTTAATAAAGTGAAAGGTAAAGGGGTTAAAGTGATGGGTAGAGGATTTAAAAGGGTTACTTTAACTTAAATAAAAAATTGTACCCCAAACTTAACATGATGTATAAAATGCTCCAACATAGTATTTTAAAAGCATTTTACAAAAATGCTCCAAACTTCATCTAAAATCACATCCTCCTCATATTTAATAATTAACACAATTAAATCATGTTAACATCTTAACACCCAACACATAGATCCATCAACACATGATACATCATATAAACATAATTAATGCCTTACTTGCAATTAATTAATTTCGGGGCATCACAATAAGAAACCCCTTAGTCGTGAAAGGGGCATGAGCATGGAAAAAATTGAGTGCCCGGTCATTAGGACAGCACGGCGACGAGGGTGGTTTCAATTTGTATAGACGTCGATTGATGCTGTGGTACCACTGGTGAGGGAATTTTACACAAATCTTCGAGCTATTAAACCAGGGCACCAAGTAGAGGTTTATGTTCGAGGGAAGGATGTGTTGGTAGATCGAGCTTCAATCAATAATATTTACCGGATGCCTTTCATTCACAATTGTGCATACCAATCTTTCAAGAATAGCAAGATAGACTACGATGAGGTATTGACAGTTATTGGCATGCCGGGAGTGGATTGGCAAAGGAACAATAAAGGAGAGCCACAGTTGGTTCTAAAAAAGCATTTGACGCCAGAGGCCCAAGCATGGTTCTCATTTGTCACCTCGCGGGTCATGCCTTCGACCCACACTTCTGAGGTGACAAAATACAGAGCGGTCCTGGTGTATGCCATCCTCTCAGGGAAGGAAGTGGACTTCGGCGAGATCATCAGTGATCACATTCAAGAGATTGGGAGCAGCCCACCGACCTCCGCACTACCGTTTCCATCCACGATCACTGCTTTATGTCAGCGATACGGAGTGACATGGGGGGAAGACGAGGAGCTACTTCCGCCGAAGACCCCGATCATTGTGGACGGTCCACCACCTCCTACGGGCCGACGAAGGGCCGAGCCAAGACCCTCGGACACTAGACAAGCTAGAGCATCATCATCCTCTACTGCAGAGCGTACACGTGTTACATTGGACTCTCTTCATAAGGATCTCCAAGATATTCGCCTGGGGCAGCAGAGTATTCACAGCATGCAGCGGGACATTCACAGCATGCAGAGAGCATTGCAGATGGACCATGAGCAGGTAGCTCAGCGTCAGATGGAGTTCATGCACTATCATAGTGCATGGAACACTGCCATGGCCCAGGGCTTTCCAGGTTTCCAGTTCCCGCCAGAGCCACACTTTGCACCTTATCATCCGCATGCACCTCCACCTTCTGAGTACCCACCATTTCCGCCATATCAGGGCGAGGAGCACCACTACCCAGTTCCCCCTCCGGAGCATGATGAGGACGACGATCAGTGACGATCGTCGTCATGGTATGTGTTTTTGCCTTTGCATTTATTTATTTTTTCTTGTTCATTGAGGGCAATTCACGTACTAAGTTTGGGGGGGTTTTGAGTATTTGTATATATCTTGTTTTTGCACATTCTGCTACTTGTCTTGCTTCTCTACTTGCATGACTGCATGATTTTGTGACTGATTCATCCTTGAGCATTACCAACAAAAATTTTTTTTTTGTGAGTTGGTCTTGAGAAATGAAGAATTAGATTTGCAACGGTAATACATGATGAAATTAATCCTCATCTAGATAGGAGTCATGAAAATTTTTAACTTGTTTGTATATATCCTTTGTTAACCATATGTCAAAACTGAGGAATAGTTTGAGCACTTATTGAGTCATGATTGAGTGAAGTATGTATTGATTAAAGTGAAAATTTGTGTTAACTATGATGAGTCTTGAGTATTTTAGATAACTCTACAATTTATTTGAAAGCACTTTGAGGCGAAATTTATAGTTAGGAACTTGACTTGGAGATGATTTAGGCGATCTTTGGACCGTTTGAGCCTTTCAAGCCTACCTGTTATACATTATTCCTTAGTGTCCCCTCTTGTGCTTTATTGAAAAAGAATGGTATATACATTGCATATGATTAGACCCCCATTCGACATTCTTGGCAACCTCATTATACCTACCTTGGATTGAGCCTAAAAGAAATTTTTTACCCACCCCTAAGGGAGTATAATGAATCTCATTCATTGCATTAAATTGTTATATGTTGATAAGTTCATTGTGAAAAAAATGAAATGAACAAAAGAATGAGCAAAGAAAAAGAACAGATGTAGAGAAAAGCCTTGAAAAGAAAATTTAAATAAGACCCAAAGTGGCCAAGGCTAGAAAAAGTTGAAGAGAAGCTCAATAGTGTGCGAAAAAAGTATTGAACTGATTCTATTGTACTCTCTTCTTTGAATTCATCCTACCTTTTCTTCGAGCCGACACCAAAAGGCCTAACGTTATAAGCTTTTAAAGTCCTGTTGATCCAAGTCTAGGGAATAATTACATTAGTGGAGAAGTGCTGGATAGTAAATTTGTAGAGTAGTTCAAAGTAATCTTGACTCGGAGTTGTTATGGCACTTTTTGATCTTAAAGATATGTACATTACTCATGTTTGACAATAGCACACACACACGTTCCAATGTTGCGATGTATTGTTTAACTTAGGAGAAATTGCTTCTTGTTAAATGTTGAATGACTTTTATTGATGTGTAAGTAGGATTTCTGAGTTTTTACGTGAGTTGTAAAGATGATTCATGCATAGTATTAAGATTAACTTTTCTTTTTGAGCTTATTGCTTGCTCACGATCAAGTCTAAGTTTGGGGGAGTTGATAGGCTTAGATGTTGAGTGTTTTTAGCTGTAATTTCTTCCCATTTTCGTACTTTTTCCTAGATGATATTATGCTTTTTGGTGTTTATTTGTCTATTTCAGGAAAATTAGTTGGAAATGGAAGAAATGAGCTAAACTGAAGAAAAATGGCGAAATCGAGGCGAGAAAGAGTTGAAATTGAGGAAGTTGGATTTTCGGAGTCTCGATCGATCGAGAATATTTCTCGATCGATCCAGCCATGCAGTGTGCTGAGAATATAATAATTAGAAGTCTCGATCGATCGAGATTATTTCTCGATCGATCGACCAAGGCAGAAACTTCAGAGCCAATTTTATCGAAGGCTCGATCGATCGGAAGGAAATCTCGATCGATCGAGCGAGGCAGTGAGTTTCAAAGGCCGTGAACAGTGCACCGATCGATCGGAAGCAATTCTCGATCGATCGATACGAAAATCCGGGAAAATCGTTTTTTTTCCATTTTTGAATGGATTTTCGGGGGATAAAAGGAAAGATCATTTCCATACAAGGGATACACCATATCAGACGCCAATCCTCTCGAAAATAAGGAACCCTAGCCGCCGCCTAGCGCCGCCGAAGGAGATTCAGTCTCCGTTCTTCGTCCAAAGTCGAGCCAATCCATTCCGGAGTGCAAGGAAGGAGCAAGAGAAGAGATTTCGGTGCTACGCACGGATTTATTCCGCCCTTTATCGTATTTCTAGACTCTAATCTATTTCATTTTGATTTCCAATTGATGTTTTTGAGGTCGAGAGACGATTAAACTCTTTTGTATTTGATTTGAAATAATTTCAGTTTATTCTATCGAGTTTTAGTTTCGTTGTGTTTGATTATTGATTCAATTGTGTTTGAGTGCATTGATTACTATTGTTCATAAATTAATTGCTTGTGTAGATCAAAGCCTAGCTAACTTTGATTGAATCTGATAGTTATAACCGAGATCGAGAGATAACGTTGTAACACACTCTATTAATTTATGATGTATGTTACGATTGAGATCGAGAGATGATATCGCATACGTGAGAACTTTGAATCGAGAGATTTAGAGTAACAAGGTTTTGATGATTTATGCAATATTGAATTAGTAAATATGTGCACGAGAGTGACTTATTCTAATTTAATGTTAGTTTATTTACAGCTCGAAAGAGTGTATCGAATAATAGCGAAAACCTTTCACCTTTAGAATCAATTGGTTGATAATTTGAGAATTCAGTTGAATCATTAAAGATAACATAGTTGAACGACGAGCTTGATAAATTTCTCGAGTGACTTACCTTTGCATATCCGGAATCATTCATTTTATTGTTTCTTGTTTTCATTTTTTGGTCTTTAGTTTAATTTGGCTTTAGTAAATCAACTTCTTAAATCGTAGGCTAAATATAATTTCTCTAATCTTATTTGGTACTTATACATTAGTCCCTGTGGATTCGACAACCCCTACTTAAATTTCACTATACTAAAACTTGATAACCGTGCACTTGCGGTAGTATCGCTTCACATTCTAAGAAAATCTTTTGTTTAAAATAAAAGCGATCAATTGACAATCAATACAATTAAATCATGTTAACACTTCATTACCCATCACATAATCAATTACCATGATAAATAATCACATAACCATCATCAATGCCTAAATTGCATATAATTAATTTCGGGGCATCACATTACTCCCCTACTTATAAGATTTCGTCCTCGAAATCGCATGCACTTACCCAAAAAGAAAATAAACATAAATCATACCAGAAAATAGTTCTGGGTAATGCTGCACCATATGCCGTTCCGTCTCCCACGTAGCCTCCTCGACACCCCGACGATCCCACTGAACTTTGACCATCGGTATGACTTTGCTTCGTAATCTGCGATCCACACGATCTAGAATTCTGACCGGTCGTTCTACGTAGGATACATCCGAGTCCAACTGCACTTCAGTAGGCTGTAATACATGAGACGGATCTGGCTCATACTTCCGTAACATAGAGACGTGGAAAACATCATGAATACCAGATAAAGACGGCGGTAGAGCCAAACGGTAAGCCAATGTACCGATACGCTACAATACTTCATACGGCCCAACATACCTCGGAGATAACTTTCCCCGCATACCAAAACGAACTACACCTCTGAAGGGTGAAATTTTCAAGAAGACCTTGTCTCCTACTTGGAATTCTAGCGGTTGTCGTCGCTTATTGGCATAGGCTGCTTGCCTATCCTGGGCCGCTTTCATCTTTTGGCGTATCATCTTAATCTTTTCTTCCATATCCTTAATCATATCCGGTCCTCCGACCGCTTTACTAGTCAAGTCCTCCCAATACAGCGGTGATCTACATCGTCGTCCGTAAAGAGCTTCAAAAGGGGCCATCTGAATGCTCGCCTGATAGCTGTTATTATAGGAGAACTCTACCAGTGGTAATGAATCTTGCCACGGAGTGTCAAACTCCAATACACATGCCCTCAGCATATCTTCGAGCGTCTGAATGGTACGCTCTGTCTGGCCGTCTGTCTGAGGGTGGTAGGTTGTACTCAGTCTCACCTCTGTGCCCAAAGCTGTCTGGAGACCCTCCCAGAAATGTGAAGTAAACCTTGGGTCTCTGTCAGACACAATCGAGACTAAAACCCCATGCAACCTCACCACATCCCGTACATATAATTGGGTCATCTTCACGTATGTGAATGTCATACAGTAGGGGATGAAATGAGCTACCTTCGTCAGCCTATCCACGATCACTCAGATCGCATCAAATCCAGAGGCTGTCCTTGGCAAGTGGGTCACGAAGTCCATAGATATGTGCTCCCACCTCCATTCAGGTACTTCTAAGCTCTTCAGCTCGCCGCCAGGCCTCTGACTTTCTGCCTTGACCTGCTGGCAGATCAAACATCTTTTGACAAAAGTCATAACATCACGCTTCATGCGTCTCCACAAGAACTTGTAGCATAAGTCCTTGTACATCTCTCTTCCTCCTAGGTGGATGCTAAACCTGCTGCTATGAGCACGGTGCAAGATCCCTTGACGCAACTCAGGTGCCCTCGGCACTACCTAACGGTTGCCAAGCCTCACGGAACCATATTCCGCCACTCTGAACTTTGATGGCTGTCCTCGAAGTACTATCGATGACCATCTCTGAACCTCATCATCCGACCTCTGGGCTTTCCTGATAGCCTCAAATATGTCTGGCTCAGCCAATAAGGTCGACACTCGCACTGGCGACGTGTCCACATCGAAATCATAGCCCAGATGGCAATAAGAAGTCGTCATAGCTGATAAACTCATAGCGTCCTCAGCAGTACTCTTCACTTTCCGACTTAAGGCGTCTGCTATCAAATTTGCTTTACCAGGATGGTACTCAATCTCACAGTCATAATCCTTGAGTAAATCCATCCATCTTCTTTGCCTCATATTCAGTTCCGCTTGGGTGAATAAGAACTTCAAACTCTTATGGTCCGTATAGATGGTAAACGAAGTACCATAGAGATAATGCCGCCAAATCTTCAAGGCGAAAATGATGGCCGCCAGTTCCAGATCATGAACTAGGTATCTGGTCTCATGAGGCTTCAACTGCCTCGAAGCATAAGCCACCACGTTCTTATCTTGCATTAACACGCAGCCCAAACCTAGCAGTGATGCATCTGTGTACAAGACAAACCTCTTATTCTCAGAAGGAATCACCAACACAGGTGCCATAGTCAAACGACGCTTCAATTCTTGGAAGCTTTCCTCACAAGCTTCGGACCAATAAAATGGGACTCCTTTCTGAGTCAGCTGTGTCAATGGCTTAGCGATCTTAGAGAATCCCTCGACAAAACGTCGGTAATAACCTGCTAAGCCAAGGAAGCTCCGTATATCGGGTACCGAAGTTGGTGCAGCCCACTCCATCATAGCTTCAATCTTCCTGGGATCCACAGATATCCCGCTGCTAGATATAACATGACCCAAGAACACTACACTGCTCAACCAGAACTCGCACTTGCTAAGCTTTGCATATAACTGATGATCCCTGAAGATCTGGAGTATTGTCCGCAAGTGCTCCACGTGCTCTTCCTCAGTCCGGGAGTAGATGAGTATATCGTCAATGAAAACTATGACGAACCGATCCAAATATGGCTGGAATACCCTGTTCATCAAACTCATGAAGACAGCTGGGGCATTTGTCACCCCAAAAGGCATGACCAGGAATTCATAGTGCCCATACCTAGTCCTAAATGCTGTCTTCTGAACATCATCTTCCCTTACCCGAATCTGATGATACCCCGACCTTAGATCGATCTTACTGTAGAGCCTCGTACCCTGCAACTGGTCAAACAAATCGTCGATCCTCGGAAGTGGATACTTATTCTTCACTGTGGCTTTGTTCAGTTGTCTGTAATCGATGCACAGACGCATCGAACCATCTTTCTTCTTAACAAATAAAATTGGTGCACCCCAGGACGATACGCTAGGGCGTATATAGCCCTTATCAAGGAGCTCTTGCAACTGAATCTTTAACTCCCTTAGCTCCACTGGTGCCATCCTATATGGGGCACGAGAAATGGCAGACGTCCCCGGTAGTAACTCAATCCCAAACTCGACCTCTCTCGTCGGTGGGAATCCGGGAATTTCTTCCGGAAAGACATCAGGAAACTCTGCCACTACGGGCACATCCTCAACCTTTAATTCTTCCATCTTTTCAGTAACATCAACGGCATAGATGAGATATCCTGTATGGCCTCGTTCCAACCGTGCCATCTTGACAGCAGATGTCAACGGGATCTTAGAACGAGAACCATCCCCAAAGAATGTCCACTGGACTCCCATATCAGATCTGAATCAGACAGTCCTCTGCCTGCAGTTCACAACTGCCTGATACCTGTTCAGAACATCAATGCCTACAATGCAGTCAAAGTCTGACATCCCCAGAACAATCAAATCTGACCTTAGCTCGTTATCCTCAAAATAAATGAGGCCATCATAGACAATCTGATCAGTAATCAAACTTCTTCCAGCGGGGGTCGAGACTACAAGAGACGTGGGCGACGGAGAAGTGCATATATGGTGCCTTTCCACAAAACTTGTCGACACGAAAGAGTGTGACGCACCTGTGTCGATCAATATAAAAGCAGGGTGCGTAAATAAAAGACACGTACCCGCTATGACCTCCTCCGGAGCCGCTGTAGCCTGCTCCCTCGTCAAAGCATAAACCTGCCCCTGAGGTGGCCCCATGGGTTTGACCTCCATACTGCCTCGGTGCGAAAGGTGGTCTGTGCTGTGCTGTTCTGTCCGCAGGCCTCCCCGCAGAGTTCTGTTGTCTTCCCCTGTTGGGACACTGCCGAGCAAAGTGGCCTTTGTTGTGATGACCAGAAATTATGGATGTTAATCCCGGAGTGTTAATAACCCGTAAAGTTGTTTTACGTGGCAATTGGAGTTTAATCGAAGTGTTGGGCCTTCTGGGCTCGTCTATTTGAGTAGTTGGGATCGTTGGATCCCGAGGATTGTATTCTCATTTCGATGAAAACCTGTGAGTTGGGTTTTTTAGTGTGACTCGGAATCTCGGGTGCTTGGTGTGGGCACCGGTAGGGGGTTTTTGAGCTAGAGAGAGAGTTTTTGAAAACAGATGATTTTTAATGAATCATGATGTATTTGTGGGAATATTAGTATTTCGGGGTATTTTTGCTATAAATACCAGTTGAACCCGAGATTTTAATTATCGGAGCCATTTTCTTCACCTCCTCTCTCTCTCCTCGCGCACGCTGATTTCCCGATCTGTTTGACCCCCGCGCGTAAAAGTCGTCGGCCCGCCGCCGTCCGGCCGCCGTTCGGCGCGTGCCACCCGCCGTTGGAATCGTCTCTTCCAGGCGCTTCTATACATACCAACAATTCGAAGTTTCGTCGCGTGTGGAAGTCGGATTTCGCTGGAATGCGCCGATCCCCAATTTCTAGGGTTCTTCGATTTTGGTCCGATTTCTTCCGATTTTCGATTGGGTAACCTCCCTTGCCCCTTTTTCGTCGTTGTTGTGTAATTCCCTGCCATTTTTGTGTTCGATTTGTTCGAATTATTGCTGTTGGTGGGATTGGTTCGAATTTATGCTTTTTTCGTGGGTTAAGGTTCGAAAATTGTGATTTTTGGCAGGGGTGTGGCGATTCTTGTTATGGGTCGTTTATTACATGTTTTAGATGTATAAGGATGTTTAATTGTGTTCGAATTTATGGCTTTGAATTTGAATTTTGGGGATTTTTGGCAAGGGTGATGATTCTTGCTATTAATGGTTTAATTCACTTTTTAGATGAATTATGGTGTTTAATTTGGGTTCGATTTGTGAGATAAGGGTTCGAAAATTTGTAGGGTATCCTTGAACAATTTTCGTTGTTGTCTCATTCGTTCCCCTCCCTGCATGTACCCTGCCCCGGGTCTTTTAAATGATTTATTGTCGTGTGTTGACGATATGTTGAGAGTTATGGGTGTGCTTGAGCATGGGTTGCATGTTCGTAAATAATCGTGAATTATTTATCGTGTTAGCACATCATTCCTCGGGGCATGGAACTCGAGCAAGGTTTGGCTCGGACTTCGAGGATTTAAGGTACGTTTAGCGTACGAGCATAGCTTAAATGATGTTTTACAAGTATGATGCATGATTTAAAATACATGAATGCTTTACTATGATGGCACCGTGACTTGGTTACGTTATGTTTTGAATCAGATGGTGAAATGCTTGGTGCCGCTATGAAGCGAGCAAATGATGTGTGTGGTCCAGTAGTATGACGCTACTTTGAAGTAAGAAATGAAAATGTGGTGTTGATTAGATATCTAGGATATCTGTATTTTATTCCCTATTGGTAATGAATAGGAACAGAGACGTGGTTAATCAGAGAAGTGATTAACTAGTATCGGAAGTTAAGGAAGTCTCAATATGATATCTAGAATTATGATAATTGCTAGATAAAGAAATATGTTATGAAATGTTGTTAATTCGAAACTGGTTAGGGTTAACCAATATGATGATTAACTGCATATTCAGGATTTGATGATTTATCTGTTTTGAGAACAGGGTTATTACAGGGGTACGCTAGGATGATGATGATACCATCCAGGAAGTGTCACATATGTTCCACAATATTTACATTTTCGTAAATTATGTATTATGTCATTATGATTATGAAATTGTGGAATTGGTATGCTCACCCCGTTGGGGGCTGTCTCTGTTGGGGCAGGTGAACAGGTGCATTGATGGCTGTGGAGCTGAGCTCGAGCTGTTGATTGGATGTACTCACAGGATCGTGGTACCAGGGCTTGATGGAGCACGGTATCGTATCGAGTACTTATATACACCCGAGATTTATATACACATTTATGATGCTCGCATGTGAGCACGGATATTCTTGTATAT
The DNA here is from genome assembly GCA_907163345.1 of Haberlea rhodopensis. Taxonomy (NCBI): domain Eukaryota; kingdom Viridiplantae; phylum Streptophyta; class Magnoliopsida; order Lamiales; family Gesneriaceae; genus Haberlea; species Haberlea rhodopensis. Next base: position 8,099,799 of record CAJQUN010000020.1, on the reverse strand, counting down.
GGGTTGTATGTATAAGGCATGAGCCTTTCTCTCTTTCATTCTATGTTGCATGCAATTGTGGTAGAATTGCTAATGATATGAGAGTCGTTAGTGTGTTATGTGGGTGTTGAAACCCACTTTTGTCGTCTTATGTGTGGTGTCTTCCCTGGCTGGGAATTTACTTTGTGTACTACATTCTGTTGAGTATTGTGTATTCCCTGGCCGGGAATTATACTATGTGATGTGCTTGTGTTTTGGGATAGCTCAATTTATGGGGAGACTCTGCCCAAATTTTTATAAAAACCCACAATGCAAAAGTGGTGTACTGGGGGTGGTAAAGGGCGAACATGTGAGTCTAATTGTGGGTAGAGATGATCTTAATGATGAATATTAAAGAAATTTTGTAATTGCCATTCAATGGTAATGTATCATCTGAGCTTCCCGATTGGCTTTTTATTGAAAGCATGTGCCACACATAGTGGTTAATACACTAATCAAAGGTTAAGTATAAGGGGTCCTTACATTAGTGGTATCAGAGCAGTGGTTGCTCATTGGGGCTGTTGAGGGCCTAGGAAGTTATTGATAGCACATATTTATGCATGATGGCATTAATGTTATACGACATGACTAATTGTTTATGTGCTTATATGATATGAAAAGTGGTATTGCTAACCATTGTGGTTGCAGGAATCGTGTTGAACACGATAGGATGGCATTAATAGCGATGTCTAACACTCTATATGCTACGTGCTAAGGAACCTGATTTTGAAGAAAATCAGGGAAAGAAAGATATGATGTATTGTCTGATGACAGACTGGGTAGACAACCGACAGTGGAATACTTCGGTATGGTCTCAATTATTATTGAATATACTAATGCGTTTGTTCATGTAATGTTCAAGCAAGGAAGGTGCGTAAGAAACGTACGGGCATCAAACGGTAACATATTCTTAAACTATGACTTTGCATTGATTGCATATGATGTTTATGATGATGATTATGATAAGTAAGTTAAGATGATGATGTTTATGATAAGTAAAGATGATATGATGTTTATGATGATGATTATGATAAGTAAGTTAAGATGATGATGTTTATGATAAGTAAAGATGATATGATGTTTATGATGATGATTATGATAAGTAAGTTAAGATGATGATGTTTATGATAAGTAAAGATGATATGATGTTTATGATGATGATTATGATAAGTAAGTTAAGATGATGATGTATAAGATGATGATGCCTATATGATGATGATGTATAAGATGATGATGCTATAAGATGACGATGCTTATATGATGATGATGTATAAGATGATGATGCTATATGATGATGATGTATAAGATGATGATGCTATAAGATGATGATGTATAAGATGATGATGCTTATATGATGATGATGTATAAGATGATGATGCTTATAAGATGATGATGTATAAGATGATGATGCTATAAGATGACGATGCTTATGTGATGACGATGTTATAAGATGATGATATTTATGAAATGATGATGCTCATATGATGAAGATGTTATAAGATGGTGATAATTATAAGATGATGATTTTAATCATTCATGTCAAGAATTAATGACTATATGCATGGCTATGAAACAGGGACATTGGAGTGTCCAGGGTGTATAGGCATTAGAGGAATGTTGGGTAAAGACCCACTACTCTATTGATTTTCTTCCCACGGTATGGTATGCCGTGCGGAAACGTCCATCTTATTGGTAGGTTTGAGGTGAACCTAGAGAGGCAGCGACTAGTTTGTCTGCGTGTGTATGCAGCACCAAGAGGGGCTTGTTAGAGCCGTTATACTGCTCGTAGGAACCAAGTGGCAAATCGTAAGGTGATACGATGTGGATTGTGGTGGACTCTAGTAGTCACCATGTCATCGAGGTTGAGGTTGTGCATGCCTCACTGAAACGTGTATACGTTATGTTTAATCTTGGTGAGACTTGTCTGTGACAGCTCATGATGTTGGAGTACCAACAAGAGAGTCATCAAGTCGTCGTTGATTCGATCTGGGAATCCATGTATTTGGGATGCAATGGGTTTATTGCATGTCCTTTCAAGTTTGAAACTCTGAGGAGTCTCGATTGTTTGTTTATGACCAGGATGTGGTTCTTGGGATATCCAGAGGTGGACATCTTATGAGATATCTTTTGTGTGAACCTGTGGCCGTGAGTTGCCCAATTTGAGTTGCAATGATGCGACTGCTCCTTCGACAGAGGAGGTTTGAAAGTGGAAACCAGGTTTGGTGTGTGTACACCGTGGAATACTAGTGTTTCCCTCGTAACGATGTATGTTAGACATCGTGAGTCATGATAAGAGATGTCAATGGATGATATCTACGATAGAATCGGGAGCGATTCGAATCCTTGCAGTTTCAGTTGACTAACTGCTTTTGGATTATTAGCGTTGAGTGGTGCTGACGCTCTTTGACGTTATGATGGATTTGGAAGTCTATTCCACTCCAGAGTTTGACACGAGGTCAACGTTCTCACGGTTGAGGTGTCATTCAGGGTGCGTTCTTACTAGTTGTATTAGAACTGAGGATGACTGTCTGATTTACAGTCGTAAGTATTGGTTGTTTTGCAGTCATGAGGGACTGACTTTTGGGATGAACCGCATCGAGGTACGTTTTGCCTCTTGGTGATAAGTTGATTTTGGTAAAGTCGCTCTGTTTCAGAGTTTGATGTGAGATAAGTATCCTCGCGTTTTTTTAGACGATTCTGTTATGGTCAAGAATCGAGGTTATGGCTTCATGTTGTTGTGTAGCCTGGGTGTTATGTGATACACCGGTGCTAATTTCGAGGACGAAATTCTTTTAGTGGGGGATATTGTGATGACCAGAAATTATGGATGTTAATCCCAGAGTGTTAATAACCCGTAAAGTTGTTTTACGTGGCAATTGGAGTTTAATCGAAGTGTTGGGCCTTCTGGGCTCGTCTATTTGAGTAGTTGGGATCGTTGGATCCCGAGGTTGAGATTGTATTCTCATTTCGGTGAAAACCTGTGAGTTGGGTTTTTTAGTGTGACTCGGAATCTCGGGTGCTTGGTGTGGGCACCGGTAGGGGGTTTTTGAGTTAGAGAGAGAGTTTTTGAAAACAGATGATTTTTAATGAATCATGATGTATTTGTGGGAATATTAGTATTTCGGGGTATTTTTGCTATAAATACCAGTTGAACCCAAGATTTTAATTATCGGAGCCATTTTCTTCACCTCCTCTCTCTCTCCTCGCGCACGCTGATTTCCCGATCTGTTTGACCCCCGCGCGTAAAAGTCGTCGGCCCGCCGCCGTCCGGCCGCCGTTCGGCGCGTGCCACCCGCCGTTGGAATCGTCTCTTCCAGGCGCTTCTATACATACCAACAATTCGAAGTTTCGTCGCGTGTGGAAGTCGGATTTCGCTGGAATGCGCCGATCCCCAATTTCTAGGGTTCTTCGATTTTGGTCCGATTTCTTCCGATTTTCGATTGGGTAACCTCCCTTGCCCCTTTTTCGTCGTTGTTGTGTAATTCCCTGCCATTTTTGTGTTCGATTTGTTCGAATTATTGCTGTTGGTGGGATTGGTTCGAATTTATGCTTTTTTCGTGGGTTAAGGTTCGAAAATTGTGATTTTTGGCAGGGGTGTGGCGATTCTTGTTATGGGTCGTTTATTACATGTTTTAGATGTATAAGGATGTTTAATTGTGTTCGAATTTATGGCTTTGAATTCGAATTTTGGGGATTTTTGGCAAGGGTGATGATTCTTGCTATTAATGGTTTAATTCACTTTTTAGATGAATTATGGTGTTTAATTTGGGTTCGATTTGTGAGATAAGGGTTCGAAAATTTGTAGGGTATCCCTGAACAATTTTCGTTGTTGTCTCATTCGTTCCCCTCCCTGCATGTACCCTGCCCCAGGTCTTTTAAATGATTTATTGTCGTGTGTTGACGATATGTTGAGGGTTATGGGTGTGCTTGAGCATGGGTTGCATGTTCGTAAATAATCGTGAATTATTTATCGTGTTAGCACATCATTCCTCGGGGCATGGAACTCGAGCAAGGTTTGGCTCGGACTTCGAGGATTTAAGGTACGTTTAGCGTACGAGCATAGCTTAAATGATGTTTTACAAGTATGATGCATGATTTAAAATACATGAAATGCTTTACTATGATGGCACCGTGACTTGGTTACGTTATGTTGAATCACATGGTGAAATGCTTGGTGCCGCTATGAAGCGAGCAAATGATGGGTGTGGTCGCTACGGAGCGAACACCAGTAGTATGACGCTACTTTGAAGTAAGAAATGAAAATGTGGTGTTGATTAGATATCTAGGATATCTGTATTTTATTCCCTATTGGTAATGAATAGGAACAGAGACGTGGTTAATCAGAGAAGTGATTAACTAGTATCGGAAGTTAAGGAAGTCTCAATATGATATCTAGAATTATGATAATTGCTAGATAAAGAAATATGTTATGAAATGTTGTTAATTCGAAACTGGTTAGGGTTAAGCAATATGATGATTAACTGCATATTCAGGATTTGATGATTTATCTGTTTTGAGAACAGGGTTATTACAGGGGTACGCTAGGATGATGATGATACCATCCAGGAAGTGTCACATATGTTCCACAATATTTACATTTTCGTAAATTATGTATTATGTCATTATGATTATGAAATTGTGGAATTGGTATGCTCACCCCGTTGGGGGCTGTCTCTGTTGGGGCAGGTGAACAGGTGCATTGATGGCTGTGGAGCTGAGCTCAAGCTGTTGATTGGATGTACTCACAGGATCGTGGTACCAGGGCTTGATGGAGCACGGTATCGTATCGAGTACTTATATACACCCGAGATTTATATACACATTTATGATGCTCGCATGTGAGCACGGATATTCTTGTATATGGGTTGTATGTATAAGGCATGAGCCTTTCTCTCTTTCATTCTATGTTGCATGCAATTGTGGTAGAATTGCTAATGATATGAGAGTCGTTAGTGTGTTATGTGGGTGTTGAAACCCACTTTTGTCGTCTTATGTGTGGTGTCTTCCCTGGCTGGGAATTTACTTTGTGTACTACATTCTGTTGAGTATTGTGTATTCCCTGGCCGGGAATTATACTATGTGATGTGCTTGTGTTTTGGGATAGCTCAATTTATGGGGAGACTCTGCCCAAATTTTTATAAAAACCCACAATGCAAAAGTGGTGTACTGGGGGTGGTAAAGGGCGAAAATGTGAGTCTAATTGTGGGTAGAGATGATCTTAATGATGAATATTAAAGAAATTTTGTAATTGCCATTCAATGGTAAAGTATCATCTGAGCTTCCCGATTGGCTTTTTATTGAAAGCATGTGCCACACATAGTGGTTAATACACTAATTAAGGGTTAAGGGCTTGGGGTCCTTACATTAGTCGCCACAAACATAACATCCTACACAGTCTTTTGCCAAATGTGGTTGCCCACAAAGAGTGCACTGGACCTTCCCAAATCTGTCTCCCTGAGACTGCCCTCTTCCAGATGGGGCATCGTTCCTACGGCTTCCTTTCCATCAATTCTCGGGCTTCTTACCGCTGAACCTCGAAGCCGATGTGTTCCCCCTTGGCTTGAACTAATCACCCCACGGCTTCAAATTGTCAGAAGTAGATTTCTGAGGGGGTGCTGGAGGTGGTATGGCATCAGGATAAGCACCAACTCCTAGTTCGGCTAGCTCAGCCCGTGAAAGTGCATCATCAAAACAGGCAGGGCCATAAGTGATCACCCTATCATACAGTTCGGGCCTCAAGCCCTTCATGAAATTCCTCATCTTCGCTTGAGTGCTTGCAGCAATGTGAGGTACATATCTAAGCAAGGAACAGTATTGAAGAGCATAATCTGACACAGGCATGCTACCTTGCTTGAGGTTAGTAAACTCATCTTCCTTGGCCTGTCGTGCAGCAGCTGAGAAGTAGCCGGTCAGAAACCGAGTCCTGAACAAATTCCAATTGATCTCCTGACCCTGAGCCTCTTGCTCTATCACGGTGGTTTTCCACCACATCAGTGCCTTCTTGGCCAATTGGAACTCTGCTAGCCTTATCCAGGCTGTCTTAGCACAAGGAGCTGCCACAAATATCTGTTCTATTCTCTCCAACCATTCCTCAGCCATCTCCCCAGTCTCAGTTCCTTCAAACATCGGGGGTCGGTATGTCAGAAATTGAGCCAAACTTAGCTCTCCCGGTAATAACTGTTGTTCAGAAGGTTCTTCACCCAAGGCTGGCGGTGGTAGGGGATTCGTACGCCCAGCACTTGCATTCACACTCACCGCATCTCCTATGTCAATATTTGCTGCCATACTGCAAGACAAGGGTTAACAACAATACCCAAAAGCAGTTCATATAATATATCGTTAGAGAAACAAAACATGTTAGTATAACATCATATACTTCATATGCAATACATGCACAAAACTTGTTTAAAAAGAAGCACCTAGCCAACTTATTGCTAAGGCTACCCTTCACTCATTCCCGGGTTATCTAACCACTGCTCTGATACCACTAATGTAGGGTCTTCCTACCTTAACATCATCTTATACACGTAACATGGACTAAACATCCATTCATAACATCTTAGGGTTCCGTTTGTAGCTTTGAGCTAATAAGATTATAGGCCAAAATAAAATTTCAAAAGCTAATTAATTACATTCTCAATAATGAATGTTAAAGCTATAGATTTACACTACTCCTAGAGTAGAGACTATCAAAATCATGTATCCTATATTCATCTTGCTCCTTTTAGCTCACTGCCTCAACCCGACCCTAGGCCCTTATGTCCAAAAGTGTACCTACAGGAACAACCCATCATGAGCATATACATCATTACTTAACATCATAAGGTGATGGCATATAAATAAATGCATGAAAATAATCGTAACATATACTTCCTGGTTAATCGCATTAATACACTTAGTTGTCCCTGTTTCATAGTCATGCATATGGGCATCTTACCCTAACATATGACATCTTACCATATCATAAACATCGTGTGGCATCTTACCACGTGGGCATCTTACCCTATCGTATGGCATCTTACCATATCATAAACATCGTGTGGCATCTTACCACGTGGGCATCTTACCCTATCGTATGGCAACTTACCATATCATAAACATCGTGTGGCATCTTACCACGTGGGCATCTTACCCTATCGTATGGCATCTTACCATATCATAAACATCGTGTGGCATCTTACCACGTGGGCCTCTTACCCTATCGTATGTCATCTTACCATATCATATAAACATCATCATTTCATAGACATCATTATCAACTTACTTATCATTATCATCGTCATAACATCGCAATTACTTCTACAATTATTGCGTAGTCATTGTGTAAGAATATGTTACCGTCCGATGCCCGTACGCGTCTTACGTACCTTAATTCCAAAAGTGGAGAAATTGGAGAACTTTATCTCCTTGATGTCGTTGGCACCTGGGATGGTTCTACACAACCATACAAATCAATATTAGATGCTAAATAATAGCCAAATACCAAAAAATCATCAAAAATCATCATTTTCCACTTTTTAAACAGTGGCGATCGATCGCTACTTGAGGCGATCGATCGCCTTGCTTTTTGCCTTGCGGCAATCGATCGCTAAACAATATGGCGATCGATCGCCTGTAGCGATTTTTGCTACTGGCCTTCGGCGATCGATCGCCTCACACAGGGCGATCGATCGCCACCTGTTGGTGCACGATTTTTCACCATTCTTTAGCATTTTTCAAGCTCCAACTTATACCTTCAAACCCAAACTTTCCTACAACATCAACATCATCAAAACTCACTAAAACCCACATAATAGACTTCAAAAATCATACCCCAACAACATACAACACATACCCAAAATAAACCCACATAAATCACTTCAAAATCATCACATTTCAAAACCAAACATCATAAAAACTTTAGGAAGGGTTCCATACCTCTTGAAGACTCCAAATCTTAACAAAGATCTTAAAAACAAAGGTTTTGTGGAGCTTCCTTCTTCCTCCTTTGAAGAATTTCGAAAATGGGGTGAGGTTAGGGTTGTGGAAATGATTTGGGGATTTTAAGAGTGATTGGTAAAGTGAAGGGAAAAGGTATAGTGGGTGGTATATGGGTTAATTTAATTAAACTTGTACCCATTAATTAACATGATGTATAAAATAACCCAACATGGTATTTTAAAAGCATTTACAAAAATGCATTAAACTTCCCCTAAATCATGCTTTCCTCATAATTGACAATCAATACAATCATGTTAACACTTCATTACCCATCAAATAATCAATTACCATGATAAATAATCGCATAACCATCATCAATGCCCAAATTGCATATAATTAATTTAGGGGCATCACAACAAGTACATATGTGAGTCAGAATTAAGTAATTCATACACTGTTTAAGAGTTTCTTACTAATAGGTTATTACAGATGTACAAAACTACTAGTACAAAAATCCCTATTCACATATACATCACATGTATACATAACAACCTAAGCCAGCACAACTCCTATGCAGTGGTTCACCTCGCAGCGGAATAAGACTCACGATTCCCACGTCTATGAAATCCTACAGAAACATTCACAAAACGTGAGTATAGATAAACCATTATCTTAGTGCAATATCAAAACACAATATCAATGATAAAGCACAATAAACATCATATCCAATGTGAATGCTCTGTATCATGCATCAACCAATGCACCATGTCGACATGTCTCAACTATCACCCTATTATCACGAGACCAATATGATATGTCTATCTCAGCTCAATATGTCAGTGGAACCACATCAGATCTTCATATTAGCAATACATATCATAGTACCGTACTCATATGTGATAATAGCCAGAGTATATACCCAAAACAACCGGCGTATATGTGGGGTATTCCCACCTTAACAGTGTTAGGATAACAAAATTTGAACTAAACATGCATTTTATAACGTTTTAGGGTTCCGGTTGTTACGTAAGCTAATATGATTACAGGCCAAAATAAAAACTTCGTAACTTAATAGATACATTCCTAAACAAGAATGCTAACGTTTTAGATTTATACTACTCCAGAGTAGATACTAAACATAAACAGAAATCTATGCATCATGTATCCTTGTAGCTCGCTGCTTCAACACAACCCTTATCCCCTTCAGTCCAAAAGCGTACCTACAGGGACAACGCATCGTGAGCATACTAGTGTTTACTTAACATCATATTAAAAGGCATAACAGTAAATGCATAACATCTTAGTTAAGTAAAATTTGTTGGTCGTTCTTTAACTTCTTTTTGTTGTCCCTGATTCTCATTCATGTATAAGGGCATCTTACCCCATTGTATGGCATCTTACCACAACATAAACATCGTGTGGCATCTTACCACATGGGCATCTTACCCAATCATATGGCATCTTACGATATCATATACATCGTGTGGCATCTTACCACATGGGCATCTTACCCAATCATATGGCATCTTACCATATCATACACATCGTGTGGCATCTTACCACATGGGCATCTTACCCAATCTTATGGCATCTTAACATATCATAAACATCGTAACATCATTTAAACCATCATAACATATAAACATCATTTCATGTAAACATCATCATTTCATCGTACATACTTATGCGATAAATGCATAGTCATAATGTAGAGGCGTGTTTTACCGTCCAATTCCCGTACGTTTCTTACGTACCTTTTTAAAATGAGGAGAAGTAGATAACTCTATCTCCTTGATTGCGCTGGTACCTGGGATGGTTCTAAAAAAACCACATAATACCATATTAGATGCCTCAATACAATCTCATACCATAAACTTAACAAAATAAATCATCATCATATTTTTCAACATTCTGCCTCTCTCGATCGATCGGCCCCAAGGTCTCGATTGATCGAGAAAATATGCATAAACAGTGCCCAAACACCCTGCCTCGATCGATCGATCAGAAGGAATTATCGATCGATTGAAGAGTTTCACCGATCGATCGGTATATCCTTCGATCGATCGGTCCCTGAATTTCAAAACATACATAAACAATCTGCCTCGCTCGATCGATCAGGACTAAAGTTTCGATCGATCGAGCACTCTTAAAAATCGGGGCTTCCCCAGATTTTCGAGCACCTCGTTTCCTACCTTCATTTCTACTTCATAAAGCGTAAAACATGCTTGAATAAAAATGTTATAAGCTTCATAAAACTACCATGCATGTGTTCAAATCAAAGGTTTAACAAAACCTAAGCTAACATGCATCATAACATCATCAAAATCTTCAACCTCATCCAAAAATTCAGGAAAACAGGGCATGCCAGTTCTGCCCAGATTTTCGAGCACTTAATTTCATAACAAGAAAACCAACACATAGCATATGTAACATGCTCGAACAAACATGCTAGGAACTTCATAATACTTCCATGTAAACATTCATACCAAGGTTTCGTTCAAACCTATAGTAGCATGCATAAAAATCATCCCACCAAAACCAAACCCACTCAAAAACTCTGAAAAAAAACAGAGTATGACTTACCCCTCTACTTTTGCTCCTCTTTTTGCAAGGTTTTTAAAACCCTTCAAACCAAGCTTTTCCTTCCCTTGTTCTGCAGCTCAAGGGCGATTTCAATGGTGGAGGAGAGAGGGAAGAGGAGGAGATGGAGGAGAGTTTGATTGCAAGATAATGAGTGGAAGCATGGGTTGAGAGGGGATGGGTTGCAAAGTTGGGGAGTAGGTTGCACTTGGGGGAGGGTGGCCGAGATTATGGGGGGTGGGTGGTGTGGTTGGGGTGGTCATGTGTGTTTAATTGTGCCCCGGTATTTAGCACGATGCATTAAAAATATCCTAACTCGGTACTCTTCATCTTTATTTAATTAATACATCCTTTAAAACACTCGACATGCCTCCCACATCATATCATCATAACATAATTATAACCCCTAATTTAAAAGTACCACAACTCCCTTAAACACATCATAAATCATCATCATAGCACATAATTACATGACATTTCGGGGGTATTACACTACTCCCCTACTTATAAGATTTCGTCCTCGAAATCCACATGCATCATTATACCGAAACTAAACATAAAAAAAACATACCAGAGAATAGTTCCGGGTAGTGCTGCACCATATGTCGTTCCGTCTCCCACGTAGCCTCCTCGACACCCCGACGATCCCACTGAACTTTGACCATCGGTATAACTTTGCTTCGTATTCTGGGATCCTCACGATCCAGAATTCTGATTGGTCGTTCTTCGTAGGACACATCTGAGTCTAACTGTACTTCAGTAGGCTGTAAGACATGAGACGGGTCTGGCTCATACTTCTGTAACATAGAAACGTGAAAAACATCGTGTATGCCAGATAAATACGGCGGTAGAGCCAAACGGTAGGCCAAAGTACCGATACGCTGCAAAACTTCATATGGCCCAACATACCTCGAAGATAACTTTCCCTGCATACCAAACCGAACCACACCCCTGAAGGGAGAGATCTTTAAGAAGACCCTGTCTCCTAACTGGAATTCCAACGGTCGTCGCCGCTTATTGGCATAGGGTGCTTGCCTATCCTGGGCCGCTTTCATCTTTTGGCGTATCAACTTTATCTTACCTTCCATATCCTTAATCATATCCGGTCCTCCGAACGCTTTACTAGTCAAGTCCTCCCAATATAGCGGTGACCTACATCGTCGTCCGTACAGAGCTTCAAAAGGAGCCATTTGAATGCTCGCCTGATAACTGTTATTATATGAGAACTCCACCAGTGCCAGTGAATCCTGCCACGGAGTATCAAACTCCAACACACATGCCCTCAACATGTCCTCGAGCGTCTGTATGGTACGCTCCGTCTGGCCGTCTGTCTGAGGGTGATAAGCTGTACTCAGTCTTACCTCTGTGTCCAAAGCTGTCTGGAGACCCTCCCAGAAATGGGATGTAAAACGTGGGTCCCTATCAGACACAATCGAGACTGGTATACCATGTAACTTCACCACATCCCGTATATACATCTAAGCCATCTTCAAGTATGTAAAGGACATACAATAAGGGATGAAATGAGCCGTCTTCGTCAGCCTATCTACGATCACCCAGATCGCATCAAATCCTGAGGCCGTCCTTGGCAAGTGGGTCACAAAGTCCATAGAGATATGCTCCCACTTCCATTCGGGTACCTCTAAACTCTTCAGCTCGCCACCAGGCCTCTATCTCTATGCCTTTACCTGCTGGCAGATCAAACATCTTTTAACAAAAGTGATCACATCGCGCTTCATGCGTCTCCACCAGAATTGACCGCATAGGTCCTTATACATCTTCCTTCCTCCCGGGTGGATACTGAACCGACTACTGTGAGCTCGCTCCAATATTCCTCTATGCAACTCTGGTGTATCTGGGACTACCCATCGGTTGCCCAGTATCAAGGAATCATCCTCAGCCACTCTGAACTTTGATGGCTGACCCTGAAGTACCAATGATGTCCACCTCTGAACCTCATCATCCGACCTCTGAGCCTTCCTGATCGCCTCAAATATGTCTGGCTCTGCTAATAAGGTCGACACTCGCACAGGCAACATGTCTACATCGAAATCATAGCCCAGATTGCAGTAAGAAGTCATCAAAGTCGACAAACACATAGCATCCTCAGCAGTACTCTTCACCTTTCGACTTAAGGCGTCTGCTATCAAGTTCGCTTTACCAGGATGGTACTCAATCTCACAGTCATAGTCCTTGAGTAAATCCATCCACCTCTTTGCCGCATATTCAACTCTGCCTGAGTGAATAAGAACTTCAAGCTCTTATGGTCCGTATATATAGTGAAAGACGTGCCATACAAGTAATGCCTCCAAATGTTCAAGGCAAAAATGATGGCCGCCAGTTCCAAATCATGCACTGGGTACCTAGCCTCATGTGGCTTCAGCTGCCTCGATGCATAAGCCACCACATGCTTATCTTGCATCAACACACAGCCCAAACCCTGCAGTGACGCATCTGTATACAGATCGAACCTCTTATTCTCAGAAGGAATCACCAATATAGGTGCCGTAGTCAAACGTCGCTTCAATTCTTGGAAGCTTTCCTCACAAGCCTCAGACCAATAGAAGGGGACTCCTTTCTGAGTCAGCTGTGTCAGGGGTTTGGCAATCTTTGAAAAACCATCGACGAAACGTCGGTAATATCCTGCCAAACCGAGAAAGCTCCGTATCTCAGGTACAGAAGTGGGTGCATCCCACTCCATCACAGCTTCAATCTTCCTGGGATCCACAGATATCCCTCTGCTAGATATGACATGGCCTAAGAATACCACGCTGCTCAACCAGAACTCGCACTTGCTAAGCTTTGCGTATAACTGATGATCCCTGAGGATCTGGAGTATTGTCCTCAAGTGCTCCACGTTTCTTCCTCAGTCCGGGAGTAGATGAGTATATCGTCAATGAAAACTATGACGAACCGATCCAAATATGGCTGGAATACCCTGTTCATCAAACTCATGAAGACAGCTGGGGCATTTGTCACCCCAAAAGGCATGACCAGGAATTCATAGTGCCCATATCTCGTCCTGAAAGCCGTCTTCTGAACATCATCCTCACTTACTCGAATCTGATGATAACCCGACCTCAGATCGATCTTACTGTAGAGCCTCGTACCCTGCAACTGATCAAACAAGTCATCGATCCTCCGAAGTGGATACTTGTTCTTTACTGTGGCCTTATTCAGTTGCCTATAGTCAATGCATAGACGCATCGATCCATCTTTCTTCTTAACAAACAAAACAGGTGCACCCCAAGGCGATACGCTAGGGCGTATGTAGCCCTTATCAAGGAGCTCTTGCAACTGAGTCTTTAACTCCCTTAGCTCTGCTGGTGCCATCCTATACGGGGCACGAGAAATGGCAGACATCCCTGGTAGTAACTCAATCCCAAACTCGACCTCTCTCGTCGGTGGGAATCCAGGAATCTCCTCCGGAAAACATCAGGGAACTCCGCCACTACGGGCACATCCTCGACTTTTAACTCTTCTCTTTTTCAGAAACATCAACAGCATAGACGAGATATCCTGTATGGCCTCGTCCCAACCGTGCCATCTTGATAGCAGATGTCAACGGGATCTTAGAACGAGAACCATCCCCAAAGAATGTCCACTGAACTCCCATATCAGATCTGAATCGGACAGTCCTCTGCCTGCAGTTCACAACTGCCTGATACCTGTTCAGAACATCAATGCCTACAATGCAGTCAAAGTCTGACATCCCCAGAACAATCAAATCTGACCTTAGCTCGTTATCCTCAAAATAAATGAGGCCATCATAGACAATCTGATCAGTAATCAAACTTCTTCCAGCGGGGGTCGAGACTACAAGAGGCGTGGGCGACGGAGAAGTGCATATATGGTGCCTTTCCACAAAACTTGTCGACACGAAAGAGTGTGACGCACCTGTGTCGATCAATATAAAAGCAGGGTGCGTAAATAAAAGACACGTACCCGCTATGACCTCCTCCGGAGCCGCTGTAGCCTGCTCCCTCGTCAAAGCATAAACCTGCCCCTGAGGTGGCCCCATGGGTTTGACCTCCATACTGCCTCGGTGCAAAAGGTGGTCTGTGTTGTGCTGCTCTGTCCGCAGGCCTCCCCGCAGAGTTCTGTTGCCTTCCCCTATTGGGACACTGCCGAGCAAAGTGGCCTTTGTCGCCACAAACATAACATCCTACACAGTCCTTCGCCAAATGTGGTTTCCCACAAAGAGTGCACTAGACCTTCCCGAATCTGTCTCCCTGAGACTGACCTCTTCGAGATGGGGCATCGTTCCTACGGTTTCCTTTCCAACGATTCTCAGGCCTCTTACCACTGAATCTCGAAGCCGATGCGTTCCCCCTTGGTTTGAACTGATCACCCCTCGACCTCAAATTGTCAGAAGTGGATTTCTGAGGGGGTGCTGGAGGTGGCACTACATCAGGATATGCGCCAACTCCCAGTTCGGCTAGCTCGGCCCGTGAAAGTGCATCATCAAAACAGGCAGGGCCATAAGTGATCACCCTGTCATACAGTTCAGGCCTCAAGCCCTTTATGAAGTTCCTCATCTTCGCTTGAGTGCTTGCAGCAATGTGAGGTACATATCTGATCAAGGAACAGTATTGAAGAGCATAATCTGACACAGGCATGTTACCTTGCTTGAGGTTGGTAAACTCATCTTCATTAGCCTGTCGTGCGGCAGCTGAAAAGTAGCGGGTCAGAAACCGAGTTCTGAACAGCTTCCAATTAATTTCCTGTCCCTGAGCCTCTTGCTCTACCACTGTGGTCTTCCACCACATCAATGCTTTCTTAGCCAGTTGGAACTCTGCTAATCTGATCCATGCGGACTTCGCACACGGAGCTGCCACAAAAATCTGTTCCATCCTTTCTAGCCACTCTTCAGCCAATTCCCCTGTTTCAGTTCCCACGAACATCGGGGGTCGGTATGCCAAAAACTGAGCCAAGCTCAACTCCCCAGGTAATAACTGCTGCTCAGAGGGTTCCTCGCCTAAGGCTGGCGGTGGTAGGGGATTCGTACATCCAACACTTGCATTGACGCTTATCGCATCACCTACTTCGGCGTTTGCTGCCATGCTGCAACAAAAGGGTTAACAACAATACCAAAAGAAGTTCATAAAGTACATCGTTAGATAATTAAACATGTTAGTATAACATCTTCTACTTCATATGCAGCATACATATAAAACATGTTTAAAAGTAAGCACCTAGCTAACTTATTGCTAAGGCTACCCTTCACTCATTCCCGAGTTATCTAACCACTGCTCTGATACCACTAATGTGGGGTCTTCCCACCTTAACAGTGTTAGGATAACAAAAATTGAACTAAACATGCATTTTATAACGTTTTAGGGTTCCGATTGTTACGTGAGCTAATAGGATTACAGGCCAAAATAAAAACTTCGTAACTTAATTACATTCCTAAACAAGAATGCTAACGTTTTAGATTTATACTAGTCTTAGAGTAGATACTAAACATAAACAGAATCCTATGCATCTTGTATCCTTGTAGCTCGCTGCTTCAACCCGACCCTTATCCCCTTCAGGCCAAAAGCATACCTACAGGGACAACGCATCGTGAGCATACTTGTGTTTACTTAACATCATATTAAAAGGCATAACAGTAAATGCATAACATCTTAGTTAAGTAAAATTTGTTGGTCGTTCTTTAACTTCTTTTTGTTGTCCCTGATTCTCATTCATGTATAAGGGCATCTTACCCATTGTATGGCATCTTACCATAACATAAACATCGTGTGGCATCTTACCACATGGGCATCTTACCCAATCATATGGCATCTTACCATATCGTATACATCGTGTGGCATCTTACCACATGGGCATCTTACCCAATCATATGGCATCTTACCATATCATACACATCGTGTGGCATCTTACCACATGGGCATCTTACCCAATCATATGGCATCTTACCATATCATATACATCGTGTGGCATCTTACCACATGGGCATCTTACCCAATCATATGGCATCTTACCATATCATAAACATCGTAACATCATTTAAACCATCATAACATATAAACATCATTTCATGTAAACGCCATCATTTCATCGTACATACTTATGCGATAAATGAATAGTCATAATGCTGAGGCGTGTTTTACCGTCCGATGCCCGTACGTTTCTTACGTACCTTTTTAAAAGGAGGAGAAGTAGATAACTCTATCTCCTTGATAGCGCTGGTACCTGGGATGGTTCTAAAAAACCAACATAATACCATATTAGATGCCTCAATACAATCTCATACCATAAACTTAACAAAATAAATCATCATCATATTTTTCAACATTCTGCCTCTCTCGATCGATCGGCCCCAAGGTCTCGCTCGATCGAGAAAATATGCATAAACAGTGCCCAAACACCCTGCCTCGATCGATCGATCGGAAGGAATTATCGATCGATCGAAGAGTTTCACCGATCGATCGGTATATCCTTCGATCGATCGGTCCCTAAATTTCAAAACATACATTAAACAATCTGCCTCGCTCGATCGATCGGGACTAAAGTTTCGAGCGATCGAGCACTCTGAAAAATCGGGGCTTCCCCAGATTTTCGAGCACCTCGTTTCCTACCTCCATTTCTACTTCATAAAGCGTAAAACATGCTTGAATAAAAATGTTATAAGCTTCATAAAACTACCATGCATGTGTTCAAATCAAAGGTTTAACAAAACCTAAGCTAACATGCATCATAACATCATCAAAATCTTCAACCTCATCCAAAAATTCAGGAAAACAGGGCATGACAGTTCTGCCCAGATTTTCGAGCACTTAATTTCATAACAAGAAAACCAACACATAGCATATGTAACATGCTCGAACAAACATGCTAGGAACTTCATAATACTTCCATGTAAACATTCATACCAAGGTTTCGTTCAAACCTATATTAGCATGCATAAAAATCATCCCACCGAAACCAAACCCACTCAAAAACTCTGAAAAAAAACAGAGTATGACTTACCCTTCTACTTTTGCTCCTCTTTTTGCAAGGTTTTTAAAACCCTTCAAACCAAGCTTTTCCTTACCTTGTTCTGTAGCTCAAGGGCGATTTCATTGGTGGAGGAGAGAGGGAAGAGGAGGAGATGGAGGAGAGTTTGATTGCGAGATAATGAGTGGAAGCATGGGTTGAGAGGGGATGGGTTGCCAAGTTGGGGAGTAGGTTGCACTTGGGGGAGGGTGGCCGAGATTATGGGGGGTGGGGTGGTGTGGTTGGGGTGGTCATGTGGTGTTTAATTGTGCCCCGGAATTTAGCACGATGCATTAAAAATATCCTAACTCGATACTCTTCATCTTTATTTAATTAATACATCCTTTAAAACACTCGACATGCCTCCCACATCATATCATCATAACATAATTATAACCCCTAATTTAAAAGTACCACAACTCCCTTAAACACATCGTAAATCATCATCATAGCACATAATTACATGACATTTCGGGGGTATTACAGTATATCTCTCATACCAAGTATATTTAGCATACCCGAGCATATACCCAAACCAGGACTATACCTCTAATGCTAACGTATATACCTCATCCATTTCAAACACATGATATCCATGAATGTACATGCATATGATACTACCAATCATATGATACCAACACAACACAATTCATATGATATCAATCTCATAACATCATCACACAATATCTATACTCCGTACGTCAACACGTACCTGTAAAGCGACACAACGAGATAAATAAGTCGTCACTGGCTAATTGCCTCGTTGCCCCGTCCCCTGTGATGATGCTACAACAATGCCAATAATATATCATGTTATCATAGGCATCAATATCAAAAGCTACAAAAATAAAACATATTAAGTCTACCGATCGATCGATCACTCTAGCGATCGATCGATCCAAACGGACAACCCTAGCGATCGTTCGGTCAGAAGCTAGCGATCGATCGCTCAAATGTCTGAATTTCTCAAAAATGCTACAGCATTTCACCGATCGATCGGTCGCTTTCAGCGATCGATCGGTACATGAACGCCTTACTTTCCCCTATTTTACCGATCGATCAGTATGAGTCTAGCGATCGATCGGTCGACGACAGAATTTTAAACCATGGCGATTTTTGTATGCTTATCTTCATGGTGTACCTCTTTCACCTCAATTCATCCTCTCAATACATCATAAAACAACTATATAGCATGAACTAAACATGTTTTCAACAGATTACTACTTAGTTCATTGAATTCACCAACATATCAATTCCATCTTTCTTTCACCAATTCACATACTTCAAGTTTGATATATTATACACATATATCCATCAACTATGATAACAAAACATGGAAAGTCTACTAATCTTACCATGTTATGCACTTCCTTGTTGTTCTTGCAAGTCCAACTCCAAAATCAACTCAAGGAGTATTAGAGAGAGTGTGTAGAGATTACTAGGTGAAAATTGGTGTGTTATGTATTTCAAATCTGATTTTTGTGATATATAACCAAATTTTCACATGCAACTCAAATGCAACTCACATGCACATTCTAATGCACTTTCAACTCAAATACATTCATATCCCACTACACAAATCATGTCTCTTCCTTCTCTTGCATATAAAATAAGGCATGCATCCATATGTCAAGAACATACATATATTTGTTCACAACTCACATATCTCCTATGTTTCTTGTTTTATGTTATCTCATAGTAATTCATTCTTTTATTACCTCGATCATCACTCGGTTCAACCCGAACCCGAGTCCATATCATACTGTAATTAATCATAATTACACCAATAAACATATAACACATGTATACGTCATATCGAGGCATGACATTTCTGCCCTACACATTGAATTTTGTCCTCGAAATTGCATTAACCTAACATGCATATATAAATGCGCAACTCAACAATCCTACTACAAGAAGATAGGAAACATGATCATATATGCAATAGTACAGTACTTATGTACCAACAGTATCATAAAACGGTAAAATCATACCAATAAATAACTCAGGATACTGCTGTATCATATGTCGCTCCGTCTCCCACGTTGCCTCCTCGACACCCCTTCTGTCCCACTGGACTTTAACCATCGGAATCACCTTATTACGTAACCTACGTTCAGCTCGATCCAAGATCATAATCGGTCGTTCTACATACAACATATTTTCATCCAACTATACATCAGGTAGTTGCAATACATGACTCGTATCTGGTTCATACTTCCTCAACAGTGAAACATGAAACACATCATGAATACTGCTCAATGCAGGGGTAGTGCCAATCGATATGCCAACGTACCAATACGTTGTAATACCTCATACGGACCAACGTATCGTGGAGACAACTTTCCACGTCTACCAAATCGTACCACGCCTTTAAATGGTGCAACTTTCAAGAATACACGATCACCAACTTGAAATTCAAGTGGTCTACGTCGCCTATTGGTATAAGCAGCCTGACGGTCCTGAGCAGCTTTGAGTTTCAATCGAATCACTTTCACTTTGTCTTCCATTTCATGAATCATATCCGGTCCATGTAAGGAGAACTGATCCACATCATCCCAATACAATGGCGATCTACACCGTCGCCCGTACAAAGCCTCAAATGGTGACATCTGTATACTTGATTGATAACTGTTATTATATGAAAATTCCATTAATGGCAACGATTCATGCCAAGTTATCAAACTCTAATACACAGGAACACAACATATCTTCAAGTGTCTGTATCGTACGCTCTGTCTGTCCATCTGTTTGAGGATGATATGATGTACTCAACCGCACTTCAGTTCCCAACGCTGTCTGTAACCCTTCCCAAAAATGAGAAGTAAATCTCGGGTCCCTATCTGACACAATGGAAACTGGTATACCATGTAGTCTCACTACGTGTTGAATGTACAATTGTGCCATTCTCAGATACGTAAATGTCATACAATATGGCACGAAATGAGCTACTTTGGTGAGTCGGTCAACGATCACCCAAATGGCATCCCAACCAGAAGATGTCCATGGCAAATGAGTCACAAAATCCATCGTGATATGTTCCCATTTCCACTGAGGAATTTTCAAACTGTGTAATTCACCTCCTGGTTTATGTCTTTCTGCTTTTACTTGTTGACAGATAAACACCGTTTTACAAAGTTCAACACATCCTGTTTCATGCGTTTCCACCAAAATTGGTACGCAAATCTTTATACATTTTCTTTCCACCAGGATGTATACTATATCGACTACAATGAGCACGTTGTAGTAGTTCTTGGCGGAGTCCTAATATCGCAGGTACTACCCAACAATTCCTGTATTTCAGAATTCCATCACTTGCAAGTACAAACTGCGAAGTTTGTCCTTGACTTATCATTTCCTTCCAATGTTGTACCTCATCATCAGTCATTTGTGCCATTCTGATTTTCTCAAAAATATCGGGTTCAACCAGTAATGTTGAGACCCGTACTGGCACTGTTTCCACATCAAATTTATAGCCCAATGTACAACACGATGTCATCAACGCTGATAAATGAATCATCTCATCAGCCGTATGATGTACTTTCCGACTCAAGGCTTCTGCTGTAAGATTAGCCTTTCCTGGATGATATTCAATCTCACAATCATAATCTTTCAATAGATCCATCCATCTTCTTTGCCTCATATTCAACTTTACTTGAGTGAATAAAAACTTTAAGCTTTTATGATCTGTGTATATGGTAAACGACGTACCATATAAATAATGTCGCCATATCTTCAAGGCAAAGACAATGACAGCCAATTCCAGATCATGCACTGGATATCGCATTTCATGTGGTTTCAATTGTAGTGATGCATAAGCCACTACATGTTTATCCTGCATCAATACACAACCCAAACCTAGTAATGATGCATCAGTAGATAAGGCAAACCTGTCATGTTCCGATGGAATGATCAAAACTGGAGCTGTAGTTAATCGATGTTTCAATTCCTGAAAACTACGCTCACATGCCTCCGACCATCGAAATGATACTCCCTTTTGTGTCAAATGTGTCAATGGTTTGACAATTGTTGAAAATCCTTTAACAAAGCGTCTATAATATCCAGCCAAACCCAAGAAACTACGAATCTATGGCACAGAAGTAGGTGCTGACCAATTCAACACTGCTTCTACTTTCTTCGGATCAACTGATATACCTTCTTCTGAAATTACATGTCCCAAAAAGCCGACATTGTTCAACCAAAACTCACACTTACTGAGTTTGGCATACAACTGATGTGTTCTCAACAATTGCAATACCATATGCAAATGTTGGGCATGTTCTACATCTGTGATATCCCCGAAATGATTATGTGGGTAATCATGCATTTAAGGGTGGTTAATTATGAACCTATATGTTTAAAGCGTTTGTATGTGGGATTAATTTATTTAATTTGATGATGTGGTTTAGGAAGCATGTTAGGTGTTTTTAATTGTTGTGTTGATGTGGTAGAATAATAAAATATCGAGGAGGGATATTTTTATACATCGTATGAAATACCGGGACACAATTAAACACCACAAACCACCCCACATGCAACCACCCAACCCCCACTTGCAGCCAAACCCACGCCCACCCCTGTTTTCTGGGAAAGCAGTTTGACTTGTAGGCATGTTTGGACTTAGATATTTTGGGTCTTGCCTCTTCCAAAAGCTTCCTTCCTTTTTCCCTTCTTTTCTCTGCAACTTGGTCGAGTTCCAGGAGAAAAGTGATCGGGTTTCATGCTTCTTTTCATATAGAAAATCGAAGGGCAAAAGTGGTGAGGAGTCACATTTTTTCCCAGTTTTCAAGTTTCCTGGCATGCTTGTTCTTTGTAGCAGATTTGGCATGCTAGTTTAGGGTTTGATGTTATCTTGTTATGAATACCTTTATGTGATGTTTGTGAAGCCCTTAGCATGTTTAGTTAAGAAACTTGCATGCTTTATGTGCTAGATTTGTGCTAGAGAAAAGGGCTCCTCGAACATCCGAGCAGAGAAGTACTCTGTTTTCCAAGTTAGGAAGGGTTTTACCATGATGTTTCGAAGCATGCTAACTTAGGTTTTGGTTGAACCTTTGATGTGTTTTATGTATGGTAACTTGTTGAAGGTACCAGTATATTTCCTTGAGCATGTTGCATGTGTTATGTGAAAGATTTAATCATGTGAAAGGTAGTGTTCGAAAATTCTGGGCAAGGTTCAAGTGCCCTGTTTTCTGGAAATATATGTGCGAAGAGTACTTTTATGAAGGTGTTATCATGCATGATAAACTTAAGTTTTGGAAAACCTTTGATATGCTTGGTAGTTTTGTGAAACCCATGGCATGTTTAGTTGAGCACGGTTTATGTTATATGTGTTAGTTTTAATAGCATGTAAAGAGGTGCTCAAGAATTCTGGAAATGAAATGTGCCCTGTTTCCAGAAAAAGTTGATCCAGTACTTGTTTAAATGATCGATGTTTATGCATGTAGGTTTATGCTCAGGGTGTATATTTGGTTTGAATACACTCAGGGTAGTGTAGTTCAAATGCTAGCATGATGGTCTTGGTATGTATATTGTCCTACATGTTAGATTTAAGGGTATGAATATCGGTGTTAAGCAATTCTGGAAAATCGCCAAAGGAACAAGGTTGGCGATCGATCGCCAAGGAGGCGCGATCGATCGCGACGTTCCAGTAGGTTTTGGCGATCGATCGCCAATATTGGGGCGATCGATCGCTGAATGTTTTTTTTTTTGGTATGCGAGGCAGTAGCATCTCGCGATCGATCGGGGCTCATGGGCGATCGATCGCGAGATGATATTGAAGGATTAATTTGGTTTTAATTTGGTTTTGCTTCCGGATTATTATGAGGTGCCTAATATTGTGTTGTGTGGCTATGTAGAACCATCCCAGGTGCCAGCACAACCGAAGAGATAAAGTCGATTGACTCCTCTATCTTTTGGAAAGGTACGTAAGCGACGTACGGGCATCCCAACGGTAACATGTACTTTATGTTTGTCTTTATGACACATGATGAATGCAATGTGGTGCATTAAGATTATGATACATGTTTTTATGCATTGTTTTTGCATATGTATGTTGTGAAATATAAGAGGTGTATTTCACGAGTCAAAGTTATCTTAGTAAGGATTTTAATGGCTTACGCTAAAGTCCATTGGAAGCGAGGAAGAATTCCGCTTACATGGAGTAGCAACGCTAAAGTCCATTGGAAGCGAGGAAGAATTCCGCTTACATGGAGTAGCAAGAAGCATTAAAATGTACTAATGATAAGGGCTCAGGATGAAATAAGGATTTAAGGAAAAAGGAATGTCATGACATTGCATATCCATACATTCATATAATGTGTTTCTATTATGAATTATGGTACAGGGACAACCAATGGGCGATATAAATGCTGGAAATACAGGAAGGACTTGTGTTTAAGATTTGCATTTATGCCTTACTTTCATATTATGTTAAATATGAATTGTGTTATGCTCATGTGTTGGGGGTTGTCTTTGTAGGTGCTTTTGTTGACGAGAACCAGGGCCGGGGTTGATATGCTGAGCTGTAAGGAGTGCTACAGGATTAGCATGTTAAGAGTTTTTGTATAGCTTCTACTGAGTAGAGTAAGACTATGATGTAGTACCTTTGTAGGAAGTACGTCTTTCCTTTTGGAACATTTTGGTACTGTAATCTCTAAAGCCCAGGTTAATCAACACGGCACATTACTCTGATATAATCACATGTATGTTTAGTTCTCTAAATTGCACCTTAATATCTTGATGTGATAACGGGGTCTCACATTTAGTGGTATCAGAGCAGTGGTTAGATAACCAGGGAAGAGTGAAGGGTAGCCTTTAGAGACAAGTTGGCTAGGTATTCATTTAGGCATGCTTATGCATGTGATGCATATGGTTGTATACGTGATATACTAACATGCTTTGAATATTTTACTCTTGTTATCTAACGGCTTATATTATGAACTGCTTTTGGTATTGTTGTTAACTATTGTGTTGCAGCATGGCGAACCTCAATGAAGAGGTAGGAGATGTGGACAGTAGAAATGCAAGTATTGCTCAGCCGAACCCTTTACCACCACCTGCTGTGGGCGTGGAGCCCAGTGTACAGATATTACTGCCAGGGGAGCTCAGTTTGAAGCAGTTTCTGAGTTTCCATCCGCCCATGTTTGAGGGGACTGAGTCTGGTGAAGTAGCTGAGGAGTGGTTGGAACGTATAGAGCAGATACTTGTGACTGCACCTTGTGCACTCACGGCATGGCTGAGGTTAGCAGAGTTTCAGCTGGCTAAGAAGCCTGCTATGTGGTGGAAGACCACCGTGATGGAGCTGAGAGCTCTAGGTATGGCAGTTGACTGGACTGTATTCCGGACCCGGTTCCTTAACCGGAATTTCTCTGCAGCTGCCAGACAATTGAAGGAAGATGAGTTCAACAGTTTGAAGCAGGGTAGCATGTCCGTAGCAGACTACGCTATGCAGTATTCCTCACTGCTGAGGTATGTACCTCATATTGCTGTCAGCAGCCATGCCAAGATGAGGAACTTTCTGAAAGGTCTGAGGCCGGAGCTATTCGATAGGGTTATCTCTAACAACCCCAGCTCGTTTGACGACGCCCTGACACGGGCAGAGTTGGCAGAGATTGCCGTAGACGCATACAAGGATGTTGTACCCCCTTTTGTACCATCACAGAGGCCTACTACTGATAGTCTGAGGCCACGAGGGGATCAGTTTAAGGCTCGTGGGGCCTCATCATCTTCCAGGTTTAGTGGGAAGAAGTCTCATGGACAGAAGCAGAACACCCGGGGGCACACACAAGGAAACAGGACAGAGGTAACCAGGTGTACCAACTGCGGAGGATGGCATTTGTTACGTGACTGTCGAGGTTGCTATATCTGTGGCAAGATGGGCCACATAGCTCGGGGTTGCCCCAATCGGGCAGTTCAGACAGATTCAGGGCCGAATAGGCCAAGGTTTGATGCTGGGAGGGCACCACAGAGGCAGCAGTTTGCACCACGACCCCTGGGAGGTCAGATGACAGGACCGCCGCAGGGACAGGTGTATGCACTGACCAGGGAGCAGGCCGAGGCAGCCCCAGAGGAGGTCATTGCTGGTACGTGTTATTTACTTACGTACCCTGCACTTATATTGATAGATACAGGTGCTTCCCATTCCTTTGTATCTACTGCCTTTGTGGAAGGACACCATTTGTGCTCGTCTCTGTTACCCACGCCTCTCATGGTCTCGACACCCACGGGGAAGCATGTGATTGCGGATCGACAGTTATCTGATTGCCTCATTTATTTTGAGGGCAATGATCTGAGGGCCGATTTGATTCAGTTAGAGATGGCAGACTTTGACTGCATTATCGGCATTGATGTGTTGAGCAGATACCGAGCTATGGTAGATTTCCAAAAGAGGATGGTTCGTTTTCTGTCTGATCAGGGGTTCCAGTGGACTTTTTATGGGGACGGCTCTCGTCCAAGGATACCAGTAATCTCGGCGGTTAAGATGTCGCAGTTATTGGAACGTGGCCATACTGGGTACCTTATTTATGCTATGGATGCTTCAGAGGAGAAGGAAGTGAGAGCCGAGGACATTCCAGTTGTGGCGGAGTTCAGTGATGTGTTTCCAGATGAGATTCCGGGATTTCCGCCTGTCAGGGATGTGGAGTTTGCTATTGAGCTGCTGCCAGGGACATCAGCCATTTCTCGTGCCCCATACAGGATGGCACCGGCAGAACTGAGGGAGCTGAAGGTACAGTTACAGGAGCTCCTCGACAAGGGATACATCCGTCCTAGTGTATCGCCTTGGGGTGCGCCAGTTTTGTTCGTGAAAAAGAAGGATGGATCAATGCGTCTGTGCATTGACTACAGGCAACTGAACAAGGCTACAGTGAAGAACAGATATCCGCTTCCGAGGATTGATGATCTGTTCGACCAGCTTCAGGGTACGGAGGTGTACTCCAAGATAGATTTGAGGTCAGGCTATCACCAGGTACGGGTTAGAGCTGGTGATGTCCAAAAGACGGCTTTTAGAACTCGGTATGGGCACTATGAGTTCTTGGTGATGCCGTTCGGTGTGACAAATGCACCTGCAGTCTTTATGAGCCTGATGAACAGAGTATTTCAGGAGTACCTCGATCAGTTTGTGATCGTGTTTATTGATGACATCCTAGTCTATTCGAGGAATGAGGAGGATCATGCCGATCATCTGAGGATAGTACTCCAGATCCTCAGAGATCATCAGTTGTACGCCAAACTCAGCAAGTGTGAGTTTTGGCTGAACAGTGTTGCATTTTTGGGCCATATCATATCACGAGAGGGGATATCAGTAGACCCGAGGAAGATAGAGGCAGTTATGGATTGGTCTACCCCTACTTCAGTCAGTGAGATTCGAAGTTTTCTTGGTCTGGCTGGCTATTATCGACGTTTCGTCGAGGGTTTCTCAAAGATCGCCAAGCCACTTACCCAGCTGACTCAGAAGGGAGTCCCATTTTGTTGGTCAGAGGCTTGTGAGCAGAGCTTCCGGGAATTAAAGCACAGACCGACTACTGCGCCAGTTCTAGTGATACCCAAGGAGAACAAATGATTTGTTCTTTATACCGATGCATCTCTACAGGGATTAGGGTGCGTGCTGATGCAGGACAGACATGTAGTGGCTTACGCTTCAAGACAGTTGAAGCCACATGAGATGAGGTATCCAGTCCATGATCTGGAGTTGGCAGCTATAGTGTTCGCCTTGAAGATATGGCGACACTACTTATACGGTACCTCATTTACCATCTTCACTGATCACAAGAGCCTGAAATTCTTGTTTACACAGGCTGAGCTGAACATGAGGCAGAGGAGATGGATGGACCTGCTGAAGGACTACGATTGTGAAATCGAATATCACCCGGGAAAAGCAAATTTGACAGCCGACGCTTTGAGTCGGAAGGTGAGGAGCACAGCAGAGGATGCTATGTCTCTGTCAGCTATGTTTGGCTCCTACTGCCATTTGGGATTCGATTATGATGTATCTTCTTCACCAGTACAGGTTTTGACCTTGCTAGCTGAGCCTGTTATATTTGATCACATCAGGAAGGCTCAGGGGACCGATGTAGAGGTTCAGAGATGGATGTTAGTGGTTCATTCAGGACAGCCATCGAGATTCAGAGTGGCTGATGATGGTTCTCTGAGGCTCGGCGACAGATGGGTGGTTCCAGATACACCCGAGTTGCGCCAAGGTATATTACAGCGAGCTCATTGCAGCAGGATGAGTGTCCATCCAGGTGGGAAGAAGATGTATAAGGATCTACGCAGCCAGTTCTGGTGGAGGCGTATGAAACAGGATGTCACCTCTTTTGTCAAGCGTTGTTTGATTTGTCAGCAAGTGAAAGCTGAGAGACAAAGGCCTGGAGGTGAACTAAGAAGTTTAGAGGTACCCGAGTGGAAGTGGCAGCACGTATCTATGGATTTCGTGACCCACTTGCCGAGGACTGTTTCGGGTTTTGATGCCATCTGGGTAGTCGTGGACAGGTTGACTAAGAGTGCTCATTTCATTCCCTACTGTATGACCTTCACGCACTTAAGAATGGCGCAGTTATATGTCAGAGATGTGGTGAGATTGCACGGGATCCCTGTTTCGATTGTGTCAGATCGAGATCCGCGGTTTACATCTCACTTTTGGGAGGGTCTGCAGACAGCTCTAGGTATAGAGTTGAGGTTGAGCACAGCCTATCATCCCCAGACGGACGGACAGACCGAGCGTACGATACAGACGCTCGAAGATATGTTGAGGGCTTGTGTGCTGGAGTTCGACACTTCATGGCAGGACTCGATAGCCTTGGTGGAATTTTCTTACAACAACAGCTACCAGGCAAGTATTCAGATGGCTCCTTTCGAGGCCCTCTATGGTAGGCGTTGTAGGTCACCCTTGTGTTGGGATGACATGGACCGTAAGTCGGTTGGAGGACCTGAGTTGATTCAGGAAATGGAAGAGAAAGTTAAGGTTATCAGAACAAAGATGAAGGCAGCTCAGGATAGACAGGCAGCATATGCCAATCAGCGGCGTAGACCGTTGGAGTTTCAGTTAGGCGACAGAGTGTTTTTAAAGATCTCACCCTTCAGAGGCGTAGTACGGTTTGGGATGCGAGGGAAGTTATCCCCGAGGTACGTAGGGCCGTATGAGATCTTACAGCGTATTGGTACTCTGGCGTACCGGTTGGCTTTACCGCCCTCTCTGTCTGGCATACACGACGTTTTTCATGTGTCTATGCTGAGGAAGTATGAGCCAGATCCCTCACATGTGTTGCAGCCTTCAGAGGTGCAGATTGAGTCCGATGTTTCTTATGTGGAGCGGCCTATCAGGATTTTGGATAGAGCAGACCGCAGACTTCGGAACAAGGTTATTCCTATGATCAAGGTTCAGTGGGATCGTAGGGGTGTCGAGGAGGCCACGTGGGAGACAGAGCGACACATGGTGCAGTACTATCCAGAACTGTTTTCTGGTATGCGTTTATGTACTGTTTTATTTCTAGTTAGCAGCATGTTTGATTTCGGGACGAAATCTTATAAGTAGGGGAGTATTGTGATATCCCCGAAATGATTATGTGGGTAATCATGCATTTAAGGGTGGTTAATTATGAACCTATATGTTTAAAGCGTTTGTATGTGGGATTAATTTATTTAATTTGATGATGTGGTTTAGGAAGCATGTTAGGTGTTTTTAATTGTTGTGTTGATGTGGTAGAATAATAAAATATCGAGGAGGGATATTTTTATACATCGTATGAAATACCGGGACACAATTAAACACCACAAACCACCCCACATGCAACCACCCAACCCCCACTTGCAGCCAAACCCACGCCCACCCCTGTTTTCTGGGAAAGCAGTTTGACTTGTAGGCATGTTTGGACTTAGATATTTTGGGTCTTGCCTCTTCCAAAAGCTTCCTTCCTTTTTCCCTTCTTTTCTCTGCAACTTGGTCGAGTTCCAGGAGAAAAGTGATCGGGTTTCATGCTTCTTTTCATATAGAAAATCGAAGGGCAAAAGTGGTGAGGAGTCACATTTTTTCCCAGTTTTCAAGTTTCCTGGCATGCTTGTTCTTTGTAGCAGATTTGGCATGCTAGTTTAGGGTTTGATGTTATCTTGTTATGAATACCTTTATGTGATGTTTGTGAAGCCCTTAGCATGTTTAGTTAAGAAACTTGCATGCTTTATGTGCTAGATTTGTGCTAGAGAAAAGGGCTCCTCGAACATCCGAGCAGAGAAGTACTCTGTTTTCCAAGTTAGGAAGGGTTTTACCATGATGTTTCGAAGCATGCTAACTTAGGTTTTGGTTGAACCTTTGATGTGTTTTATGTATGGTAACTTGTTGAAGGTACCAGTATATTTCCTTGAGCATGTTGCATGTGTTATGTGAAAGATTTAATCATGTGAAAGGTAGTGTTCGAAAATTCTGGGCAAGGTTCAAGTGCCCTGTTTTCTGGAAATATATGTGCGAAGAGTACTTTTATGAAGGTGTTATCATGCATGATAAACTTAAGTTTTGGAAAACCTTTGATGTAAAAATATGCTTGGTAGTTTTGTGAAACCCATGGCATGTTTAGTTGAGCACGGTTTATGTTATATGTGTTAGTTTTAATAGCATGTAAAGAGGTGCTCAAGAATTCTGGAAATGAAATGTGCCCTGTTTCCAGAAAAAGTTGATCCAGTACTTGTTTAAATGATCGATGTTTATGCATGTAGGTTTATGCTCAGGGTGTATATTTGGTTTGAATACACTCAGGGTAGTGTAGTTCAAATGCTAGCATGATGGTCTTGGTATGTATATTGTCCTACATGTTAGATTTAAGGGTATGAATATCGGTGTTAAGCAATTCTGGAAAATCGCCAAAGGAACAAGGTTGGCGATCGATCGCCAAGGAGGCGCGATCGATCGCGACGTTCCAGTAGGTTTTGGCGATCGATCGCCAATATTGGGGCGATCGATCGCTGAATGTTTTTTTTTTTGGTATGCGAGGCAGTAGCATCTCGCGATCGATCGGGGCTCATGGGCGATCGATCGCGAGATGATATTGAAGGATTAATTTGGTTTTAATTTGGTTTTGCTTCCGGATTATTATGAGGTGCCTAATATTGTGTTGTGTGGCTATGTAGAACCATCCCAGGTGCCAGCACAACCGAAGAGATAAAGTCGATTGACTCCTCTATCTTTTGGAAAGGTACGTAAGCGACGTACGGGCATCCCAACGGTAACATGTACTTTATGTTTGTCTTTATGACACATGATGAACGCAATGTGGTGCATTAAGATTATGATACATGTTTTTATGCATTGTTTTTGCATATGTATGTTGTGAAATATAAGAGGTGTATTTCACGAGTCAAAGTTATCTTAGTAAGGATTTTAATGGCTTACGCTAAAGTCCATTGGAAGCGAGGAAGAATTCCGCTTATATGGAGTAGCAACGCTAAAGTCCATTGGAAGCGAGGAAGAATTCCGCTTACATGGAGTAGCAAGAAGCATTAAAATGTACTAATGATAAGGGCTCAGGATGAAATAAGGATTTAAGGAAAAAGGAATGTCATGACATTGCATATCCATACATTCATATAATGTGTTTCTATTATGAATTATGGTACAGGGACAACCAATGGGCGATATAAATGCTGGAAATACAGGAAGGACTTGTGTTTAAGATTTGCATTTATGCCTTACTTTCATATTATGTTAAATATGAATTGTGTTATGCTCATGTGTTGGGGGTTGTCTTTGTAGGTGCTTTTGTTGACGAGAACCAGGGCCGGGGTTGATATGCTGAGCTGTAAGGAGTGCTACAGGATTAGCATGTTAAGAGTTTTTGTATAGCTTCTACTGAGTAGAGTAAGACTATGATGTAGTACCTTTGTAGGAAGTACGTCTTTCCTTTTGGAACATTTTGGTACTGTAATCTCTAAAGCTCAGGTTAATCAACACGGTACATTACTCTGATATAATCACATGTATGTTTAGTTCTCTAAATTGCACCTTAATATCTTGATGTGATAACGGGGTCTCACAACATCACTATGTGAATAGATCAATATATCATCAATAAAAACAATGACAAATCGATCAAGGTATTCCTGGAATACTCGATTCATTAAACTCATAAAGACAGCTGGAGCATTTGTCACTCCAAATGGCATCACCAGAAACCCATAATGTCCATAGCGAGTTCTGAATGCTGTCTTCTGTACATCATCCTCTCTCACACGTATTTGATGATAACCAGATCTCAAATCAATCTTAGAATAGATTTTTGATCCCTGTAACTGATCAAATAAATCATCAATACGAGGAAGAGGATATTTATTCTTTATGGTTTCCTTGTTCAATTGTCGATAGTCAATACACAATCTCATTGCCCATCCTTCTTCTTAACAAATAATACCGGAGCACCCCAAGGCGATACACTAGGACGTATGTACCCCTTGTCCAATAAGTCTTGCAATTGAGTTTTCAATTCTTTCAATTCAGTTGGTGCCATCCGATAGGGAGCTTGTGAAATTCCAGAAGTACCAGGTATCAAATCAATACCAAATTCCACTTCTCGATTCGGTGGAAATCCAGGAATCTCATCTGGAAATACATCAGCATACTCTGCAACCACTGGTATCTCCTTCACTTTCCTTTCTATTTGCCGTTCAGTCACATCAAGGGCATAAATCAAATATCCCATATGCCCACGTTCCAACAAAGTTGACATGCGGATAGCCGATATTAAAGGAATCCTTGCCCTCGATCCCTGACCATAAAAGAACCACTGATTTCCAGTCAAGACTGAAATCTTACTGTCTTCTGACAACAATCCACAACAGACTGATATTTGCTCAACACATCAATTCCAAAAATGCAATCAAAATCTGTCATGTCTAACACAATCAAATCGGCTTGTATCTCATATTTCATATCAAACTGACAAACACAATCAGACACACTCTGACAAGCCATTGTCGTAGTTCCCATGGGTGTCGAGACATACAGAGGCATCAACAGTGGAGACGAGCATATATGATACCGGTTAATAAACTTTTGTGCAACAAAAGAATGTGATGCACCAGTATCAATCAAAAGTAACGCTGGATAAGTAAACAGAGTACACTTACCCGCTATCACATCATCAGGAGCTGCCTCTGCTTGCTCCCTGTTCAGTGCATATACCTGAGCCTGAGGTGGTCCTGCCCTCTGTCCTCCACCAGATTGTGGTACACCCTGTGGTCTCTGTTGCACTGTATTCTCTGACATTGATCCTCTCCTCTGTTGTCCACCCACTTGAGGACAATCACGGATCACATGTCCTGCCCTCCCACAACGGAAACAAACCGGAGTATCAAGTTGTGGACAATCTCTTTTAAAATGTGGCCCTCCACATTTAAAACATTGTAACCCTCGACCACTGCTACTGCTACTGCCTTGGGACTATCCTTTTGGACCTCGTTCACCACCCTTTCGCATAGTAAATCGCTTGCCACTAAATCTAGTGGAAGATGCACCACCTCGTGATGATTTAAATGGTTCTCCTCTAGGTCTCATACTGTCTGATGTAGGTATCTGAGAATGTCCTACATCCTGATAAACACCAACAGCAATCTCAGCCATTTCAGCTCTCATCAACGCTTCCTCATATGAACAAGGGTTATTAGACATCACCCTATCAAACAACTCCGGCCTCAAGCCCTTTACAAATTGTCTAATCTTTACTTTGGTATCAGCGGCAATATGTTGTACATATCGTAACAACGACGAATAGTGCACCGCATACTCAGACACAGTCATACTACCCTGTTTCAGATTTGTAAACTCATCCTCTTTCCTCTGCCTTGTAGCCACAGAGAAGTAGTGAGCAAGAAAACGAGTTCTAAAAACATCCCAGTCCACAGTCGTACCTTGAGCTCTCAGCTCAATCAATGTAGCTTTCTTTGCTAATTGGAACTCAGCCAAACGTAACCAAGCAGTCTTGGCACATGGTGCTGATACAAATATCTGTTCAACACGCTCTAACCATTCCTCTGCCAATTCCCCTGATTCCGTACCCTCAAAGCGAGGTGGCTGATAACTCAGAAACTGTATCAAAGTCAATTCCCCAGGCAACAATACCTGTTCCATTGGCCCTTGCCCAATTGGTAGTGGTGGCACAGGCGCCATCCTGACACTAGCATTGCCACTCATGGCATCCCCAACCTCATCATGTGGAACTCTGTCTGCCATTACTGCAAATACAGGTTACCAACAACAACAAATATATAAAGCATGTTAGTATAACATCATATCATGACTCATAACATGCTTACAAGTGATTAGGCAACTCCCTAATACACTTCATCTACCCATGTTCACCCCGTTCTCAAACCACTGCTCTGATACCACTAATGTGGGGTCCTCGTTACTTAATCCATTATGTAATCAATCGCAAGTACATATGTGAGTCAGAATTAAGTAACTCATAAACTGTTTAAGAGTTTCTTACTAATAGGTTGTTACAGATGTACAAAACTACAAGTACAAAAATCCATATTCACATATACATCACATGTATACATAACAACCTAAGCTAGCACAACTCCTATGCAGTGGTTCACCTCGCAGCGGAATAAGACTCACGATTCCCACGTCTATGAAATCCTACAGAAACATTCACAAAACGTGAGTATAGATAAACCATTATCTTAGTGCAATATCAAAACACAATATCAATGATAAAGCACTATAAACATCATATCCAATGTGAATGCTCTGTATCATGCATCAACCAATGCACCATGTCGACATGTCTCAACTATCACCCTATTATCACGAGACCAATATGATATGTCTATCTCAGCTCAATATGTCAGTGGAACCACATCACATCTTCATAGTAGCAATACATATCATAGTACCGTACTCAGATGTGATAATAGCCAGAGTATATACCCAAAACAACCGGCGTTTTTCTCTCATACCAAGTATATTTAGCATACCCGAGCATATACCCAAACCAGGCGTATACCTCTAATGCTAACATATATGTAGCATACCCGAACATATACCCAAACCAGACGTATACCTCTAATGCTAACGTATATACCTCATCC
This sequence comes from Haberlea rhodopensis, assembly GCA_907163345.1. Lineage (NCBI taxonomy): Eukaryota > Viridiplantae > Streptophyta > Magnoliopsida > Lamiales > Gesneriaceae > Haberlea > Haberlea rhodopensis. The sequence goes on along the minus strand of CAJQUN010000020.1, from coordinate 8,065,227 downwards.
ATTTCAAACACATGATATCCATGAATGTACATGCATATGATACTACCAATCATATGATACCAACACAACACAATTCATATGATATCAATCTCATAACATCATCACACAATATCTATACTCCGTACGTCAACATGTACCTGTAAAGCGACACAAACGATATAAATCAGTCGTCACTGGCTAATTGCCTCGTTGCCCCGTCCCCTGTGATGATGCTACAACAATGCCAATAATATATCATGTTATCATAGGCATCAATATCAAAAGCTACAAAAATAAAACATATTAAGTCTACCGATCGATCAGTCACTCTAGCGATCGATCGGTCCAAACAGACAACCCTAGCGATCGGTCGGTCAGAAGCTAGCGATCGATCGCTCAAATGTCTGAATTCAAAAAAAATGCTACGGCATTTCACCGATCGATCGGTCGCTTTCAGCGATCGATCGGTACATGAACCGCCTTACTTTCCCATGTTTTACCGATCGATCAGTATGAGTCTAGCGATCGATCGGTCGACGACAGAATTTGAAACCATGGCGATTTTTTTATGCTTATCTTCATGGTGTACCTCTTTCACCTCAATTCATCACCTCACAACATCATAAAACAACTATATAGCATGAACTAAACATGTTTTCAACAGATTACCACTTAGTTCATTGAATTCACCAACATATCAATTCCATCTTTCTTTCACAAATTCACATACTTCAAGTTTGATATATTATACACATATATCCATCAACTATGATAACAAAACATGGAAAGTCTACTAATCTTACCAAGTTATGCACTTCATTGTTGTTCTTGCAAGTCCAACTCCAAAATCAACTCAAGGAGTATTAGAGAGAGAGTGTAGAGATTACTAGGTGAAAATTGGTGTGTTATGTATTTCAAATCTGATTTTTGTGATATATAACCAAATTTTCACATGCAACTCAAATGCAACTCACATGCACATTCTAATGCACTTTCAACTCAAATACATATTCTAATGCACCTTCAAATGCATATTAAATGTACTCCAAGTTCATATCCCAGTACACAAATCATGTCTCTTCCTTCTCTTGCATATAAAATAAGGCATGCATCCATATGTCAAGAACATACATATATTTGTTCACAACTCACATATCTCCTATGTTGCTTGTTTTATGTTATCTCATAGTAATTCATTCTTTTATTACCTCGATCATCACTCGGTTCAACCCGAATCCGAGTCCATATCATACTGTAATTAATCATAATTACACCAATAAACATATAACACATGTATACGTCATATCGAGGCATGACATATGCTTTGGCATGAGAGATATACGTCGGTTGGGTATATGCTCTGGCTGTTATAACATGTGAGGACGGTACTATGATATGTGTTGCTAATATGAAGATGTGAGGAAGTTTCACTGACATAGTGAGCTGAGATAGACATATCATATTGGTCTGGTTATAACAGTATGAGGAATGAGACATGCCATGACATATTTGCATTTGATGATGCATGATACAGGACAATCACATTGGATGTTTATAGTGCTTTATCGTTTATATGTTTATTGATATCGCACTGGGATGGTTGTTTATCTATACTCATGTTGTGTGATTGTTTCTGTAGGGACTCATAGACCTGGGAGGACGGGATTGTGAGATTTATTCCGCTGCGAGCTAAACCACTGCTTATGAGTTGTATTAGTCTAGGTTGTTTTACAGTACATATGATGTATATTATGACAGGATTTTGGTACTACTGTATCGACCTACATAATAGAACTCTTAATCAATGTATGATTTACTTAATTCCTACTCACATATGTATAATGAACTAATACATAACGGATTAAGTAACGAGGACCCCACACTTTGCTGAGAGACATCATATGTGCACGTCTCCGTTACCCACGTCTCTTTTGGTCTCGACACCCACCGGAAGAAATGTTGTTGCTGATCAGTTTCTTGCGGACTGCCTCATTTATTTTGAGGGCAATGAATTGAAGGCAGATTTGATTGTATTGGGTATGTCAGACTTCGATTGCATTGTGGGCATCGACTTACTGAATAGATATCAGGCAGTAGTGGATTGTCGGCAGAGGATGGTTCGGTTCAGGTCTGATAGGGGGATTCAGTGGACTTTCTATGGGAACGGTTCTCGTGTGAAGATTCTGTTGATATCGGTGATCAAGATGTCCCAATTATTGGAGCGTGGACACACGGGCTATCTTATCTATGTCATGGATACGACAGGAAAGAATAAAGATTTGAGGGTGGAGGATGTACCCGTGGTAGCAGAATTTGCTGATGTGCTTCCGGAGGAAATCCCAGGATTCCCACCGACACGGGACGTCCGCTATTTCTCGTGTTCCTTATAGGATGGTACCGGCGGAGTTAAGAGAATTAAAGGAGCAATTACATGAACTCCTCGACAAGGGATATATACGCCCTAGTGTATCGCCTTGGGCGCACCGGATTTATTCGTTAAGAAGAAGGATGGATCGATGCATTTGTGCATCGATTACCGGCAACTGAATAAGGCCACAGTGAAGAACAAGTATCCTCTCCCAAGGATTGACGATTTATTTGATCAGTTGCAGGGTACTAAGCTGTATAGCAAGATTGATCTGAGGTCAGGATACCACCAGATTCGGGTCAGAGAGGAGGATGTGCAGAAGACAGCATTTCGGACTCGGTATGGGCACTATGAGTTCCTACTTATGCCGTTCGGTGTGATGAACGTCCCGGCTGTCTGTATGAGCTTGATGAACAGGGTGTTCCAACCATATCTTGACCAGTTCGTCATAGTGTTTATTGACGACATACTTATCTACTCTTGGAGCGAGGAGGAGTACGTGAGGCACTTGCGGACGGTGCTCCAGATCCTCAGAGATAACCAGTTATTTGCCAAGCTCAGCAAGTGTGAGTTCTGGTTAGCAGTGTGGTGTTTCTGTAAGTAATCCAACAAGCATACAACGCAGCGGAATTTAAAATTTTTTGGATTACTATAACCGCGGATCTATACAAAGTGGTCATATCGGATAAAGGATCATAAGAGTCTCACCAATGTAGCGTGTTTGAGCAGAATCTCGTTTATATGGCCCAAGCGACAATGCGAGAGATAAGTTGGATTAGAATCATTATTCTTAATCCTTTTAGTATTTATGTTATAGATAGGCATATCAAGATTTAATACATAAAGACCATTAATCATTTGTGCACTAGCATAAAACATATCATTTAAATAAATGGAACAACAATTGTTCTTTATAATAAATGAATATCCAAACTTGTCCAAACAAGAAATAGAGTTAATGTTTTTGGTAATAGATGGCATAAAATAACAGTCTTTTAAAATCAACGATAAACCAGAAGGTAAAGCTAAACAATAATCTCCTATAGCTAATGCAGCAACTCTTGCTCCATTTCCAACTCGGAGATCAACTTCACCTTTGGCCAACGTCCTACTCCTTTTTAGATCCTGCACATTTACACAAATGTGAGATCCACATCCAGTATCTAATACCCATGATGAAGAAGTGGATAAATTGACTTCTATAACAAAAATACCTGAAGTGGAAGTCACACTTCCTTTCTTGAGATCCTCCAGATAAACTTTGCAATTTCTTTTCCAATGACCGGTCTCACCGCAATGGAAAGAGTTCCCTTCTTTTGCTATCCCTCCCTTTGGCTTTAGTGCAGAAGCATGTGGCTTAGACTTAACAAGGACCTTCTTGTTCTTCTTGAAGCTCTTAGCTTTAGTCTTTCCTTTGCTCTTATTCACAATAAGAACATTCGTAGGCTTAGACTTTTTGTTGTTTGCTTCAAAGGTTCTAAGCATGCCAAGTAATTGTGGTAGAGTCTTTTCAATTTCAATCATATTGTAATTTAAGACAAATTGACTGAAGCTTTCAGGCAACGATTGCAAGATCACGTCAGTGGCCAACTCTTGGTCCAAAGGAAAACCCAGCTTCTCCAGATTCTCAATATACCAAATCATCATGAGCACATGAGTTCCAACTATGCTTCCTTCTACCATTCTGCACTGGAATAACGCTTTAGAGACGTCATACCTGTGAGACCCCGAGATCTCAAGATACTAATAGGTGCGATTAAGAGAACTAAACATTCATATGAATAAATCAGAGTAATGAGTCATGTTGATAGTCCTGAGCTTAAGGGGTACAGTAGCGAAAGTTTCAAAAAGGAATTTCACAAATTCCTACAAAATGTGCTACACTATAGTCTTAGTCTACCACATGTAGAAGCTATATAAAATTTTCTCAACAAGCAGCTAATCCTGTAGCTCTCCTTACAGCTCAGCTTCTCAACCCTGACCCTGGTTCTCAACATCAAAAGCACCTACAAAGACAACCCCCAACACATGAGCATAACACAATTCATATTCAACATAATATGAGAATAAGGCGTAAATGCACAATCATAAAATACAAATCACTTCCTGTATTCCCATCGCATTTACAATGCCCATTGGTTGTCCCTGTACCATAATTCATAATATAACACATTATATGAATGTATGGTTTCACAAATGAATGTCATGACATTTCCTCATTTTCTTTAGTCAGTCATCATCACTTATTTTAATGCTTCTTCGCTTTCATAATCTCAAAATAAGCGGTATCTCATCCTCGCTTCTTCATACTAGCGGTATCTCATCCTCGCTCAGTATGGTATAAACCCGCCTCCATGTGCAAGCGAGCCTCCCCCCTCCCGCTCCACATTTTTAGCGGTAAAGCGTAAGCATTAACACCTTAACCGTGATCGCCCTGACTCGTGGAATACATCTCTTTATCCCACATCACAATATGCAACAACAATGCATAATATGCAACAACAATGCATAATAACATGTATCAATTCATAATGCATCACATTGCATTCATCATGTGTCACACAGACAAACGTAAATACATGTTACCGTTGGGATGCCCGTACGTCGCTTACGTACCTTTCCAAAAAGTAGTGTGTGGTGGGACTCTATCCCCTGCGTTGTGTAGCCGTCTGTGAAGGCTCTACACCAGTGTACAACACAATATTAGATGTCTCATTACAATCCAATATCAAAATTTAACAAAATATAACAATTTATATTTTTTTTCAACATTCTGGGCCTCTCGATCGATCGGCCCCTCTTCCCGATCGATCGAGAAGACGCTTAAAATCAAAATCAAGATTCTGCCTCGCTCGATCGATCGAGATGAAATGTCGATCGATCGAGATGCTCTGTTCGAGAAATACCAACCCAGAATTTTCGAACACCTATATTTACACCCTTCGATCTAGCATAAAACATACACCAAATGTTTAAACACTCATGCTAGCAAATAGAACACATTCCCCTGAGTGTATTCATATCAAGATTTCACCCCAAACACAAACCCACATGCATTAAAATCACCCATGAACATCAGTACTCATCCAACATTTTCTGAAAACAGGGCATTGTCTTCCTGCCCAGATTTTTTGAGTACACACTTTCAAGCAATGAAATCTACCACATAAGTCATGCAATTTGCTCGAATAAAAATGTCCAGGGTTTCACCAAACTACCATTCATATTTTCACATCGAAGGTTCACTCAAAAACCCTTCTAACATGCATAATACCACCCCTTCAATATCACTCCCAGATCACATATTTCCAGAAAACAGGGGAAAATATCTACCCAGATTTTCGAACACCTTACTTTACATGCTTAAATCTACCACATAAAACATGTAATGTGCTCAAGGAAAAATACTGGAAGCTTCATAAAAACATGATAAATGAACATGAATCGAAGGTTTAACAAAACCTAAACTAACATGCCATTTTTCACACCAACAAAGTATGAGTTCAACAACATATTTTACAAACCCAGAAATGGTTTCTCACTCCTTTTGGCTCCGATTTTTGCAAGCTTTCCAAGCAAGAAAAATGGTGGATCTCCTCTTGTTTTCCCTTACCAGATGTTGGACGAAAAAGTTGGAGAGAATGGAGTGATTTCAGTTATGACAAGGTGGAGTGGGAGATGAGAGAAGAGGTATGGGCAAGCTGCAGCTGGCAGCAGGGTATGGGTCAAGGGGGGTGGTTTGTGGTGGGTTATGTGATGTGTTATGTTTTGGTCCCGGTATTTCGCACGATGTATTAAAATATCCTCACATGATATTTTATAGTATTTTCTCAATAAAAATACTTCAATTCCCATTTACTATATACTTTACCAAAACGATTAACACACACCCCAAATTAATCATGCCACAACCCCAAAATCCCAACATACAACACATGCACCCTCACATGCATCTCCCAATATTATTAATTCAACACAAGAATTAATATCATAATTTTCACAACAATGATTAATGTCTAAATAACACTTAATCATTTCGGGGATATCAAAATACTCCCCTACTTATAAGATTTCGCCCTCGAAATCAGTATGCACTTACCCAAAGTAAATAAAACAATACATAAACGCATACCAGAAAACAGCTCTGGGTAGTGCTGCACCATGTGTCGCTCTGTCTCCCACGTGGCCTCCTCGACACCCCTACGATCCCATTGAACTTTGACCATAGGAATAACCTTGTTTCTCAGTCTGCGATCTGCCCTATCCAAAATCCTGATAGGTCGCTCCACATAGGAAACATCGGACTCAATCTGAATCTCAGAAGGCTGTAATACATGTGAAGGATCCGGCTCATACTTCCTCAGCATAGATACATGGAATACATCGTGTATACCAGACAGAGAAGGCGGTAAAGCCAAACGGTACGCCAGAGTACCAACACGCTGTAAGATCTCATACGGCCCCACGTATCTAGGAGACAACTTCCCCCGCATACCAAACCGTACCACACCCCTGAAGGGTGAGATCTTCAGAAAAACTCTGTCGCCCAACGGAAATTCCAACGGTCTCCGCCGCTGATTGGCATATGCTGCCTGTCTATCCTGAGCTGCCTTCATTTTTCGTCTGATAACCTTAACTTTCTCTTCCATTTCCTGAACCAACTCTGGTCCTCCAACCGACTTACGGTCCAAGTCATCCCAACACAAGGGTGACCTACAACGCCTACCATAGAGGGCCTCAAAAGGAGCCATCTGTATACTTGCCTGGTAGCTGTTGTTGTAAGAGAACTCCACCAAGGCTATCAAGTCCTGCCATGATATGTCGAACTCTAGCACACAAGCTCTCAACATATCCTCGAGCGTCTGTATCGTACGCTCGGTCTGTCCGTCCGTCTGAGGGTGATAGGCTGTGCTCAGCCTCAACTCTGTACCTAGAGCTGTCTGCAAACCCTCCCAGAAGTGAGATGTGAACCGCGGATCTCGATCAGACACTATCGAAACAGGGATCCCGTGCAGTCTCACTATATCTCTGACATATAACTGTGCCATCCTCAAGTGCGTATATGTCATACAGTAAGGAATGAAATGAGCCACTTTAGTCAATCTGTCCACGACTACCCAGATGGCATCAAAGCCCGAAATAGTCCTCGGTAAGTGGGTCACGAAATCCATAGACACGTGCTGCCACTTCCACTCGGGTATCTCCAAACTCCTTAGTTCACCTCCCGGCCTCTGCCTCTCAGCCTTCACCTGCTGACAAATCAAACAGCGCTTGACAAATGAGGTGACATCTTGTTTCATACGCCTCCACCAGAACTGGCTGCGTAGATCCTTATACATCTTCTTCCCGCCTGGGTGAACACTCATCCTGCTGCAATGAGCTCGCTGTAAGATACCCTGGCGCAACTCGGGTGTATCTGGAACCACCCATCTGTCGCCAAGTCTCAAAGAACCGTCCCCAGCCACTCTGAATCTCGATGGCTGATCTGAATGGACTACTGACATCCATCTCTGAATCTCTACATCGGTCCCCTGAGCCTTCCTGATGTGATCATAAATAATAGGCTCAGCTAGCAAGGTCAAAACCTGTACTGGTGAAGAAGATACATCATAATCAAATCCCAAATGGCAGTAGGAGCCCAACATAGCTGATAGACACATAGCATCCTCTGCTGTGCTCCTCACCTTCCGACTCAAAGCGTCGGCTGTCAAATTCGCTTTCCCGGGATGGTATAGGATTTCACAATCATAATCCTTCAGCAGATCCATCCATCTTCTCTGCCTCATATTCAGCTCAGCCTGTGTAAACAAGAACTTCAGGCTCTTGTGATCAGTGAAGATGGTGAATGAGGTACCGTATAAGTAGTGTCGCCATATCTTTAAGGCGAAAACTATAGCTGCCAATTCCAGATCATGGACTGGATACCTCGTCTCATGTGGCTTCAACTGTCTCGAAGCGTAAGCCACTACATGTCTGTCCTGCATCAGTACGCATCCTAAGCCCTGTAGCGATGCGTCGGTATAAAGAACAAATCCTTTGTTCTCCTTGGGAATCACTAGAACTGGTGCAGTAGTCAGTCTGTGTTTCAATTCCCGGAAACTCTGCTCACAAGCCTCTGACCAACAAAAAGAGACTCCCTTCTGAGTCAGCTGTGTAAGTGGTTTGGCGATCTTTGAGAAACCCTCGACGAAACGTCGATAATAGCCAGCCAACCCAAGAAAACTCCGAATCTCACTGACTGAAGTAGGGGTAGACCAATCCATAACTGCCTCTATCTTCCTCGGGTCTACTGATATCCCTTCTCGTGATATGATATGGCCCAAGAATGCAACACTGCTCAGCCAAAACTCACACTTGCTGAGTTTGGCGTACAACTCATGATCTCTGAGGATCTGGAGCACTATCCTCAGATGATTAGCATGATCCTCCTCACTCCTTGAATAGACGAGGATGTCGTCAATGAATACGATCACAAACTGATCGAGGTACTCCTGAAATACTCTGTTCATCAGGCTCATAAAAACTGCAGGTGCATTTGTTACACCGAAAGGCATCACCAAGAACTCATAGTGTCCATATCGAGTTCTAAAAGCCGTCTTTTGAACAGCACCGGCTCTAACCCGCACCTGATGATAGCCTGAAGTCTATCTTTGAGTACACCTCTGTACCCTGAAGCTGGTCGAACAGATCATCAATCCTCGGAAGTGGATATCTGTTCTTCACTGTGGCCTTGTTCAGTTGCCTGTAGTCAATGCACAGACGCATTGATCCATCCTTCTTTTTCACGAACAAGACTGGTGCGCCCCAAGGCGATACACTAGGGCGAATGTATCCCTTGTCAAGGAGCTCCTGTAACTGTACCTTTAGCTCCCTCGGCTCTGCCGGTGCCATCCTGTATGGGGCACGAGAAATAGCTGATGTCCCCGGCAGCAGCTCAATAGCAAACTCTACATCCCTGACAGGCGGAAATCCCGGAATCTCATCTGGGAACACATCAATAAACTCCGCCACAACCGGAATGTCCTCAGCTCTCACTTCTTTTTCCTCAGATACGTCCACAGCATAAATGATGTAACCTGTGTGGCCGTGTTCCAATAACCGCGACATCTTCACCGCTGATATCACTGGAATCCTTGGACGAGAGCCGTCCCCATAAAAAGTCCACTGGGACCCCTGATCAGACAGAAAACGTACAATCCTCTGCCGGCAGTCTACCACAGCTCGGTATCTGCTCAACACATCAATGCCGATAATACAGTCAAAGTCAGCCCTCAGATCATTGCCCTCAAAATAAATGAGGCAATCAGACAACAGCCGATTCGCAATCACATGCTTCCCCGTGGGGTGTCGAGACCATGAGAGGCGTGGGTAACAGAGACGAGCACAAGTGGTGTCTCTCCATAAAAGCAACAGACACAAAAGAATGAGAAGCACCTGTATCTACCAAAATAAATGCAGGGTACGTAAATAAATGACACGTACCAGCAATGACCTCCTCTGGGGCTGCCTCAGCCTGCTCCCTAGTCAGTGCATACACCTGACCCTGCGGTGGTACTGTCGCCTGACCTCCCTGCGGTCTAGGCGCAAACTGCTGTCTCGGCGGTGCCCTCCCAGCATCAAATCTTGGCCTATTCGGCCCGGAGTCTGCCTGACTTGCCCGATTGGGGCAGTTCCTAGCTAAGTGGCCCACCTTGCCACAAACATAACAGCCTCGGCAGTCACGTGACAAGTGAAATCCTCCACAACGGTCACACCTGTCCCCTCCTGACTTACTCCCTTGTGTAGGTCCTCGACTACTCTGCTTCTGACCTTGAGATTTCTTCCCACTAAATCTGGAAGATGATGAGGCTCCACGGTTCTTGAACTGATCCCCTCGTGGCCTCAAACTATCAGCAACAGATCTCTGTGATGGTACTGAAGGGGGTACAACATCCTTGTATGCTCCCACTGCAATCTCTGCTAACTCTGCCCGTGTCAGGGCGTCATCAAAAGAGCTAGGGTTGTTGGAGACAACCCGGTCAAATAGTTCTGGCCTCAGTCCCTTCAGGAAATGCCTCATCTTGGCATGGCTGCTCACAGCGATATGGGGAACATACCTTAACAGCGAGGAATACTGCAAGGCAAAGTCTGAAACTGACATGTTGCCCTGCTTCAAATTCGTGAACTCGTCCTCCCTTCACTTGTCTGGCAGCAGCAGAAAAATACCGGTTAAGGAACCGGGTCCTGAATACAGTCCAGTCTACTATCATGCCCTGAGCTTTCAGCTCCATCACCGTGGTCTTCCACCACATAGAAGGCTTCTTCGCCATCTGAAACTCGGCTAACCTCAACCATGCGGAACGTGCACAAGGCGCAGTCACAAGTATCTGCTCTATCCGTTCTAGCCATTCTTCGGCCCCTTCTCCAGACTCGGTCCCCTCAAACATGGGTGGACGGAAATTCAGAAACTGTGTTAAACTGAGCTCCCCAGGTAATAATATCTGTGCACTGGGCTCCACACCTACAGCAGGTGGTGGTAAAGGATTCGGCTGAGCAATACTGGCATTCCTACTGTCCATATCTCCTACCTCTTCATTGAGGTTCTCCGGATTAATCTCAGCCATGCTGTAACACAAGAGTTAACAACAATACCAAAAGCAGTTCATAATATAAGCCGTTAGATAACAAGAGTATCATATTCAAAAGCATGTTAGTATATCACTTATACAACAATATGCATCACATGCATAACATGCCCAACAATGAGTACCTAGCCAACTTGTCTCTAAAGGCTACCCTTCACTCTTCCCTGGTTATCTAACCACTGCTCTGATACCACTAAATGTGAGACCCCGAGATCTCAAGATACTAATAGGTGCGATTAAGAGAACTAAACATTCATATGAATAAATCAGAGTAATGAGTCATGTTGATAGTCCTGAGCTTAAGGGGTACAGTAGCGAAAGTTTCAAAAAGGAATTTCACAAATTCCTACAAAATGTGCTACACTATAGTCTTAGTCTACCACATGTAGAAGCTATATAAAATTTTCTCAACAAGCAGCTAATCCTGTAGCTCTCCTTACAGCTCAGCTTCTCAACCCTGACCTGGTTCTCAACATCAAAAGCACCTACAAAGACAACCCCCAACACATGAGCATAACACAATTCATATTCAACATAATATGAGAATAAGGCGTAAATGCACAATCATAAAATACAAATCACTTCCTGTATTCCCATCGCATTTACAATGCCCATTGGTTGTCCCTGTACCATAATTCATAATATAACACATTATATGAATGTATGGTTTCACAAATGAATGTCATGACATTTCCTCATTTTCTTTAGTCAGTCATCATCAGTTATTTTAATGCTTCTTCGCTTTCATAATCTCAAAATAAGCGGTATCTCATCCTCGCTTCTTCATACTAGCGGTATCTCATCCTCGCTCAGTATGGTATAAACCCGCCTCCATGTGCAAGCGAGCCTCCCCCCTCCCGCTCCACATTTTTAGCGGTAAAGCGTAAGCATTAACACCTTAACCGTGATCGCCCTGACTCGTGGAATACATCTCTTTATCCCACATCACAATATGCAACAACAATGCATAATATGCAACAACAATGCATAATAACATGTATCAATTCATAATGCATCACATTGCATTCATCATGTGTCACACAGACAAACGTAAATACAATGTTACCGTTGGGATGCCCGTACGTCGCTTACGTACCTTTCCAAAAAGTAGTGTGTGGTGGGACTCTATCCCCTGCGTTGTGTAGCCGTCTGTGAAGGCTCTACACCAGTGTACAACACAATATTAGATGTCTCATTACAATCCAATATCAAAATTTAACAAAATATAACAATTTATATTTTTTTTCAACATTCTGGGCCTCTCGATCGATCGGCCCCTCTTCCCGATCGATCGAGAAGACGCTTAAAATCAAAATCAAGATTCTGCCTCGCTCGATCGATCGAGATGAAATGTCGATCGATCGAGATGCTCTGTTCGAGAAATACCAACCCAGAATTTTCGAACACCTATATTTACACCCTTCGATCTAGCATAAAACATACACCAAATGTTTAAACACTCATGCTAGCAAATAGAACACATTCCCCTGAGTGTATTCATATCAAGATTGCACCCCAAACACAAACCCACATGCATTAAAATCACCCATGAACATCAGTACTCATCCAACATTTTCTGAAAACAGGGCATTGTCTTCCTGCCCAGATTTTTTGAGTACACACTTTCAAGCAATGAAATCTACCACATAAGTCATGCAATTTGCTCGAATAAAAATGTCCAGGGTTTCACCAAACTACCATGCATATTTTCACATCGAAGGTTCACTCAAAAACCCTTCTAACATGCATAATACCACCCCTTCAATATCACTCCCAGATCACATATTTCCAGAAAACAGGGGAAAATATCTACCCAGATTTTCGAACACCTTACTTTACATGCTTAAATCTACCACATAAAACATGTAATGTGCTCAAGGAAAAATACTGGAAGCTTCATAAAAACATGATATATGAACATGAATCGAAGGTTTAACAAAACCTAAACTAACATGCCATTTTTCACACCAACAAAGTATGAGTTCAACAACATATTTTACAAACCCAGAAATGGTTTCTCACCCCTTTTGGCTCCGATTTTTGCAAGCTTTCCAAGCAAGAAAAATGGTGGATCTCCTCTTGTTTTCCCTTACCAGATGTTGGACGAAAAAGTTGGAGAGAATGGAGTGATTTCAGTTATGACAAGGTGGAGTGGGAGATGAGAGAAGAGGTATGGGCAAGCTGCAGCTGGCAGCAGGGTATGGGTCAAGGGGGGTGGTTTGTGGTGGGTTATGTGATGTGTTATGTTTTGGTCCCGGTATTTCGCACGATGTATTAAAATATCCTCACATGATATTTTATAGTATTTTCTCAATAAAAATACTTCAATTCCCATTTACAATATACTTTACCAAAACGATTAACACACACCCCAAATTAATCATGCCACAACCCCAAAATCCCAACATACAACACATGCACCCTCACATGCATCTCCCAATATTATTAATTCAACACAAGAATTAATATCATAATTTTCACAACAATGATTAATGTCTAAATAACACTTAATCATTTCGGGGATATCACAATACCTCTCTTGTCTTGCTTGTTGTTGGTACAGTTGCTTTAGGTGCTCGATCATATCGAACGCCTCCATTTCCTCATGTTGCTTCTGAAGCTCAGAGTTCATGGTGGCAAGCATTAGGCACCCAACATCAAGTGCGTCATTTTGATGCTTCTTGTAAGCATCTTTATCGGCCTTAGCAGCCGTCAGGGGAGGTTCCTCAGCAGGTAAGGGTTCCTCTAGGACATATTGTTTCTTTTCTTGTTTGAGGACTATCCTCAAGTTCCTATACCAGTCTAGGAAATTTGTCCCATTTAATTTGTCCTTCTCAAGGACCGATCGCAGTGATAATGTGCTTGTTACGTTGTTAGTTGCCATGGATATCTACAATATAAATATGCAAAATAAGTTTATGATTTAATCATTTAATATGGTCTTATATTAAATGACACTCCCACTATTTTGTTTTAAAATTATCAACCCTCGAAACCATTTAGTGGGCCAAGATCCATATTTCACCTAATTTTGAGTTAACTTTGGCTAATCGCCCAAGACTCGGTTATTTAGGTAGACAACACTTTGTCAATTTCATCACATGTAGTTCTTGGATGGTTGGATGAACAACACTTTGTTCAAATTCATCTAATGAATTATTATCCAACCCCATACCTCTAGGTTCCCAATCCTATTGAGATAACCTAGTTAAGTCGTACCCAATTTAAAGTAAATGGATATCACTATTATCCTTTCGCGCCTTACCAAGATTGCCACGGTGCTTTGCTTTGGCAAACCCTCACATGTTCAATCGAAGTCTTGACGAGTACTTTTAATTTTGGAAGGCATCTAAAACTTAATATTTTAGAGGGATTTATTGATCTCATGATTTTATTATTGATAATTTAAAATATGTCCACTACATATACGCATATACATATCTACATTTATGTATAATAAAATTATCAATCTAAAACATAAGATAAATCATGCATCACATACATAAATTAAACGTGACATGGTTATAGCCCCTTCTAGCGATTTTCTCAAGCCAATGAGAAAATCCTAAGAGTCAACCTAAGGTAACTTCTCCAAGCACCTCTTTGGCTCCCTTTTGTGAATGGCCTTCTCATCCCGGCACCATGGTCCGTCTTCGTTGATCTCCATCAATGAAATTCTAACTAAACTATATAACAATTACATGATTGAGAGAATTCCTCGAGTTACATTCGAGGGGGAGCATAGGGGAGGGAATACATTCAGAAAAATAGAGAAGGCACGACATGCAGGCCGTATTTAAATACAAACATCCACAAATCCTATCTAATAGGTTAAAGGGCTATAACCATGCATCATGCTCAAACAACACATATAACATGCAATAACAATTAATGAATTAAATTCTAAACATTTTAAAATTTAATCCGAATAAAACTGTAAAATAAATTTTATGAAAAATTATCATACGCTCGGGACATCACATGCCACGAACTAATGCGACTAAACCACGAACCATCATGGTTCAAACCCACCACGCACCACGGCTGGACCAATCATGGGCCTAGGGTTCGAAACCCTAGCCCACGACTTGGTCTGAGCCCCCTGTGCACGTGCGGCGCCGCTAGGGTTCCAACCCTAGCCGCCTTGCACCAATTTTGTTTCCATCGAGCCATAACGTCCGAAACGCCAGAAATTAATTAGCCACGAGTCACGGTCAGGCCATGCACGGTGGTGGCTCAACCATCTCGAGCCAAGGGTTCGAAATACCCTAGCTCTCACGTGGTGTAGCCGATTTTCCATGCAAGCGAGAACCATGATCGAGCCATCAACTTTATCGAGCCAAAAAGTTCAAAACTCTCGCCACGTCTCGACACTTCCATGCACAATTATTAGACACAACGGCTAAACCATCTCAAGCCAAGGGTTCGAAAACCCTAGCCCTCATGTGGCAGCCGTGTGTCATTTGTGATGGTGGTGGTCGAAAAACATCTTGTTATGGGTTCGATTATTCGCTTCATGTATCGTATGCATTAAGCTTCAATTATATCAAATATAATTTCATGATAATTTCACAAACTCAATTTAATCATATCATATATGATTATATACAGTTTTATAGCATGCAATACAAATCTAAATATGATTAAACAATTAACCATACAAATCGATATGAGCTTTAAACCTGGCTCTGATACCACTGTAAGTAATCCAACAAGCATACAACGCAATAGAATTTAAAATTTTTTGGATTACTATAACCGCGGATCTATACAAAGTGGTCATATTGGATAAAGGATCATAAGAGTCTCACCCTTGTAGCGTGTTTGAGCAGAATCCACGAAGCACCACGTCCAACGAATTCTGAGTCACGAGCAACACCTCCAAGGTCTTGCCTCTACGGTATCCACACGATCAAATCGAAGAAGGGATGTTCAAGAACAAGTTGCTAGACTTATTCTTGAACCAAAACTGAACTCCCGGTTCAAAACCGATCAACGACTACCAATCTTTTCTCCCTATAACTCGACGGCGGCCGTGAGCTTTTCGAGAGAAAGAGGCGGCCGATTCTTTGGAGTGGAAGGCTAGGTTATATTATGAAGTGTTGTGTTAAATCATTAACCTTGCTATCTTATTATATATGATTTAATTAAAGGCTTTCACAAAGCTTCATGGGCCCAAACCCATGATTAATTAAATCCTTATAATCATTTAATTAAGACTCTTCTTAATTAATTAATTCATCCAATGAATTTAATTCCCTTTATCGATTTAATCTTTTGTGCGACCCGATAGGATCTTGTAATGTTGGCAGTGACATAAAATCTCATTTTACGTCACAAGCAATGAGCGGTATCTAGCAACACATCAAGGCTACCCAAATTAAGAATGTCTTTGACTCGACATAACCTTAGAACTTGTGATAATATTAACTATGTAACTTAATCTCTTTGTCCATGTGTTTAGATTGAACACGAGTCATGTAATAGTTATACTCGTATATTCAATCTCTATTTCTTGATCCCCAAGTAGAACTAGAATAAACGAATAAGCTCGATATCACATATCGACTCATTCGAGCACGGCCATGCATTTTAGTCTGACTTGATCAAGGGCCAAACACATCTCATGTTATATAGGAGGGACAAATCCTATCTCGATCAGTCAACATCCCTCTACATAATTCGTAGTGTATCCAATAGTCGCCTTTATAGTTTACCCTGTTACGGGTAACGTTTGACGATATCAAGATACATAACTCCTTATGTTGGGATCTCTGATGATCACAAGTCGTAAGGATTACATACATTATTATCACTATGAGAATTGCTTATGACACTCATATAACTATCCATGTAGCATTCTCATGGTGGGTCTGTCCAGTACGTTGTTCTCTAACATGTACCCATGTGTTGATTTGATATCTCATATCCATGAACAATTCATCAATCAAAACATACTAGTCTCAATGTATTATCATTATCCTTATTTATGATAATACTTGACTAGGGACAATCTTTAAGAATAATACAATATTATTCTAAGGACATTAACTTATATATCAGTTCATATTGCACAGATATTTGAATAATATATAATAATGATTTGCCATTTATAAAATCATAATACTTTGTACGTCATAAACAATCATCTAATGACATGTATTAGGGCATATCCCAACAGTTTCTGGGACATGTTATTTCTAGCATTGGGATATCGGTGGATCCCAGGAAGATAGAGGTTGTGATGGAGTGGTCTGCAGCCATTTCTGTGCCTGAAATACGGAGTTTTCTTGGTTTGATCGGATATTATCGACGTTTCGTCGAGGGATTTTCAAAAATTGCTAAGCCATTGACTCAGTTGACTCAAAAGGGAATACCGTTCTATTAGTCTGAGGCTTGTGAGCAAAGCTTACAAGAGCTGAAGCATCGGTTGACAACGGCGCCCGTGTTAGTGATTCCCATGGAGAACAAGAGGTTTGTTCTATACACTGATGCATCACTACAGGGCTTGGATGTGTTTTGATGCAGGATAAGCATGTGGTAGCTTATGCATCAAGACAGTTGAAGCCGCATGAGACTAGATATCCAGTCCATGACTTGGAGTTGGCGGCTATTATTTTTGCCCTGAAGATTTGGAGGCATTACTTGTATGGTACGTTGTTTACCATTTATACAGATCATAAGAGCCTGAAATTCTTATTTAGGCGGAGTTGAATATGCGACAGAGGATATGGATGGATTTACTCAAGGACTATGACTGTGAGATAGAGTACCATCCTGGGAAGGCGAACCTGATGGCAGACGCCTTGAGTCGAAAGGTAAAGAATACTGTGGAGAACGCCATACACTTATCGACTATGATGACTTCTTGTTGCCATCTGGGCTATGATTTTGATGTGGGTGCATCGCCGGTACGGGTATCGACTTTATTGGCAGAACCGAACATTTATGAGAATATCAGGAGAGCCCAGAAAATGGATGATGAGGTTCAGAGATGGTCATCATTGGTATTTCAGGGATAGCCATTAAAATTCAGAGTGGCTGAGGATGATTCTTTGAGGCTCGGTAACCATTGGGTAGTCCCAGGTACGCCGAAGTTGCGTAGAGGGATATTACAGCGGGCTCATAGCAGCCGATTTAGTGTCCACCCAGGCGGGAGAAAAATGTATAAGGATCTTTGTGATCAATTTTGGTGGAAACGGATGAAGCGTGATGTTATCTCTTTTGTCAAGAGGTCTTTAATCTGTCAACAGGTTAAGGCAAAGAGGCAAAGACCCGGTGGCGAGATAAGGAGCTTAGAGATACCGGAATGGAAGTGGGAGCACATATTTATGGACTTTGTGACCCACTTGCCGAGGACTACTTCTGGTTGTGATGCCATTTGGTGATCGTTGATAGGCTGTCAAAGGTAGCTCACCTCATTCCCTACAGTATGACATACACATACTTGAGGATGGCTCAGCTGTATGTCCGGGATATAGTGAGACTACATGGGAATTCCAGTGTCTATTGTATCTGACAGAGACCCGCGGTTTACATCTCATTTTTGGGGAGGTCTTCAGTCAGCTTTGGGTACTGAGGTTAGGTTGAGCACAACATATCATCCCCAGACGGACGGTCAGACCGAGCGTACTATACAGACGCTCGAGGACATGCTACGGGCTTGTGTATTAGAGTTTGATGCTTCGTGGCAAGATACATTGGCCTTGGTAGAGTACTCTTACAACAATAGATATCAGACGAGTATTCATATGGATCCGTTTGAGGCTCTGTATGGTCAGCGTTGTAGGTCGTCATTATACTGGGTTGATTTGACCAGCAAAGCAGTGGGCGAACCCGAACTGATTCGGAAATGGAGGATAAGATAAAGGTTATCCGTCAGAAAATGAAGGCAGCCCAGGATAGACAGGTAGCCTATGCAAATAAACGGCGGAGACCGTTGGAGTTTCAGTTGGGAGATAGGGTCTTTTTGAAGATCTCACCTTTCAGAGGTGTTGTGCAGTTTGGTATGCGCGGAAAATTGTCTCCAAGGTATGTTGGACCGTATGAGATTCTTCAGCGCATCGGTACCTTGGCTTACCGTTTGGCTTTGGTACCGTCGTTATCTGGTATTCATGACGTATTCCATGTATCTATGTTGAAAAAATATGGGCCGGATCCGTCACATGTGTTGCAGCCTTTTGAGGTACAATTAGATTCTGATGTGTCCTACGTGGAACGGCAAGTCATGATTCTGGACAGAGCTGATCGCAGACTTCGGAACAAAGGGATACCGATGGTCAAGGTTCAGTGGGATCGCAGGGGTGTCGAGGAGGCCACGTGGGAGACGGAACGGCATATGGTGCAGCACTACCCGGAACTATATTATGGTATGTGATTTATGTTTAGTTCGGTTTGGTAAGTGCATGCGATTTCGAGGGCGAAATCTTATAAGTAGGGGAGTATTGTGATATCCCCGAAATAATTATATGCATTTGGCATTAATTATGTTTATGTGATTATTTATGGTGTTAATTAATTTAACGTGAGAATTAATTAATATGGGAAATGCTTAGTCACATGTGGGCGTGACCCGGTAATGCATTTCGGGGTGCTTGTTATGCATGCTTGGAAATTGGGTGTTAACATGGTTTAATTGTGGTGGTTAATGATTATTTGGTAAAGCATGTATTTAATTGAGGTTTTGGTGTATTTCTGGAAAATGCTTTTAAAATATCGTGTTGGGATATTTTATACATCATGCTAAATACCGGGACATGTTTAATTAACCCCTTTTTAACCACTACCCTTATTTTTAACTCTCCCATCACTCCTTATCATAAAAACTTTCCCAACCCTATCCCAAAACCCACTTTCACGTTTGAAACAAGGGAAGGAGGAGGAAACTTTGCAAAAATCTTGGTTGCTTGATTTCTTGGTGAGATTTGAAGCCTAGAAGTGGTATGGATTCCTTCTTGTTTGGTGTTGTATGTGTTGGGTTTGAAATGGGTTTGTATTAGGGATTTGTAAATGGTTTGGTTTTAAGAAAAATGTGATATTTTGATATGAGTTTTGGGTTTGTGTTGTATTTTATTGGGTGTTGGATTTATGGTTGTATTGTGATGACCAGGGATTATAGATGTTAATCCCGTAGTGTTAATAATCCCTAAAGTGGTTTTACGTGGCGATTTGGAGTTTAATCGAGGTGTTGGGCCTTCTGGGCTCGTTTATTTGGGTAGTTGGGAGGTTGAGATTGTATTCTCATTTGGGTGAAAAACCTAAGAGTTGGGTTTTTGATGTGTCTCGGGATCTCGGGTGCTGTGTGAGCACCGGTAGGGGGTTTTGGAGTTAGAGATAGAGTTTTTGAAAACAGATGATTTTTAATGAATCATGATGTATTTGTGGGGCTATTAATTTTTCGGGGTATTTTTGCTATAAATACCAATTGAACCCAAAATTTTAGAATTTATTTCATTTCAGCCCTCTTCCCTTCTCTCTCTCTCCCGCGCGCCAGCCCTTCCCGATCTCCCCTGCCCCCGCCGCTTCAGGCGCTTCGCCCGCCGCCGTTCGGCGCGTGCGACCTATCACCGGCTTCGTCTCGTCGAGGCGCAGCTAACCCCTCCGTCAATTTGAAGTTTGGTCGCGTTTCTCGTTCGGATTTTGGCAGAAAGCGCCGATCCCCAATTTCTAGGGTTCTTCGATTCTCGTCCGATTTCTTCCGATTTTCGATTGGGTAACCTCCCTTGCCCCTTTGTCGTCGTTATTGTGTAATTCCCTGCCATTTTTGTGTTCAATTTGTTCGAATTATTGCTGTTGGCGTGAGTTGGTTCGATTTGAGCGCTGGTTGCGTGAATAAGGTTCGAAAATTGGGGGTTTTGGCAGGGTTGTGACGATTCTTGTTATGGGTCATTTATTACATGTTTTAGATGTATTGTTGATGCTTAATTGTGTTCGAATTTAAAGGAATTGAGTTCGAATTTAGGGCTTGAAATTCGAAAATTTGGGGGTTTTTGGCAAGGATGATGATTCTTGCTATTGATAGCTTAATTCACATTTTAGATGAATTATGGTATTTATTTGGGTTCGATTTGTGGGATAAGGGTTCGAAAATTTGTAGGGTGTTCTTGAACAATTTTCGATTTGTCTCATTTATTTCCCTCCCTGCATGTACCCTGCCCCGGGTCTTTTAAAAGGTTAATTGTCGTGTGTTGACAATATTTTGAGGGATATGGGTGTGCTTGAGCATAGGTTACATGTTCGTAAATAATTGTGAATTATTTATCGTGTTAGCACATCGTTCCTCGGGGCATGGAACTCGAGCAAGGTTTGGCTCGGACTTCGGAGATTTAAGGTACGTGCGACGTACGAGCATTTCTATATATTAGGGCATTTGTGAATGCATAATGAAATTTGATTTCATTGAATAATCGCGCATGAGGATTATATATATATATGTTGATATAGCCAAGGAATGACCCAAATCTTGATATCGCCGCTTGTAGCGTGCGTGACACTAGAGTAGGATGACTCTTACATGATATAAGGGGTACTGGGTTTATATGTATCTATTATAAGACATTTGAGATGTCTAGGTTCGTAGAATCATGTATTCATTATGAGACATTTGAGATGTCTAGGTTCGTAGAATCATGTATTCATTATAAGACATTTGAGATGTCTAGATATAATGAAGGATTGGTAAAACAAATGCTAGGCATTTGAGCTATCTGTGATTGATAGCGAGGTTGTGAAATCAGTATTAGATATTGAGATATCTATAATTGCATGTTTAATGAATTTTCAATCACTATCTGTTGATATTCGAGGATTAGGCATGCGATGAGTTAATCAATGTGTGATTTACTGATTTATGAGATTTGATGAGTTTGATGATTGTGAGGACAGGGACAGTACACGGAATCCCGGATGAGGTTGCCATCCAGGGAGTATCATTTAAATTCATTTGTATTTACCTTTGTTGTAAATTATGAATTTCATTATTGTGATTATGGGATTTTGTGTATTGGTATGCTCACCCCGTTGGGGGCTGTCTCTGTTGGGACAGGTGAACAGGTACATCGATGGCTGTGGAGCTGAGCTCGAGCTGTTGATTGGAGGTACTCCCAGGATCGTGGTACCAGGGCTTGATGGAGCACGGTATCGTATAGAGTACTTATATACACCTGAGGATTATATACATATTATGATGCTCGCATGTGAGCACGGATATTCTTGTATATGGGTTGTATATAAAGGCATGAGCCTTTCTCTCTTTCATTATATGTTGCATGCAATTGTGGTAGAATTGCTAATGATATGAGAGTCATTAGTGTATTATGTGGGTGTTGAAACCCACTCTTGTCGTCATGTGTGTGGTGTCTTCCCTGGCTAGGAATTTACTTGGTATTACTGCTTTCTGATGAGTATTATGTTTTCCCTGGCCGGGAATTATGTTATGTGTTGTGCTTTCATTTTGGGATAGCTCTATTTATGGGGAGACTCTGCCCAAATTTTTATAAAAGTCCACAATGTGAAAAGTGGCAAAAAGGGGATAGTATTGGGCGAACTTTATGAGTCTATTTTGTTGTTAGGCTGATGACCTTATAACATTGAGTGTTAAAGGAAAAATTTTGTAATTGCCATGCAATGATAAAGTATCATCTGAGTTTCCCGATCGACTTTCTATTGAAAGCATGTGCCACACATAGTGGTTAATACACTAATCAAGGGTTAAGGGCTTGGGGTCCTTACATGTATTAAGGTGTATATTGAAGGTTTATGGTGTTTTTGTATTGTTGGTTTAATGGTATTTGAGATGGAGTGGATTGGGAAGAGTTTGAGGTGTAAAAATGGTGAAAAATCGAGTTCCAGGAAGCGGCGATCGATCGCCCGTTTTTGGCGATCGATCGCGCGCAGGCAGTGCGCGGCAGAGGCGCTTGGCGATCGATCGGCGGGCCTCGCAATCGATCGCGCCAAATGTGGCGATCGATGGCCGAGAGCATAAATTTGTTGGCTCGGGCAGTGTGATCTCGCGATCGATCGGGGCTTTATGGCCATCGATCGCGAGTCACCAAAAAGTGATGTTTTGGTTATTTTTGTGGGATTTTTGGTATTGGACTATTATTGGTTATGCATTATGGTTGCATACATGGATTTAATTATACATTATGTTATGCATCATGGTTGCATACATGGATTGGATATGCATTATGGTTGCATGTGTATATTGGATGCATTGGTGCATGTGATTGTGAGTCGAGATTATATTCCAGTGATGGAGAATACTTGCCGCCAGTGGCGTAGTGATGTGAATACTTGCCGATGTCATATCGTAGCGATGAGAGAATGTTTCCCGCTAATATGAAGCGAAGAACACGACAGCTTTCATATTATAGCGAGGTATATTATTACCGCTGGTATTGTCTAAGCGAGGGGTATTTCCGCTGTCATGTTAACGCGAGGGGTATTATGCCACTGATATAATAAGACTTGGAAATTGGATATGGGTATTCATGGAAATTGGTGCATGTCATGACATACATTATTGGTGTTATAATCCATTGATTATGATTGTGGTACAGGGACAACCAAAGGGAGCATTTAACTGTATTAAATACAGGAAGTGATTCGAATATACGGTTTATGCATTTTAAATTACAATCATATTATTGTGTATATGGTTTGTTACATGCTCAT
Source organism: Haberlea rhodopensis (assembly GCA_907163345.1). Taxonomy (NCBI): domain Eukaryota; kingdom Viridiplantae; phylum Streptophyta; class Magnoliopsida; order Lamiales; family Gesneriaceae; genus Haberlea; species Haberlea rhodopensis. The sequence continues at coordinate 8,041,581 of CAJQUN010000020.1, read as the reverse complement.
GGTTTTGGGGTTGTTCCTGTAGGTACTTTTGGGCGGAAGGGCTAAGGCGGGTTGATGCGGTGAGCTTGTGAGGAGTGCTTTTTGTATAACAGGCATAATGCTTTTGTATAGTTTCTACTCTAGGAGTAGTGTAAAGCTATAGGATTAACATTCAATTGGTTGGAAATGTAACTAATCCTTCTTGGAATTTTATTTCGGCATTGTAATCTTAACAGCTCAAGGCATCAAAACGAACGTTATACTCTATTAGATGTATGTTAGCTCTATTTACGCCTTTAATCCGCTTAAGGAACTAGGGTCCTTACAGAAGGCACGACTCGCATGCCGTATTTAAAATTACAATCATTCACAAAATTCCTATCTAATAGGTCATATGGCTATTACCATGCACCATGCTCAAACAACACATAAAACATGCTTGGATATAAATGAATTAAATTCTAAACATTTTAAAATTTAATTCTAAGTTAATAAAACTGCAAAATAAATTAACGGAAATTATCGCACGGACATCAAATGTCTAGGACCCCGCGCACGAGAGGGGCGCGGACGCCCTACCCATCCTTGTGGGCGGTCGCCCGCCAACCTTGGGGCTCGCCCGTCCCTTTTTGGGCGCGGTCGCCCCCTTGCTGGGCGGTCGCCCGCCTTGCGAACCCTGTTCACTCGACGTTCGAGATACGGTAACCTGCCTTGCGTGCTACGTTCGCCCGACTATCGAGTTACATTCGCCCGCCTTGCTATATCAGTCGCGCGCATACATGTATCCAATACATAAAATTTATCAATATATCATATATAATTTTTACGATGATTTCCACAATCTTATTATAACATATCATATATGTTTTTACAGTTTATAATAAGCATGAAAGCAATAACTCAAAGCATGATAAAACAATTTATCACACAGCCCCGATATGAGTTTCGTACACGGCTCTGATACCACTGTAAGGAATCCAACATGCAAATACGCAACGGAATAAAAAAAATTGGATTCCCAACCGAGGACCTATACGGGTGTTCATATCGGGTGTCAAGAGTTATACCTTTGTAGCGTGTTTGAGCAGAATCCACGAAGCAGCACGTCCAACACGTCCTCGAGTCAGGAGCAAAGCTTTTACAACTTTGCCTCTACGGTATCCACGATCAAATCGGAAAAAGGGATGTTGAAGAACAAGTTGCTAGACTTGATCTTCAACCAGAAGAGACACGCTACCAAGATAGATGGCGGCTACTCTTTTTCGATAATCTGCTTGGTTTAAGTTAATCAGTATTAACTTCTAAAACTTTGTGTCAAGAGTTATACCTTTGTAGCGTGTTTGAGCAGAATCCACGAAGCAGCACGTCCAACACGTCCTCGAGTCAGGAGCAAAGCTTTTGCAACTTTGCCTCTACGGTATCCACGATCAAATCGGAAAAAGGGATGTTGAAGAACAAGTTGCTAGACTTGATCTTCAACCATAAGAGACACGCTACCTAGATAGATGGCGGCTACTCTTTTTCGATAATCTGCTAGGTTTTAGTTAATCAGTATTAACTTCTAAAACTTTGGCCAGAACAAAAATCTATATATATACTGAAGGAGGCGCTTTTAATTCTTAGGCTTTTAAAAACCCTTCAGCCCAAAACTCTTTTGTCTATATCAAACCCTATTTTATATATATATATAATTGGCTCGATATAATATATATATATATATATATATATATATATATATAAATATATATTATGATTAAGACTCTTCCTAATCAAATTAATTCATCCAATGAATTTTAACTTCCCTTTATCGATTTAATCTTTTGTGTGACCCGTTAGGATCTTGCAACGTTGGCAGTGACATAAAATCTAATTTTATGCTACAAGCAATGAGCGGTATCTAGCAACACATCAAGGCTACCCAATTTACAAGAATGTCATTGACTCGACATAACATATGGCCTGTGATAATATTAACCATGTAACTTAATCCCTTTGTCCTATGTGTTTAGATTAAACACGAGTCATGGAATAGTCATACTCGTATAGTTCAATCTTTTATTTCTTGATCCCCAAGTTGACTAGAATAAACGAATAAGCTCGATATCACATATCGACTCATTCGAGCATGGCCATGCATTTTAGTCTTACTTGATCAAGGGCCCAAACACTTCTCCTGTTATATAGGAGGGACAAATCCTATCTTGATCACTCAACATCCCTCTACATAATTCGTGGTGTATCCAATGATTGTCTTTATAGTTTACTCTGTTACAGGTAACATTTGACAATATCAAGATACACGACTCCTTATGTTGGGATCTCTGGTGATCTCTAGTCGTAAGGATTACAAACATTATTATCACTATGAGAATTGTAAGACCCCGTTATCTCAACATACTATAAGGTGCAAAAAAAAAAGAACTAAGCATATCAGATCAGAGTTTTAGGCCGTGTTGACTACCTGAGCTTAAGAGATTACAGTACCAAAAGTTCAAAAAGGAATTATACACATTCCTAACAAAAGGTACTACTAGCTTTACTCTACCGCTTGTAGAAACTATATAAAAGTGACTCTCTATACAGCCAATCCTGTAGCACTCCTTACAGCTCAGCGTTTCAACCCCGACCCTGGTTCTCATCATCAAAAGCACCTACAAAGACAACCCCCAACGCATGAGCACATCATAATTCATATTCAACATAACATGAATGTAAAGCATAATGCATAATCATAGATATGAAATACTTCCTGTATTTTCAATGCATTTAAAACGCCCATTGGTTGTCCCTATACCATAACTCAAAATCAATTCAATGTATGATGTTATGGCTTATATGAATGTCATGACATTACTTCACTTCTTAAATCTTTACTTCTTTCTTAGTCAGTTTATCATCAGTGTATTATAATGCTTCTTACTTCTTAACTTCATAATGAGCGGTACCATCTTCCCCGCTTCATTATTTCATAACAAGCGGTACCTCTTCCCCGCTAGCGCTACCTTCTTCCCCGCTCTTCATACTAGAGGTACCTTCTTCCCCGCTTAGTATGGTATACCCCGCCTCCATATGCAAGCCTTGCTCCACATTTTTAGCGATATAAGCGTAAGCATTAAAAATCATCACTACGATAACCCTGACTCGTGGAATACACACTCTTTATTCCACAACATACATATGCAACAACAATGCATAATAACATGTATCACAACACATAATGCACCACTTTACATCTTGTCATATGTCAATTAATGAACATTTAATACATGTTACCGTTGGGATGCCCGTACGTCGCTTATGTACCTTTCCAAAATATAGTGTGTTGCGGGACTCTATCCCCTGCGCTGTGTAGCTATCTGTGAAGGCTCTACACCAGTGTACAACACAATATTAGATGCCAATTTATAGTCCAAAATCAAAAATCCAACAAAATATAACAATTTATATTTTTCAACATTCTGGGTCTCTCGATCGGTCGGCCCCTCTTTTCGATCGATCGAGAAGACGCCTTCTTTCAAAGCCAATGTTCTGCCTCGCTCGATCGATCGAGATGGAATCCCGATCGATCGAGATGCCTTGTTCAAGAAACACAATACCAGAATTCTCGAACACCTATTTTCATACCCTTCAATCTAGCATATAAGACACACCACATGCTTGAACAAAAATGCTAGGGGCTACAATACACTACCATGAGTGTATTCATATCAAAGTTATACTCCAAACTCAAACCCACATGCATTACAATTGCCCATTTACATCAGTACTCAACCAAACTTTCTGGAAACAGGGTAACATATTTCTTTTCCAGATTTCTCGAGCACCTCATTTCATGCTATTAAAACTACAACATATAACATAAAGCATGCTCGAACAAAAACGCCACGGGCTTTACAAAACTACCATGCATGTACTCAAATCAAAGGTTTACCAAAAACCTAGCTAACATGCATGATAATAACTCCACAACTTCACTCCCATCCCATATTTTCCAGAAAAACAGGGCACACACCTTACCCAGATTTTCAAACACTATATTTTACATGCTTAAATCCTTCACATAAAACATGTAACATGCTCACGGAAAAATACTGGAAGCTTCATAACAACACCATGTAAGCATTTAAATCGAAGATTTTTAGAAACCTAAGCTAACATGCCATTTTCACACCACTTAAAAACATGAACTTAATCAAGCTTAAATAAAAAACAGAGCATGGTTTCTCACCCTACTTTGCTCCGATTTTTGAAAGGCTTCCAAGCAATGAAAATGGAAGGGCTCCTCTCAATCTTGCTTAGCAGGTGCTGGAGATAATTTGGGAGAGAAATGGCGAGATTTGGAGTGGAGGAGAAGGGATGAATCATTGTGCCAAGTGGGGGGTATGGCCAGCTTATGCTGTGTCATCAGCATGGGTTGGGGGGGTGGTTGGGTGTTGGGTGGTATGATGTGTTATGTTTTGGTCCCGGTATTTAGCACGATGTATTAAAATATCTTCACATGATATTTATAGTATTTTCTCAATAAAATACTTCAATTCCCATTTAAACATGCTTCACCAAAACAAATAACACACACCCCAAATTATCATGCCACAACCCCAAAATCCCAACATATAACACATGCACCCTGATATGCATCTCCTCAATAATATTAATTCAATCCCATGAATTAACACAAAAATCCTCATAATTTAATTAATGATTAAAATCACATAATCATTTCGGGGATATCACAATACTCCCCTACTTATAAGATTTCGCCCTCGAAATCAGCATGCACTTACCCAATATAAAACAAAACATAAATCACATACCGGAAAACAGTTCTGGATAGTGCTGCACCATGTGTCGCTCTGTCTCCCACGTGGAATCCTCGACACCCCTACGATCCCACTGAACCTTGATCATAGGAATAACTTTGTTCCGAAGCCTGCGGTCTGCCCTATCCAAAATCCTGATAGGCCGCTCCACATAGGAAACATCGGACTCAAACTGCACCTCTGAAGGCTGCAACACATGCGAAGGATCTGGCTCGTACTTCCTCAGCATAGACACATGGAATACATCGTGTATACCAGACAGAGAGGGCGGTAAAGCCAAACGGTACGCCAGAGTACCAACACGTTGCAAGATCTCATACGGCCCTACATATCTTGGGGATAACTTTCCCCGTATCCCAAACCGTACCACACCTCTGAAAGGTGAGATCTTCAGAAAGACTCTGTCGCCCAACTGAAACTCCAACGGTCTTCGCCGCTGATTGGCATACGCTGCCTGTCTGTCCTGAGCTGCCTTCATCTTTCTCTTGATAACCTTTACCTTTTCTTCCATATCCTGGACCAACTCTGGTCCTCTAACCGATTTACGGTCTACATCATCCCAACCCAAAGGCGACCTGCAACGCCTGCCATATAGGGCTTCAAATGGAGCCATCTGTATGCTAGCCTGGTAACTGTTATTATAAGAAAATTCCACCAAGGCTACTGAGTCCTGCCAAGAAGTGTCGAACTCCAGCACACAAGCCCTCAACATATCTTCGAGCGTCTGTATCGTACGCTCGGTCTGTCCGTTCGTCTGGGATGATATGTTGTGCTCAACCTTAACTCTGTGCCCAGGGCTGACTGAAGACCCTCCCAGAAGTGAGATGTGAACCGCGGATCTCGATCAGACACAATCGAAACAGGGATCCCGTGCAGTCTCACCACATCTCTGATATATAACTGAGCCATCCTTAGGTATGTGAAGGTCATACAGTAAGGAATGAAATGAGCACTCTTAGTCAATCTGTCGACGACCACCCATATGGCATCAAAACCCGAAACAGTCCTCGGTAAGTGGGTCACGAAATCCATAGACACGTGCTGCCACTTCCACTCGGGTATCTCCAAACTCCTTAGCTCACCACCGGGCCTCTGCCTCTCAGCCTTCACCTATTGACAAATCAAACAGCGCTTGACGAATGAGGTAACATCCTGTTTCATTCGCCTCCACCAGAACTGGCTGCATAAATCCTTATACATCTTCTTCCCGCCCGGGTGGATACTCATCCTGCTGCAATGAGCTCGCTGTAATATACCCTGCCGCAAGTCGGGTGTATCTGGAACCACCCATCGATCACCTAACCTCAAGGAACCATCCTCAGCCGTCCTGAATTTCGACGACTGACCCAGACAAACCACTGATAACCATCTCTGGACCTCCTCGTCGGTCTCCTGAGCCTTCCTGATATGATCATAAATAATGGGCTCAGCTAATAAGGTCAATACCTGCACCGGTGAAGCAGACACATCATAATCAAATCCCAAATGGCAGTAGGAGCCCATCATAGCTGATACATACATGACATCCTCTGCCGTGCTCCTCACTTTCCGAATCAAAGCGACGGCTGTCAAGTTTGCTTTTCCCGGATATTCGATTTCACTGTCATAGTCCTTCACCAGGTCCATCCATCTCCTCTGCCTCATATTCAGCTCAGCCTGTGTAAATAAGAACTTCAGGCTCTTGTGATCAGTGAAGATGGTAAATGAGGTACCATATAAGTAGTGTCGCCATATCTTCAAGGCGAACACTATAGCTGCTAGCTCCAGATCATGGACTGGATACCTCGTCTCGTGTGGCTTCAACTGCCTAGAAGCATAAGCCACTACATGTCTGTCCTGCATCATTACGCATCCTAGGCCCTGTAGCGATGCGTCAGTATAAAGAACAAATCCTTTGTTCTCCCTGGGAATCACCAGAACTGGTGCAGTAGTCAGGCTGTGCTTTAATTCCCGGAAACTCTGCTTGCAAGCCTCTGACCAACAAAATGGGACTCCCTTCTGAGTCAGCTGTGTAAGTGGCTTGGCGATCTTTGAGAAACCCTCGACGAAACGTCGATAGTAGCCAGCCAAACCAAGAAAACTTCGAATCTCACTGACTGAAGTAGGAGCGGACCAATCCATAACTGCCTCAATCTTCCTGGGATCTACTGATATCCCCACTCGAGAGATAATGTGACCCAAGAATGATACACTGCTCAGCCAAAACTCACACTTGCTGAGTTTGGCGTACAACTGGTGATCTCTGAGAATCTGTAGTACTGTCCTCAAATGATCGGCATGTTCCTCCTCACTCCTTGAGTAGACAAGGATGTCATCAATGAACACGATCACGAACTGATCGAGGTACTCTTGAAATACTCTGTTCATCAAACTCATAAAAACTGCAGGTGCATTTGTCACACCGAAAGGCATCACCAAGAACACATAGTGTCCATACCGAGTTCTAAAAGCTGTCTTCTGGACATCATCAGCTCTAACCCGCACCTGGTGATAGCCTGACCTCAAATCTATCTTTGAGTAAACCTCTGTACCCTGAAGCTGATCGAACAGATCATCAATCCCCGGAAGTGGATACCTGTTCTTCACTGTGGGCTTGTTCAATTGCCTGTAGTCAATGCACAGACGCATTGAACCATCCTTCTTCTTTACGAACAAAATTGGCGCACCCCAAGGCGATACAATAGGACGAATGCATCCCTTGTCGAGGAGCTCCTGTAACTGCAGTTTCAGCTCTCTCAACTCTGCCGGTGCCATCCTGTATGGGGCATGAGAAATGGCTGATGTCCGCGGCAGTAGCTCAATGGCAAACTCCACATCTCTGATCGGCGGAAACCCTGGAATCTCATCCGGGAATACATCAATGAACTCCGCCATGATCGGAATGTCCTCGGCTCTCACTTCCTTCTCTTTTGATGCATCCACGGCATAAATAAGGTAGCCCGTGTGGCCGCGTTCCAATAACCGCGACATCTTAACCGCTGAGATCACTGGAATCTTTGGACGAGAGTCGTCCCCATAAAAGGTCCACTGGAACCCCTGATCAGACAGAAAACGTACCATCCTCTGTCGGCAATCTACACAGCTCGGTATCTGCTCAACACATCAATGCCGATAATGCAGTCAAAATCTGCCATCTCTAACTGAATCAGATCGGCCCTCAGATCATTACCCTCAAAATAAATGAGGCAATCAGATAACAGTCGGTCTACAGTCTCATACTTTCCCGTGGGTGTCGAGACCATGAGAGGCGTGGGTAACAGAGACGAGCACAAGCGGTGTCTCTCCACAAAAGCAGCAGATACAAAAGAATGGGAAGCACCTGTATCTATCAATAAAAATGCAGGGTACGTAAACAAAAGACACGTACCAGCAATGACCTCCTCCGGGGCTGCCTCAGCCTGCTCCTGCGTCAATGCATACACCTGACCCTGCGGCGGTCCTGCCGCCTGACCTCCCTGTGGTCGAGGTGCAAACTGCTGTCTCGGTGGTGTTCTTCCTGCGTCAACTCTTGGCCTATTCGGCCCAGTGTCTGCCTGACCTGCCCGATTGGGGCAAGTCCTAGCCAGGTGGCCCACCTTGCCACAAACATAACAGCCTCGGCAGTCACGCGACAAATGAAATCCTCCACAGTGGTCACACCTGTTCCCTCCTGTCTTACTCCCCTGTGTAGGTCCCCGATTGCTTTGCTTCTGACCTTGGGACTTCTTCCCACCAAATCTAGTAGATGATGAGGCCCCATGAGGCTTGAATTGGTCCCCTCGCGGCCTCAGGCTATCAACAACAGGCCTCTGTGGTGGTAGGAAAGGGGGTACAACTTCCTTGTACACGCCCACTGCAATCTCTGCCAACTTTGCCCTAGTCAAGGCGTCATCAAAAGAGCTGGGGTTGTTGGAGACAACCCGATCAAATAGTTCTGGTCTCAGTCCCTTCAGAAAGTTTCTCATCTTGGCATGACTGCTCACAGCGACATGAGGTACATACCTCAATAATGAGGAATACTGCATAGCATAGTCTGACACTGACAGGTTGCCCTGCTTTAAATTATTGAACTCATCTTCCTTTAATTGCCTGGCAGCTGCAGAAAAATACCGGTTAAGGAACCGGGTTCTGAATACAGTCCAGTCAACTGCTACACCTTAAGCTCTCAGCTCCATCATAGTGGTCTTCCACCACATAGAAGGCTTCTTTGCCATCTGAAACTCAGCCAACCTCAGCCATGCGGTACGTGCACAGGGCGCAGTCACAAGTATCTGCTCTATCCGCTCCAGCCACTCTTCGGCTGCTTCACCAGACTGAATCCCCTCAAATATAGGTGGATGGAAGTTCAGAAACTGTGTCAAACTGAGCTCCCCTGGTAATAACATCTGTGAACTGGGCTCCACGCCCACAGCAGGTGGCGGTAAAGGATTCAGCTGAGCAATACTAGCATTCATACTGCCCATATCTCCTACCTCCTCATTGAGGTTCTCCGGGTTAATAGCGCCATGCTGCAACACAAGAGTTAACAACAATACCTAAAGCAGTTCATAATATAAGCCGTTAGATAACAAGAGTATCATATTCAAAAGCATGTTAGTATAACACTTATACAAAAATATGCATCACATGCATCAACATGCCCACCAATGAATACCTAGCCAACTTGTCTCTAAAGGCTACCCCTTACTCGTTCCCTAGTTAGCTAACCACTGCTCTGATACCACTAAATGTAAGACCCCGTTATCTCAACATACTATAAGGTGAAAAAAATGTAAGGACCCTAGTTCCTTAAGTGCGGATTAAAGGCATAATTAGAGCTAACATACATCATCAGAGTATAAATGTTCATGTTGAGACTATGAGCCTTAAGAATTTCTTGTCAATTCAAGGACTATCAATGGATTAATTACATTCCCAATCAAAATATGAATGTTATCAACTATAGCTTTACACTACTCCTAGAGTAGACACTATACAAAAGTAATCCTGTCCTTCATTTCTCAAAAGTGTTCTTCACAAGCTCACCGCCTCAACCCGCCTTAGCCCCTTTTTCATCATGCCAAAAAGTACCTACAAGGACAACCCCCAAACATGAGCAATAATATTATTCATATACAACACAATATGAATATAAGGCGTAAATGCATAAATCATAATAAGACACTTCCTGTTTTTCCCATGCATTTTAAACGCTTCCTGTTTGGTTGTCCCTGTACCATAACTCATGAGTATAATCAATGTAAGGACCCCAAATACTTAACCCTTGATTAGTGTATTAATCATTATGTGTGGCACATACTTTCCATAAAATCGTTCGGAAACTCCGATGGTACTATACCATTGAATGGCAATCACAAAGTTTTCTTTAACATACAATGTTAAGGGTTTACCATCCTAACAACAAGAGGCTCATAGAGTTCGCCCATTACACCACTTTTTACGTTGTGGACTTTTATAAAAATTTGGGCAGAGTCTCCCCATAAATAGAGCTATCCCGAAATAAAAGTACAGCACACCACATAATTCCCGGCCAGGGAAAACATAATACTCATCAGAATACAGCAATATCAAGTAAATTCCCAGCCAGGGAAGACACCACACATATGGCAACAAAAGTGGGTTTCAACACCCACATACACTAATGACTCTCATAATCCTTTAGCAATCCTACCTCTAATTGCATGCAACATAGAATGAGAGAGAGAAAGACTCATGCCTTTATATACAACCCATATACAAGTACCATCGTGCTCACATGCGAGCATCATAATCATGGGTATAACCATCATGGGTGTATATATATATATAGGTACTCTATACGATACCGTGCTCCATCAAGCCCTGGTACCACGATCCTGGGAGTACATCCAATCAACAGCTCGAGCTCATCTCCAAAGCCATCGATGTACCTGTCCACCTGTCCCAACAGAGACAGCCCCCAACGGGGTGAGCATACCAATTCCACAATTTCATAATCATAATGACATAATACATAATTTACAAAAATGTAAATATTGTGGAACATATGTGACACTTCCTGGATGGTATCATCCTCATCCTAGCGTACCCCTGTAATGACCCTGTTCTCAAAACAGATAAATCATCAAATCCTGAATATGCAGTTAATCATCATATTGGTTAACCCTTACCAGTTTCGAATTAACAACATTTCATAACATCTTTCTTTATCTAGCAATTATCATAATTCTAGATATCATATAGAGACTTCCTTAACTTCCGATACTAGCTAATCACTTCTCTGATTAACCACGTCTCTGTTCCTATTCATTACCAATAGGGAATAAAATATAGATATCCTAGATATCTAATCAACACCACATTTTCATTTCTTACTTCAAAGTAGCGTCATACTACTGGTGTTCGCTCCGTAGCGACCACACCCATCATTTGCTCGCTTCATAGCGGCACCAAGCATTTCACCATGTGAATCAACATAACGTAACTAAGTCGCGGTGCCATCATAGTAAAACATTTCATGTATTTTAAATCATGCATCATACTTGTAAAACATCATTTAAGCTATGCTCGTACGCTAAACGTACCTTAAATCCTCGAAGTCCGAGCCAAACCTTGCTCGAGTTCCATGCCCCGATGAATGATGTGCTAACACGATAAATAATTCACGATTATTTACGAACATGCAACCCATGCTCAAGCACACCCATAACCCTCAACATATCGTCAACACACGACAATAAATCATTTAAAAGACCCGGGGCAGGGTACATGCAGGGAGGGGAACGAATGAGACAACAACGAAAATTGTTCAAGGATACCCTACAAATTTTCGAACCCTTATCTCACAAATCGAACCCAAATTAAACACCATAATTCATCTAAAATATGAATTAATCAATTAATAGCAAGAATCATCACCCTTGCCAAAAACCCCCAAATTTCGAATTTCAAAGCCCTAAATTCGAACTCAATACCTTAAATTCGAACACAATTAAGCATCAACAATACATCTAAAACATGTAATGAATGACCCATAACAAGAATCGTCACAACCCTTCCAAAACCCCCAAAATCGAACCCACTTCATGCACCCATCCAAAAAAATCGAACCCAAGCCAACGAAAATCGAATCATTCGAGCCAATAAATCACAACTTGGCAGGGAATCACATCACAAGCATGGAAAAAGGGGTTAGGAAGGTTACCCAAACGAAATCGGAAGAAATCGGACGAAAAAATCGAAGAACCTAGAAATTGGGGATCGGCGCATTCCAGCGAAATCCGACTTCCACACGCGACGAAACTTCGAATTGACGGAGGGGAAAGGAGCGCCTGGACGAGACGAAGCCGTGGGTAGGTCGGACGCGCCGAACGGCGGCCGGACGGCGGCGAGCGCGGCGTTTTCGTGCGCGGGGGTACTGTTCCAGGCGGGAATCGCATGCGGGCGGGAGAGAGAGATGAAGGGAAGGTGGGGCTGAAATGCAATCTTTAATAAAAATCTCGGGTTCAACTTGTATTTATAGCAAAATACCCCGAAATACTAATAGCCCCACAAATACATCGTGATTCATTAAAAATCATCTGTTTCCAAAAACTCTCTCTCTAACCCCAAAACCCCCTACCGGTGCTCACACAAGCACCCGAGATTCCGAGACACATTAAAAACCCAACTCTTAGGTTTTACACCGTAATGTGAATACAATCTCATCCTCGGGATCCAACGATCCCAACTACCCAAATAAACGAGCCCAGAAGGCCCAACATCGCGATTAAACTCCAAATCGCTACGTAAAACATCTTTAGGGGTTATTAACACTCCGGGATTAACATCTCCAATCCCAGGTCATCACAATATCCCCCACTAAAAGAATTTCGTCCTCGAAATTAGTACCGGTGTATCACATAACACCCAGGCTACACGACAATATGAAGCCATAACCTCGATTCTTGACCATATCAGAATCGTCTTAATAATCGCGAGGATACTTACCTCACATCAACTCTGAAACAGGGCGACTTACCCAAAACCAATATATCACCCAAGAGGCAACGTACCTCGATGCGGGTCATCCCAAAAGTCAGTCCCTCATGACTGCAAAACAACCGATATTTACGACTGTAGATCGGACAATCATCCTTCGTTCTAATACAACCAGTAAGAATGCATCCTGTATGACACCTCAACCGTGGAAACGTTGACCTCGTGTCAACCCTGAAGTGGAATAGACTTCCAAATCCATTATAACGTCAAAAGTGTCAGCGCAACCCACGCTAACAATCCAAAAGCAGTTAGTCAATTGAAACTGCGATGATCCGAATCGCTCCCGATTCCATCGTAGATATCATTTAATGACATCTCTTATCATGACTCACGATGTCTAACATACATCGTTACAAGTTAAACACTAGTATTCCACGGAGTACACACACCAAACCTGGTTTCCACTTTCAAACCTCCTCTGTCGAAGGAGTAGTCGCATCATTGCAACTTAAATTGGGCAACTCACGGCCACAGATTCACACAAAAGATATCTCATAAGGTGTCCACCTCTGGATATCCCAAGAACCACATCCTGGTCATAAACAAACAATCGAGACTCCTCAGAGTTTCAAACTTGAAAGGACATGCAATAAACCCATTGCATCCCAAATACATGGATTCCCAGATCGAATCAACGACGACTTGATGACTCTCTTGTTGGTACTCCAACATCATGAGCTGTCACAGACAAGTCTCACCAAGATTAAACATAACGTATACACGTTTCAGTGAGGCATGCTCAACCTCAACCTCGATGACATGATGACTACTAGAGTCCACCACAATCCACATCGTGTCACCTTACGATTTGCCACTTGGTTCCTACGAGCAGTATAACGGCTCTAACAAGCCCCTCTTGGTGCTGCATACACACGGCAGACAAACTAGTCGCTGCCTCTCTAGGTTCACCTCAAACCTACCAATAAGATGGACGTTTCCGCACGGCATACCATACTGTGGAAAGAAAATCCATAGAGTAGTGGGTCTTTACCCAACATTCCTCTAATGCCTATACACCCTGGACACTCCAATGTCCCTGTTTCATAGCCATGCATATAGTCATTAATTCTTGACATGAATGATTAAAATCATCATCTTATAATTATCACCATCTTATAACATCTTCATCATATGAGCATCATCATTTCATAAATATCATCATCTTATAACATCATCATCACATAAGCATCATCATCTTATAGCATCATCATCTTATACATCATCATCATATAAGCATCATCATCTTAAAGCATCATCATCTTATACATCGTCATCTTATAGCATCATCATCTTATACATCATCATCATATAAGCATCATCATCTTATACATCATCATCTTATAGCATCATCATCTCATACATCATCATCATATAAGTATCATCATCTTATAGCATCATCATCTTATACATCATCATCTTATAGCATCATCATCTTATACATAATCATCATATAAGTATCATCATCTTATAGCATCATCATCTTATACATCATCATCTTATAGCATCATCATCTTATAGCTATAACAGTAAATGTACGAAATCATAGCTGAGTAAGCTTGCTGGTTATTCATTAACTTCTTTTCATTTTCCCTGGTTCATATTCATGCACATGTGCATCTTACCCTGTGGCATCTTACCACATAATAACATCGTATGGCCTCTTATCATATGGGCATCTTACCCCGTGGCGTCTTACCACGCATCACAACATTGTATGGCCTCTTACCATATGGACATCTTACCCCGTGGCGTCTTACCACACATAATAACATTGTATGGCCTCTTACCATATGGGCATCTTACCCCGTGGCGTCTTACCACACATAATAACATTGTATGGCTTCTTACCATATGGGCATCTTACCCCGTGGCGTCTTACCACATAATAACATCGTACGGTCTCTTACCATATGGGCATCTTACCCTGTGGCGTCTTACCACATAATAACATCGTATGGTCTCTTACCATATGGGCATCTTACCCTGTGGCGTCTTACCACATAATAACATCGTATGGTCTCTTACCATATGGGCATCTTACCCTGTGGCGTCTTACCACATAATAACATTGTATGGTCTCTTACCATATGGGCATCTTACCCTGTGGCGTCTTACCACATAATAACATTGTATGGTCTCTTACCATATGGGTATCTTACCCTGTGGCGTCTTACCACATAATAACATTGTATGGTCTCTTACCATATGGGCATCTTACCCTGTGGCGTCTTACCACATAATAACATCGTACGGTCTCTTACCATATGGGCATCTTACCCTGTGGCGTCTTACCACATAATGACATCGTATGGTCTCTTACCATATGGGCATCTTACCCTGTGGCGTCTTACCACATAATAACATCGTATGGTCTCTTACCATATGGGCATCTTACCCTGTGGCGTCTTACCACATAATAACATTGTATGGTCTCTTACCATATGGGCATCTTACCCTGTGGCGTCTTACCACATAATAACATTGTATGGTCTCTTACCATATGGGTATCTTACCCTGTGGCGTCTTACCACATAATAACATTGTATGGTCTCTTACCATATGGGTATCTTACCCTGTGGCGTCTTACCACATAATAACATTGTATGGTCTCTTACCATATGGGCATCTTACCCTGTGGCGTCTTACCACATAATAACATTGTATGGTCTCTTACCATATGGGCATCTTACCCTGTTATATGGCATCTTACCATAATATAATCATCGTGTGGCATCTTACCACATGGGCATCTTACCCAATCATATGGCGTCTTACCATATCATAAACACTGTGTGGCATCTTACCACAGGGGCATCTTACCCAATCATATGGCGTCTTGCCATATCATAACCATTGTGTGGCATCTTACCACAGGGGCATCTTACCCACTCTCATATACGTCATCATAAACATCATCATGATCATTATCATCGTAAACATCATCGTAAACATCATCATCATAAACATCATCATAATCATCATCATCGTAAACATCATCGTAAACATCATCATCATAAACATCATCATAATCATCATCATCGTAAACATCATCGTAAACATCATCATCATAAACATCATCATAATCATCATCATCGTAAACATCATCGTAAACATCATCATCATAAACATCATCATAATCATCATCACATATACTCATGCAATTAATGCAAGGTCATAGTTTAGGAATATGTTACCGTTTGATGCTCGTACGTTTCTTACGTACCTTCCTTGCTTGAGCATTACATGAACAAACGCATTAGTATATTCAATAATAATTGAGACCATACCGAAGTATTCCACTGTCGGTTGTCTACCCAGTCTGTCCTCAGACAATACATCATATCTTTCTTCTCCTGATTTTCTTCCAAAATCAGGTTCCTTGGCACGTAGCATATAGAGTGTTAGACATCGCTATTAATGCCATCCTATCGTGTTTCACACGATTCCTGCAACCACAATGGTTAGCAATACCACTTTTCATATCATAAAAGCACAAACAATTAGTCATGTCGCATAACATTAATGCCATCATGCATAAATATGTGCTATCAATAACTTCCTAGGCCCTCAACAGCCCCAATGAGCAACCACTGCTCTGATACCACTAATGTAAGGACCCCAAATACTTAACCCTTGATTAGTGTATTAATCATTATGTGTGGCACATACTTTCCATAAAATCGTTCGGAAACTCCGATGGTACTATACCATTGAACGGCAATCACAAAGTTTTCTTTAACATACAATGTTAAGGGTTTACCATCCTAACAACAAGAGGCTCATAGAGTTCGCCCATTACACCACTTTTTACGTTGTGGACTTTTATAAAAATTTGGGCAGAGTCTCCCCATAAATAGAGCTATCCCGAAATAAAAGTACAGCACACCACATAATTCCCGGCCAGGGAAAACATAATACTCATCAGAATACAGCAATATCAAGTAAATTCCCAGCCAGGGAAGACACCACACATATGGCAACAAAAGTGG
Organism: Haberlea rhodopensis; assembly: GCA_907163345.1. NCBI lineage: Eukaryota > Viridiplantae > Streptophyta > Magnoliopsida > Lamiales > Gesneriaceae > Haberlea > Haberlea rhodopensis. The sequence goes on along the minus strand of CAJQUN010000020.1, from coordinate 8,024,795 downwards.
GTTTGAACACCCACATACACTAATGACTCTCATAATCCTTTAGCAATCCTACCTCTAATTGCATGCAACATAGAATGAGAGAGAGAAAGACTCATGCCTTTATATACAACCCATATACAAGTACCATCGTGCTCACATGCGAGCATCATAATCATGGGTATAACCATCATGGGTGTATATATATATATAGGTACTCTATACGATACCGTGCTCCATCAAGCCCTGGTACCACGATCCTGGGAGTACATCCAATCAACAGCTCGAGCTCATCTCCAAAGCCATCGATGTACCTGTCCACCTGTCCCAACAGAGACAGCCCCCAACGGGGTGAGCATACCAATTCCACAATTTCATAATCATAATGACATAATACATAATTTACAAAAATGTAAATATTGTGGAACATATGTGACACTTCCTGGATGGTATCATCCTCATCCTAGCGTACCCCTGTAATGACCCTGTTCTCAAAACAGATAAATCATCAAATCCTGAATATGCAGTTAATCATCATATTGGTTAACCCTTACCAGTTTCGAATTAACAACATTTCATAACATCTTTCTTTATCTAGCAATTATCATAATTCTAGATATCATATAGAGACTTCCTTAACTTCCGATACTAGCTAATCACTTCTCTGATTAACCACGTCTCTGTTCCTATTCATTACCAATAGGGAATAAAATATAGATATCCTAGATATCTAATCAACACCACATTTTCATTTCTTACTTCAAAGTAGCGTCATACTACTGGTGTTCGCTCCGTAGCGACCACACCCATCATTTGCTCGCTTCATAGCGGCACCAAGCATTTCACCATGTGAATCAACATAACGTAACTAAGTCGCGGTGCCATCATAGTAAAACATTTCATGTATTTTAAATCATGCATCATACTTGTAAAACATCATTTAAGCTATGCTCGTACGCTAAACGTACCTTAAATCCTCGAAGTCCGAGCCAAACCTTGCTCGAGTTCCATGCCCCGATGAATGATGTGCTAACACGATAAATAATTCATGATTATTTACGACATGCAACCCATGCTCAAGCACACCCATAACCCTCAACATATCGTCAACACACGACAATAAATCATTTAAAAGACCCGGGGCAGGGTACATGCAGGGAGGGGAACGAATGAGACAACAACGAAAATTGTTCAAGGATACCCTACAAATTTTCGAACCCTTATCTCACAAATCGAACCCAAATTAAACACCATAATTCATCTAAAATATGAATTAATCAATTAATAGCAAGAATCATCACCCTTGCCAAAAACCCCCAAATTTCGAATTTCAAAGCCCTAAATTCGAACTCAATACCTTAAATTCGGACACAATTAAGCATCAACAATACATCTAAAACATGTAATGAATGACCCATAACAAGAATCGTCACAACCCTTCCAAAACCCCCAAAATCGAACCCACTTCATGCACCCATCCAAAAAAATCGAACCCAAGCCAACGAAAATCGAAATCATTCGAGCCAATAAATCACAACTTGGCAGGGAATCACATCACAAGCATGGAAAAAGGGGTTAGGAAGGTTACCCAAACGAAATCGGAAGAAATCGGACGAAAAAATCGAAGAACCCTAGAAATTGGGGATCGGCGCATTCCAGCGAAATCCGACTTCCACACGCGACGAAACTTCGAATTGACGGAGGGGAAAGGAGCGCCTGGACGAGACGAAGCCGTGGGTAGGTCGGACGCGCCGAACGGCGGCCGGACGGCGGCGAGCGCGGCGTTTTCGTGCGCGGGGGTACTGTTCCAGGCGGGAATCGCATGCGGGCGGGAGAGAGAGATGAAGGGAAGGTGGGGCTGAAATGCAATCTTTAATAAAAATCTCGGGTTCAACTTGTATTTATAGCAAAATACCCCGAAATACTAATAGCCCCACAAATACATCGTGATTCATTAAAAATCATCTGTTTCCAAAAACTCTCTCTCTAACCCCAAAACCCCCTACCGGTGCTCACACAAGCACCCGAGATTCCGAGACACATTAAAAACCCAACTCTTAGGTTTTACACCGTAATGTGAATACAATCTCATCCTCGGGATCCAACGATCCCAACTACCCAAATAAACGAGCCCAGAAGGCCCAACATCGCGATTAAACTCCAAATCGCTACGTAAAACATCTTTAGGGGTTATTAACACTCCGGGATTAACATCTCCAATCCCAGGTCATCACAATCAAATAGATTATTTAATGGTCCACACATGTCATGACATAATACCATTTCATCATCACCAATTACCAATCACCATCCCTAGTCTGTTCATCACAATGTATTTTAATGCCCCTCGCTTTTCATATCGGCGGCATAGAATAACCTCGCTTCAATGGACATGCGGCGCTCCCACCCCTCGCTTCACATTGAGCGGTAAATATTCTTTCCTCGTCTCATATGATAACCACGCTTAAATGTGACATGCGGCGCTCCCACCCCTCGCTTCACATTTAGCGGCAACAAATCAAATAGCGGCAAGCATTAAAATCATCAAGGGATGACCACGACTCATGGGATGTGCACCAATAACCATCATATGCATATACAATCATCATGCATAATTCAACATGTATTTGCATCCACAATGCATAATTTCATATATACTCGCATCCACAATGCATAAACAATGAGTATATTAGATACATGTACCGTTGGGTGCCCGTACGTCTTCTACGTACCTTTCCAAAAAGTAGGATGTGGTAGGACTTCACTTCCTTGGCTGTGTCGCCACCTGGGATGGTTCTACATATTCACACAAATCAATATTATAACCCAATAATAGTCCAATACCAAAAATCCTACAAAACAACCAAAAACATCATATTTTGTGTCTCGCGATCGATCGCTGCGAAGGGCCGATCGATCGCGAGATCACACTGCCCGAACCTCAAATTTTATTTCTTCGGCGATCGATCGCCATACTTGGCGCAATCGATCGCCAGCCTCGCCGATCGATCGCCCAAGTGTGGCGATCGATCGCCAAAAGCTTCTGGAGCACACTGCCGGCTCGCGATCGATCGCCAAAAACGGGCGATCGATCGCCGAGTCCTGCACTTCGAAAAATCGCCATTTTTGCTCCAAAACTCCTTTCCAATCCATACCAACTCCCTACCTTCAAACCAACAACATCAAACACATAATAACCTTCAACATACATTTTAAACATCCCAAAAATCCAACATTCAACTAAAATGATCCACCCAAAACAACCCATTTCAAAACCCTCCAAAACCATTTCAAACTCAAATCAAACACTACAAAAACAACAAGGAGGTATCCATACCTCTTGGGGACTCCAAATCTCCCAACAAATTCCACAAATCAAGGTTTTGGAAGGATTTATCTCCCACTTTTTAGCCAAAAACGAAAATAGGAGAATAAGGGTTTGAGGGGATGATTTTGGGGGATTTAGTAAAGTGATTTGGTAAAGGTGGGGGTAGAGGGTTTTAAAGTAAGTAAATTTGTATCCCCACAACTAACATGATGTATTAAACATCCCAACATGATATTTAAAAAGGCATTTTACCAAAATGCACCAAAATCACAATTAAACTCATGCTTTCCATTTAATTGATAACCATAACATATAAATCATGCTAATATTCAATTCTCCCAACATGCACAACATGCACCCTGAAATGCACTCCCAGGTCACTCTTTCCATGTGACCATGCATTTCAACATGATAATTAAATCTAGCACATAACTCAATTATCACCAATTAATCATATAAACATAATTAATGCCCAAATTACAATTAATTATTTCGGGGATATCACAATACTCCCCTACTTATAAGATTTCGTCCTCGAAATCACATGCACTTACCCCCAACATGAACTAAACATAAATAACATAACAGAAAATAGTTCCGGGTAGTGCTGCACCATATGCCGCTCCGTCTCCCACGTAGCCTCCTCGACACCCCTGCGATCCCACTGAACCTTGATCATTGGTATCACTTTGTTCCGAAGTCTGCGGTCTGCCCGATCCAGAATCCTAACAGGCCGTTACACATAGGACATATCGGATTCTAACTGAACCTCGGAAGGCTGCAACACATGAGACGGATCCGACTCATACTTCCGCAACATGGACACATGGAACACATCATGTATACCAGACAAAGAAGGTGGCAGAGCTAGTCGGTAAGCCAAAGTGCCAATGCGTTGTAAGATCTCGTACGACCCAACATACCTCAGAGATAGTTTTCCGCGCATCCCAAATCGCACAACGCCTCTGAAAGGCGAGATCTTCAAGAAGACCTTATCTCCCAACTGAAATTCCAACGGTCTCCGCCGTTTATTCGCATAAGCTGCCTGTCTGTCCTGGGCTGCTTTCATTTTCTGCCTTATCATCTTTATTTTCTCTTCCATTTCCCGAATCAATTCCGGTCCTCTGACCGAATTGCGGTCCAAGTCATCCCAATACAAGGGTGATCTACACCGTCTGCCATAAAGGGCCTCAAAAGGTGCCATCTGAATGCTTGCCTGGTAGCTATTATTATAAGAGAACTCTACCAAGGCCACTGAATCCTGCCAAGAAGCATCGAACTCCAATACACAAGCCCTCAACATTTCCTCGAGCGTTTGGATAGTACGCTCGGTCTGGCCATCCGTCTGAGGATGATAAGCAGTGCTCAATCTAACTTCAGTTCCTAAGGCTGACTGAAGACCCTCCCAAAAATGAGATGTGAATCGTGGATCTCGATTCGACACTATGGAAATGGGGATCCCATGCAATCTCACCACATCTCGAATATACAACTGAGCCATCCTCAAAAAGGTGAAGGTCATGCTATAGGTAATGAAATGAGCTACCTTAGTCAATCGATCCACAATCACCCAAATAGCATCAAAACCCGAAGCACTCCTCGGCAAGTGAGTTACGAAGTCCATGGAAATGTGTTCCCACTTCCACTTCGGTATCTCCAAGCTTTTCAACTCGCCGCCAGGTCTCTGTCTCTCTGCCTTAACCTATTGGCAGATCAAGCACCTCTTAACAAAAGCGACGACATCAAACTTCATTCTTTTCCACCAAAACTGATCACGTAGATCTTTATACATCTTCTTCCCGCCTGGGTGGATGCTAAGTCTGCTACTATGAGCTCGCTCCAAGATCCCTCTACGCAACTACGGCATACTCGGAACCACCCAACGGTTACCCAATCTCAAGGATCCGTCCTTGGCCACTCTGAACTTCGATGGCTGACCAAGATGTACTAAAGATAACCATCTCTGAATCTCATCATCTGATTCCTGAGCTCTCCTGATGTTCTCATAGATATCTGGCTCAGTTAACAAGGTCGATACATACAAAGGTGATGCATCTATGTCGAAATCATAGCCCAGATGACAATAGGAGGTCATCATAGCTGACAAATGGATGACGTCCTCAGCAGTACTCCTCACTTTCCGGCTCAAAGCGTCTGCTGTCCATCCACCTTCTCTGCCTCATGTTCAGCTCCGCCTGAGTGACTAAAAACTTGAGGCTCTTGTGATCCGTGTAAATGGTAAACGAAATACCATACAAATAATGTCTCCAAATCTTCAGGGCGAAGATGACAGCCGCCAATTCCAAGTCATGGACTGGGTATCTAGTCTCGTGCGGCTTCAACTGCCTCGACGCATAAGCCACCACATGCTTATCTTGCATCAATACACACCCAAGGCCCTGAAGTGATGCATCGGTATACAAAACAAACCTGGAGTTTTCCGTAGGAATCACTAATACCGGCGCCGTCGTCAACCGGTGCTTCAACTCCTGGAAGCTCTCCTCACAAGCTTCTGACCAAAAGAATGGTACTCCCCCTGGGTCAACTGTGTCAACGGCTTGGCAATCTTCGAAAATCCCTCGACAAAGCGTCGATAATAACCGGCCAAGCCAAGAAAGCTCCATATCTCAGGTGCAGAAGTGGGTGCATCCCACTCCATCACAGCTTCAATCTTCCTGGGATCCACAGATATCCCGCTGCTAGATATGACATGCCCCAGAAATACTACACTGCTCAACAAAAATTCACACTTGCTGAGCTTGGCATACAACTGGTGGTCTTTGAGAATCTGGAGCACTGTCCTCAAATGTTTCACGTGCTCTTCCTCGCTCCGGGAGTAGATGAGAATGTCGTCGATAAATACAATGACGAACTGATCAAGATATGGCTGAAACACTCTATTCATCAGACTCATAAAGACAGCGGGGGCATTTGTCACCCCAAAAGGCATGACTAAGAACTCATAGTGCCCATACCGAGTCCGAAATGTTGTCTTCTGCACATCTTCCTCCCTGACTCGAATCTGGTGATACCCGGATCTCAAATCGATCTTGCTATAAAGTCTGGTACCTTGCAACTGGTCAAACAAATCATCAATCCTTGGGAGAGGATACTTGTTCTTCACTGTGGCCTTATTCAGTTGCCGGTAATCGATGCACAACCGCATCGAACCATCCTTCTTCTTTACAAAGAGAACCGGTGCGCCCCATGGCGATACGCTCGGGCGTATATATCCTTTGTCAAGGAGACCCTGCAACTGTTCCTTCAATTCTCTCAACTCTGCCGGTGCCATCCTGTAAGGTGCACGAGAGATAGCGGATGTCCCCGGTAATAACTCAATCCCAAACTCGACTTCTCTAGCCGGTGGGAATCCGGGAATCTCCTCCGGAAATACATCAGCAAAATCTGCTACTACTGGGTACATCCTCAACTCTCAGTTTTTATTCTTCCTGGACGTGTCCACGGCATAGATGAGATAGCCCGTGTGTCCACGTTCCAACAGCTGAGACATTTTGATTGCTGAAATCAACGGAATCTTTGCACGAGAACCGTTGCCATAAAAAGTCCACTGAATTCCCAAATCAGATCTGAACCTCACTGTTCTCTGCCGACAGTTCACCACCGCCTGGTATCTGTTCAAAATGTCAATACCCACAATGCAGTCAAAGTCTGACATGCCCAACACATTCAAGTCTGCCTTCAATTCGTTGTCCTCAAAATAAATGAGGCAATCTGCTAGAAACTGATCGGCAACAACATTTCTTCCAGTGGGTGTCGAGACCATAAGAGGGGTGGGTAGAGAAGACGTGCGCATATGGTGTCTTTCCACAACGCCCACAGATACAAAAGAGTGGGAGGCACCTGTATCTATCAAAATAAATGCAGGGTACTTAAGTAAATGGCACGTACCGGCGATCACCTCCTCCGGGGCTGCCTGGGCCTGCTCTCTGGTCAGTGCATACACATGTCCCTGAGACGGTCCCACTGTCTGACCTCCCGATGGTCGAGGCACAAACTGCTGCCTCTGGTGCACTGCCCTGTCATCAAATCTCGGCATGTTTCCTTGAAACTCTGACTGTCCTCCCCGAGTGGGGCAATACCGAGAGATGTGGCCCATCTTGCCACAACTATAACAAGCAGGGCAATTATTCGAAGAATGCGGCCCTCCACAATTGTCGCACCTTGACTCCCCCGATCTATTTCCTTGCATAGGCCCTCGGTTGGTTGGCCAATTGTTCTTCTTGTTCTCTTGCTTCCGACCAAAAGATTTCTTTCCGCTAAACCGTGAGGATGAAGAGGCACCACGGGGCTTAAATGACTCCCCTCGGGGCCTCAAGCTATCAGCAGCTTGCCTCTGTTGTGGCACCTGTGGGGGTACAGCACTAGGATAGGCCCCAACTCCAATCTCCGCAAGCTCTGCTCTTGTGAGAGCATCATCAAAGGAAGTGGGGTTATTGGTGATAACCCAGTAAAAAAGCTCCGATCGCAACCCCTTCATAAAGTTTCTCATCTTTGCATGTCCATTGGTGGCAATGTGTGGAACATACCTCAGCAACGAAGAGTAGTGCATAGCATAGTCTGAAACTGACATGCTCCCTTGTTTCAAGCTTGCAAACTCATCTTCCTTCGTCTGTCTCGCCGCCGCAGAGAAGCACCGGTTTAGAAACCGGGTTCTGAAGAGCGTCCAATCGATCAATGCAACCTGTGCTCTCAGTTCCATTACCGTGCTCCTCCACCACATGGAAGGTTTCTTTGCCAGCTGGAACTCCGCCAGCCTCAGCCATGCTGTAATAGCACAAGGAGCGGATACAAATATCTGTTCAAGCCTTTCTAGCCACTCCTCAGCCTCCTCTCCTGATTCTGTCCCCTCAAACCGGGGCGGTTGGTAAGACAGAAACTGAGTCAAACTGATCTCACCAGGTAGCAACAACTGAGCCACTGGTTCCATGCCTATAGCTGGTGGAGGTAAAGGGTTTGCCTGATCAATGCTCGCATTAACACTGCCAACGTCACCCACCTCTTCATTGAGGTTTCCCAAGTTCATAGCCGCCATGCTGTAACACAAGGGTTAAAACAACTCCAAAACAAATATAAATGTGTTATGCCGTTTGATAACAGAAATGATAATAAGCACGTTAGTATAACAATATATACAACAGTATGCACCACATGCATAAACATGCTTCAAATGTAAGCACCTAGCCAATCATGCTAAGGCTACCCTTCACTCGTTCCTGGGTTCTCTAACCACTGCTCTGATACCACTAATGTAAGGACCCTAGTTCCTTAAGTGCGGATTAAAGGCATAATTAGAGATAACATACATCATCAGAGTATAAATGTTCGTGTTGAGACTATGAGCCTTAAGAATTTCATGTCAATTCAAGGACTATCAATGGATTAATTACATTCCCAATCAAAATATGAATGTTATCAACTATAGCTTTACACTACTCCTAGAGTAGACACTATACAAAAGTAATCATGTCCTTCATTTCTCAAAAGTGTTCTTCACAAGCTCACCGCCTCAACCCGCCTTAGCCCCTTTTTCATCATGCCAAAAAGTACCTACAAGGACAACCCCCAAACATGAGCAATAATATTATTCATATCCAACACAATATGAATATAAGGCGTAAATGCATAAATCATAATAAAACACTTCCTGTTTTTCCCATGCATTTTAAACGCTTCCTGTTTGGTTGTCCCTGTACCATAACTCATGAGTATAATCAAATAGATTATTTAATGGTCCACACATGTCATGACATAATACCATTTCATCATCACCAATTACCAATCACCAATCCCTAGTCTGTTCATCACAATATATTTTAATGCCCCTCGCTTTTCATATCGGCGGCATAGAATAACCTCGCTTCAATGGACATGCGGCGCTCCCACCCCTCGCTTCACATTGAGCGGCAAATATTCTTTCCTCGCCTCATATGATAACCACGCTTAAATGTGACATACGGCGCTCCCACCCCTTGCTTCACATTTAGCGGCAATCAAATAGCGGCAAGCATTAAAATCGTCAAGGGATGACCACGACTCATGGGATGTGCACCAATAACCATCATATGCATATACAATCATCATGAGTAATTCAACATGTATTTGCATCCACAATGCATAATTCCATATATACTCGCATCCACAATGCATAAACAATGAGTATATTAGATACATGTACCGTTGGGTGCCCGTTCGTCTTCTACGTACCTTTCCAAAAAGTAGGATGTGGTAGGACTTCACTTCCTTGGCTGTGTCGCCACCTGGGATGGATCTACATATTCACACAAATCAATATTATAACCCAATAATAGTCCAATACCAAAAATCCTACAAAAACAACCAAACATCATATTTTCTGTCTCGCGATCGATCGCTGCGAAGGGCCGATCGATCGCGAGATCACACTGCCCGAACCTCAAATTTTATTTCTTGGGCGATCGATCGCCATACTTGGCGCGGTCGATCGCCAGCCTCGCCGATCGATCGCCCAAGTGTGGCGATCGATCGCCAAAAGCTTCTGGAGCACACTGCCGGCTCGCGATCGATAGCCAAAAACGGGCGATCGGTCGTCGAGTCCTGCACTAATCGCCATTTTCGCTCCAAAACTCCTTTCCAATCCATACCAACTCCCCTACCTTCAAACCAACAACATCAAACACATAATAACCTTCAACATACACTTTAAACATCCCAAAAATCCAACATTCAACTAAAATGATACCCACCCAAAACAACCCATTTCAAAACCCTCCAAAACCATTTCAAACTCAAATCAAACACTACAAAAACAACAAGGAGGTATCCATACCTCTTGGGGACTCCAAATCTCCCAACAAATTCCACAAATCAAGGTTTTGGAAGGATTTATCTCCCACTTTTTAGCCAAAAACGAAAATAGGAGAATAAGGGTTTGAGGGGATGATTTTGGGGGATTTAGTAAAGTGATTTGGTAAAGGTGGGGGTAGAGGGTTTTAAAGTAAGTAAATTTGTATCCCCACAACTAACATGATGTATTAAACATCCCAACATGATATTTAAAAAGGTATTTTACCAAAATGCACCAAAATCACAATTAAACTCATGCTTTCCATTTAATTGATAACCATAACATATAAATCATGCTAATATTCAATTCTCCCAACATGCACAACATGCACCCTGAAATGCACTCCCGGATCACTCTTTCCATGTGACCATGCATTTCAACATGATAATTAAATCTAGCACATAACTCAATTATCACCAATTAATCATATAAACATAATCAATGCCCAAATTGCAATTAATTATTTCGGGGATATCACAAAAAAAAAAGAACTAATCATATCAGATCAGAGTTTTAGGCCGTGTTGACTACCTGAGCTTAAGAGATTACAGTACCAAAAGTTCAAAAAGGAATTATACACATTCCTAACAAAAGGTACTACAATATAGCTTCACTCTACCGCTTGTAGAAACTATATAAAAGTGACTCTCTATACAGCCAATCCTGTAGCACTCCTTACAGCTCAGCGTTTCAACCCCGACCCTGGTTCTCATCATCAAAAGCACCTACAAAGACAACCCCCAACGCATGAGCACATCATAATTCATATTCAACATAACATGAATGTAAAGCATAATGCATAATCATAGATATGAAATACTTCCTGTATTTCCAATGCATTTTAAACGCCCATTGGTTGTCCCTGTACCATAACTCAAAATCAATTCAATGTATGATGTTATGGCTTATATGAATGTCATGACATTACTTCACTTCTTAAATCTTTACTTCTTTCTTAGTCAGTTTATCATCAGTGTATTATAATGCTTCTTACTTCTTAACTTCATAATGAGCGGTACCATCTTCCCCGCTTCATTATTTCATAACAAGCGGTACCTTCTTCCCCGCTAGCGGTACCTTCTTCCCCGCTCTTCATACTAGCGGTACCTTCTTCCCCGCTTAGTATGGTATACCCCGCCTCCATGTGCAAGCCTTGCTCCACATTTTTAGCGGTATAAGCGTAAGCATTAAAAATCATCACTACGATAACCCTGACTCGTGGAATACACACTCTTTATTCCACAACATACATATGCAACAACAATGCATAATAACATGTATCATAACACATAATGCACCACTTTGCATCTTGTCATATGTCAACTAATGAACATTTAATACATGTTACCGTTGGGATGCCCATACGTCGCTTACGTACCTTTCCAAAATATAGTGTGTTGCGGGACTCTATCCCCTACGCTGTGTAGCTATCTGTGAAGGCTCTACACCAGTGTACAACACAATATTAGATGCCAATTTATAGTCCAAAATAAAAAATCCAACAAAATATAACAATTTATATTTTTCAACATTCTGGGTCTCTCGATCGATCGGCCCCTCTTTTCGATCGATCGAGAAGACGCCTTCTTTCAAAGCCAATGTTCTGCCTCGCTTGATCGATCGAGATGGAATCCCGATCGATCGAGATGCCCTGTTCAAGAAACACAATACCAGAATTCTCGAACACCTATTTTCATACCCTTCAATCTAGCATATAAGACACACCACATGCTTGAACAAAAATGCTAGGGGCTACAATACACTACCCTGAGTGTATTCATATCAAAGTTATACTCCAAACCCAAACCCACATGCATTACAATTGCCCATTTACATCAGTACTCAACCAAACTTTCTGGAAACAGGGTAACATATTTCTTTTCCAGATTTCTCGAGCACCTCATTTCATGCTATTAAAACTACAACATATAACATAAAGCATGCTCGAACAAAAACGCCATGGGCTTTACAAAACTACCATGCATGTACTCAAATCAAAGGTTTACCAAAAACCTAGCTAACATGCATGTTCCGACCCAGGGGATATCACTTTCTAGAATTACAACTAAAAATGCTTTTAGAGGATAATTTTAATCTCTTTCTGTAATATGTATCCAAAATTCTATTCATTTAATCAAAATAATATTAAGTCGAGTTAATTGGTGATATAATTTAATTATTTTAGGAAAATCATTAATTAATATCTAAAAATAACTACTAATTCAATTCAATTTTAAATAATTGTCAAACTTAAAAGGGAAAATTTTGGGCCGGTACCATTTGATAAATTTCGGCCTAGTCAGCCTAAAAAAATTCTTTCAACTAGGTCCACTTTTGGTCAAAATGACCAAAATAGTCTTCTGTCTTCCTTGAATCACATCGTTCAACCTCAAAATCCTAGTCTCCAACCCTCACACCAGCCACATGTCCCAACCACCAACACTAGTCGTCGGAAGTTGTCCCTCCTCCCATGGCGTCTGAGCTGCGCGCACTGGTCGCGAAGAAACGAAAACAAAAAGGTTGTGCAAGAAGACAAAATCATCTCATTCTTCTGTTTATCATCTATTTACCGATTGATTTTGTTTTATATTTCAATTTTTTGGTAATGACTGTTTGTAGATTTTTAATGTGAAACGTAAAAGTATAATGTATTTGAGATTCGATCAATTGTTTGAATGAAAATTTTATATTTATTATGAATTTCAATTTATTGTAATGATTGTTTGTAGAATTTTAATGTAAAACTCAAAACTATAATGTATATGAGATGTTCGATCAATTGTTTAAATGAAAATTTGAGAATGTAATGATATTGAAACCATTGGTGCATGTAATTTACATGCATCGACAATTCACGAGTCTATCGGTGCATGTAATTTACATGCACCGATGGACTAAGTGGTGCATGTAATTTACATGCACCAACCATTCATGAGTCTATCGGTGCATGTAATTTACATGCACCGATAGGTCTAAAGGTGCATGTAAGTTACATGCACACTGAGTCTATCGGTGCATGTAATTGACTTGCACCGATCGACTCGGTGGTGCATGTAATTTACATGCACCAACAACTCATGAGTCTATCGGTGCATGTAATTTACATGGACCGATAGACTCAGTTGTGCATGTAACTTACATGCACCTTTAAACTTATGTAAGGACCCTAATCCTTAAGTGCGGATCAAAGGCATAATTAGAGCTAATATAAATGATCAGAGTAAATTAATCGTGTTGAGGCTATGAGCCTAAAAGTTACATGCCAAAATGAGGACTATCAATGGATTAATTACATTCCCATCAAAAGAATGTTATCAAATATAGTTTTACAATACTCCTAGAGTAGACGCTATACAAAATAATCCTGTCCTTCATCTACCAAAAGTGCTCTTCAAGCTCACGGTCTCAACCCGTCTTAGCCCCCTTCATATCATGCCAAAGTACCTACAAGGACAACCCCCAAACATGAGCAATGATATCATTCATATACAACACAATATGAATATAAAGCGTAAATGCATAATCATAATAAAACACTTCCTGTTTTTCCCATGCATTTCAAACGCTTCCCGTTTGGTTGTCCCTGTACCATAACTCATGAGTATAATCAATAGATTATTTTTAATGGTCTACACATGTCATGACATAATACCATCTCATCAATATCAAATACCAATCACCAATCCCTAGTCTGTCCATCACAATGTATTTTAATGCCCCTCGCTTATTTATATATAGGCGGCATAGAATAACCTCGCTTCAATGGACATGCGGTACTCCCACCCCTCGCCTCACATTGAGCGGCAAATATCCTTTCCTCGCCCTATATGATAACCACGCTCAAATGTGACATGCGGCGCTCCCACCCCTCGCTTCACATTTAGCGGAACCAAAACAAATAGCGGCAAGCATTAAAATCATCAAGGGATGACCACGACTCATGGGATGTGCACCAATAACCATATGCATCTACAATCATCATGCATAATTCAACATGTATTTGCATCCACAATGCATAATCACGTATATACTCGCATCCACAATGCATAAACAATGAGTATATTAGATACATGTACCGTTGGGTGCCCGTACGTCCTATACGTACCTTTCCAAAAGTGGAATTGATATGGCTTCAGTTCCTTGGTTGCGTTGCTACCTGGGATGGTTCTACACAATCACACAACCCCATATTAGAAGCCAAATAATAGTCAAATACCAAAAATTCGACAAAAGAAAGCATTTCTCAAAATTCCACAGTTGGCGATCGATCGCTTGGCTGAGGCGATCGATCGCCTCAATTTTTCCTTCGCGGCGATCGATCGCGCCAAACATGGCGATCGATCGCCTAAACCTTGGATTGGCTACTGCCTCTCGGCGATCAGTCGCCTCATATCAGGCGATCGATCGCCTGTCCCGCAATTTTGGTACTGCCCTTCGGCGATCGATCGCCCCATTTCAGGCGGTTGATCGCCTCGCACAGACTCGCGATTTTTCACCATTTTTGCATACCAAAACCTTCCAATCCATACCAACACTTAAACCAACAAACCAACAACATAATAACAACATAAACCTTCAAAATACACCTTAAAACAAGCATAAATCCAACCCTCAACCAAAACCACAACAACCCAACACAAACCCATTTTAAAACTCTTCAAAAACCATACCAAACTTAAATAAAACCTTACAAAATCAACAATGAGATATCCATACCTCTTGGGGACCTCAAATCTCCCAATAAACTCCACAAATCAACTTTTTGCAAGGATTCCTCTTCACCCTTAAGCACCAAAACGAAAATGGGAGAAAAGGAAGGGTTTGGGTGGTTTGGTAAAGTAAAATGAAAGTGAGGTAAAGGTAGGGTGGGGTTGGGGTATAAAGGGGTTGGGTGAATTAATTAAAATCATTTCACAAACCCATGGTGTATAAAACACCCCAACATGATATTTAAAAGGCATTTCACCAAATTGCACCAAAATATCAATTAAACTCATGATTTCCAATTAATTGCTAACCATGGCAAATAAATCATGCTAATAGTAATTTTTCCACAACATGCACAACATGCACCCTGAAATGCACTCCCGGGTCATCCTTTCCATGTGACCATGCATTTCCACACATTAACAAATCCAGCACATAATCAATTAATTACCACCATGATTAATCATATAAACACAATTAGTGCCCAAATTGCAATTAATCATTTCGGGGATATCACAATACTCCCCTACTTATAAGATTTCGTCCTCGAAATCACATGCACTTACCCCCAAAAGAAACTAAACATAAACACATACCAGAGAATAGTTCCGGGTAGTGCTGCACCATATGCAGCTCCGTCTCCCACGTAGCCTCCTCGACACCCCTGCGATCCCACAGAACCTTGATCATAGGTATCACTTTGTTCCGAAGTCTACGGTCTGCTCGATCCAGAATTCTGACAGGCCGTTCCACATAAGACACATCGGACTCTAACTGAACTTCGGAAGGCTGTAACACATGAGATGGATCTGGCTCATACTTCCGCAGCATAGACACATGAAACACATCATGTATACCAGATAAAGAAGGCGGCAGGGCTAGTCGGTAAGCTAAGGTGCCAATGCGCTGCAAATTCTCGTACGGTCCAACATACCTCGGAGACAGTTTCCCGCGCATCCCAAATCGCACAACGCCCCTGAAAGGCGAGATCTTCAAAAAGACCTTATCTCCCAACTGAAATTCCAACGGTCTCCGCCGTTTGTTCGCGTAAGCTGCCTGTCTGTCCTGGGCTGCTTTCATTTTCTGTCTTATCATCTTTATCTTTTCTTCCATCTCCCGAATCAACTCCGGTCCCCCAACCGATTTACGGTCCAAATCATCCCAACACAAGGGTGATCTACACCGTCTGCCATAAAGAGCTTCAAAAGGAGCCATCTGAATACTCGCCTGGTAGCTGTTATTATAAGAGAACTCTACCAAAGGCACTGAATCTTGCCAAGAAACATCGAACTCCAAAACACAAGCTCTCAACATGTCCTCGAGCGTCTGGATAGTACGCTCGGTCTGGCCATCCGTCTGAGGATGATAAGCAGTGCTCAATCTAACTTCAGTTCCCAAGGCTGACTGAAGGCCTTCCCAAAAATGAGATGTGAATCGCGGATCTCGATCCGACACTATGGAAATGGGGATCCCATGCAATCTCACCACATCTCGAATGTACAACTGCGCC
The DNA here is from genome assembly GCA_907163345.1 of Haberlea rhodopensis. Classification (NCBI taxonomy): domain Eukaryota; kingdom Viridiplantae; phylum Streptophyta; class Magnoliopsida; order Lamiales; family Gesneriaceae; genus Haberlea; species Haberlea rhodopensis. The sequence continues at coordinate 8,008,430 of CAJQUN010000020.1, read as the reverse complement.
ATCCTCAAAAAGGTGAAAGTCATGCTATAGGGAATAAAATGAGCTACCTTAGTCAATCGATCCACAATCACCCAAATAGCATCAAAGCCTGAAGTACTCCTCGGCAGGTGAGTCACGAAGTCCATGGAAATGTGTTCCCACTTCCACTTCGGTATCTCCAAGCTTTTCAACTCGCCGCCAGGTCTCTGCCTCTCTGCCTTAACCTGCTGGCAGATCAAACACCTCTTTACAAAAGCGACGACATCAGATTTCATCCTTTTCCACCAAAACTGACCACGTAGATCTTTATACATCTTCTTCCCGCCTGGGTGGATGCTAAGTCTGCTACTATGAGCTCGCTCCAAGATCCCTCTACGCAACTCTGGCGTACTCAGAACCACCCAACGGTTACCCAACCTCAAAGATCCGTCATCGGCCACTCTGAATTTTGTTGGCTGACCAAGATGTACTAACGATAACCACCTCTGAACCTCATCATCTGACCTCTGAGCTCTCCTGATGTTCTCATAGATATCTGGCTCAGCTAACAAGGTCGATACATACACAGGTGATGCATCTATGTCGAAGTCATAGCCCAGATGGCAATAGGAGGCCATCATGGTTGACAAATGGATGACGTCCTCAGCAGAAATCCTCACCTTCCGGCTCAAAGCATCTGCTGTCAAATTAGCTTTTCCGGGATGGTACTCAATCTCACAATCATAGTCTTTGAGTAAGTCCATCCACCTCCTCTGCCTCATGTTCAGCTCTGCCCGAGTGAATAAAAACATGAGGCTCTTGTGATCCGTGTAAATGGTAAACGAAGTACCATACAAATAATGTCTCCAAATCTTCAGGGCGAAGATGATAGCCGCCAGTTCCAAGTCATGGACTGGGTATCTCGTCTCATGCGGCTTCAACTGCCTCGATGCATAAGCTACCACATGCCTATCCTGCATCAGTACACACCCAAGGCCCTGGAGTGATGCATCGGTATACAAACAAATCTGGAGTTCTCCGTAGGGATCACTAACACTGGCGCCGTGGTCAAACGGTGCTTCAACTCCTGGAAGCTCTCCTCACACGCTTCTGACCAAAAGAAAGGTACTCCTTTCTGGGTCAACTGTGTAAACGGCTTGGCAATCTTCGAAAATCCCTCGACGAAGCGTCGATAATAACCGGCCAAACCAAGGAAGCTCCGAATCTCAGGCACAGAAGTGGGGGCAGCCCACTCCATCACAGCTTCGATCTTTCTGGGATCCACTGATATTCCGCTGCTCGATATGACATGGCCCAGAAATACTACACTGCTCAACCAAAACTCACACTTACTGAGCTTGGCATACAACTGGTGATCTCGGAGAATCTGGAGCACTGTCCTCAAGTGTTTCACGTGCTCTTCCTCGCTCCGGGAATAGATGAGAATGTCGTCGATGAACACGATGACGAACTGATCAAGATACGGCTGAAATACTCTGTTCATCAAGCTCATAAAGACCACTGGAGCATTCGTCACACCGAACGGCATCACTAGGAACTCATAATGTCCATATCGAGTCCGAAACGCTGTCTTCTGTACATCTTCCTCTCTGACTCGAATCTGATGGTATCCGGACCTCAAATCAATCTTGCTATACAGTCTGGTACCTTGCAACTGGTCAAACAGATCATCAATCCTTGGGAGAGGATACTTGTTCTTTACTGTGGCTTTATTCAGTTGCCGGTAATCGATGCACAACCGCATCGAACCGTCCTTCTTCTTCACAAAGAGAACCGGTGCGCCCCATGGCGATACGCTCGGGGGTATATATCCCTTGTCAAGGAGATCCTGCAACTGTTCCCTCAATTCCCTCAACTCCGCCGGTGCCATCCTGTAAGGTGCACGAGAGATAGCGGATGTCCCCGGTAATAACTCGATCCCAAACTCAACTTCCCTAGCCGGTGGAAATCCTGGGATCTCTTCTGGGAACACATCAGCAAACTCTGCTACCACTGGTACATCCTCAACTCTCAATTCCTTATTCTTCCCAGACGTGTCCACGGCATAGATGAGATAGCCCGTGTGGCCACGTTCCAACAGCTGAGTCATCTTGATCGCTGAAATCAACGGAATCTTCGCACGAGAACCGTTGCCATAAAAAGTCCACTGACTACCCAAATCTGGTCTGAACTTCACTGTCTTCTGCCGGCAATCTACCACTGCCTGATATCTGTTCAGAACATCAATGCCCAAGATGCAGTCGAAGTCCGACATACCCAACACAATCAAGTTTGTCTTCAACTCGTTGCCCTCAAAATAAATGAGGCAATCTGCCATGAACTGATCAGCAACGACATTTCTTCCAGTGGGTGTCGAGACAAGGAGAGGCGTGGGTAGAGAAGATGTGCGCATATGGTGTCTCTCCACAAAGCCAACAGATACAAAAGAGTGGGAGGCACCTGTATCTATCAAAATAAAAGCAGGGTACGTAAATAAATGACACGTACCGGCGATCACCTCCTCTGGGGCTGCCTGGGCCTGCTCTCTAGTCAGCGCATACACCTGTCCCTGGGGCGGTCCTACTGTCTGACCTCCCGATGGTCGAGGCCCAAACTGCTGCCTCTGGTGTACTGTCCTGTCATCAAACCTCGGCTTGTTGCCCTGAAACTCTGACTGTCCTCCCCGGGTGGGGTAATACCGAGAGATGTGGCCCATCTTGCCACAGCTATAACAGGCAGGGCACTTGTTCGAAGAATGTGGTCCTCCACAATTGTCGCACCTTGGTTCCCCCGATCTATTCCCTTGTGAAGACCCTCGATTGGCCGACCAATTCTTCTTGTTCTCCTGTTTCTGACCAAAGAACTTCTTTCCACCAAACCGTGCAGATGAAGAGGCACCACGAGGTTTAAATGGCTCTCCCCGGGGCCTCAAGCTGTCATTAGTCTGCCTCTATTGTGGTACTTGTGGTGGCATAGCACTAGGATAAGCTCCCACTCCAAGCTCGGCAAGCTCCGCTCTTGTGAGAGCATCATCAAAAGAAGTTGGGTTATTGGTGATAACCCGGTCAAAGAGCTCCGGTCGCAACCCCCTTCATAAAATTCCTCATCTTTGCGTGCCCATTGGTGGCAATGTGGGGAACATACCTCAGCAACGAAGAGTACCGCATGGCATAGTCTGACACTGTCATGTTCCCCTGTTTCAAACTTGTAAACTCGTCCTCCTTCGTCTGTCTCGCCGCTGCGGAGAAGTACCGGTTCAGAAACCGGGTCCTGAAGAGTGTCCAATCAATCACAGTACCTAGTGCTCTCAGTTCCATTAACAGTGCTCCTCCACCACATTAGAGGTTTCTTTGCCAACTGGAACTCTGCCAGTCTCAGCCACGCTGTAACAGCACAAGGAGCCGATACAAATATCTGCTCAAGTCTCTCCAGCCACTCCTCAGCTTCCTACCCTGATTCTGTTCCCTCAAACCGGGGCGGGTGGTAAGACAGAAACTGAGTCAAGCTAATCTCACCGGGTAGCAATAACTGAGCTACTGGCTCCATGCCTACTGCTGGTGGAGGTAGAGGGTTCACCTGACCAATGCTAGCGTTAACACTGCCCACATCGCCAACTTCTTCGTTAAGGTTCCCCGCATTCATAGCAACCATGCTGTAACACAAATGTCAACAACAATTCCAAAACAAGTATACATGTTATGCCGTTAGATAACAGGAATGATAATAAGCATGTTAGTATAGCATAATATACATCAATATGCACCACATGCATAAACATGCTTCAAATGTAAGCACCTAGTCAATCATGCTAAGGCTACCATTCACTCGTTCCCGGGTTCTCTAGCCACTGCTCTGATACCACTAATGTAAGGACCCTAATCCTTAAGTGCGGATCAAAGGCATAATTAGAGCTAATATAAATGATCAGAGTAAATTAATCGTGTTGAGGCTATGAGCCTAAAAGTTACATGCCAAAATGAGGACTATCAATGGATTAATTACATTCCCCATCAAAAGAATGTTATCAAATATAGTTTTACACTACTCCTAGAGTAGACACTATACAAAATAATCATGTCCTTCATCTACCAAAAGTGCTCTTCAAGCTCACGGTCTCAACCCGTCTTAGCCCCCTTCATATCATGCCAAAGTACCTACAAGGACAACCCCCAAACATGAGCAATGATATCATTCATATACAACACAATATGAATATAAAGCGTAAATGCATAATCATAATAAAACACTTCCTGTTTTTCCCATGCATTTCAAACGCTTCCCGTTTGGTTGTCCCTGTACCATAACTCATGAGTATAATCAATAGATTATTTTTAATGGTCTACACATGTCATGACATAATACCATCTCATCAATATCAAATACCAATCACCAATCCCTAGTCTGTCCATCACAATGTATTTTAATGCCCCTCGCTTATTTACATATAGGCGGCATAGAATAACCTCGCTTCAATGGACATGCGGTACTACCACCCCTCGCCTCACATTGAGCGGCAAATATCCTTTCCTCGCCCTATATGATAACCACGCTCAAATGTGACATGCGGCGCTCCCACCCCTCGCTTCACATTTAGGGGAACCAAAACAAATAGCGGCAAGCATTAAAATCATCAAGGGATGACCACGACTCATGAGATGTGCACCAATAACCATATGCATCTACAATCATCATGCATAATTCAACATGTATTTGCATCCACAATGCATAATCACGTATATACTCGCATCCACAATGCATAAACAATGAGTATAATAGATACATGTACCGTTGGGTGCCCGTACGTCCTATACGTACCTTTCCAAAAGTGGAATTGATATGGCTTCAGTTCCTTGGTTGCGTTGCTACCTGGGATGGTTCTACACAATCACACAACCCCATATTAGAAGCCAAATAATAGTCAAATACCAAAAATTCGACAAAAGAAAGCATTTCTCAAAATTCCACAGTTGGCGATCGATCGCTTGGCTGAGGCGATCGATCGCCTCAATTTTTCCTTCGCGGCGATCGATCGCGCCAAACATGGCGATCGATCGCCTAAACCTTGGATTGGCTACTGCCTCTCGGCGATCGGTCGCCTCATATCAGGCGATCGATCGCCTGTCCCGCAATTTTGGTACTGCCCTTCGGCGATCGATCGCCCCATTTCAGGCGGTCGATCGCCTCGCACAGACTCGCGATTTTTCACCATTTTTGCATACCAAAACCTTCCAATCCATACCAACACTTAAACCAACAAACCAACAACATAATAACAACATAAACCTTCAAAATACACCTTAAAACAAGCATAAATCCAACCCTCAACCAAAACCACAACAACCCAACACAAACCCATTTTAAAACTCTTCAAAAACCATACCAAACTTAAATAAAACCTTACAAAATCAACAATGAGGTATCCATACCTCTTGGGGACCTCAAATCTCCCAATAAACTCCACAAATCAACTTTTTGCAAGGATTCCTCTTCACCCTTAAGCACCAAAACGAAAATGGGAGAAAAGGAAGGGTTTGGGTGGTTTGGTAAAGTAAAATGAAAGTGAGGTAAAGGTAGGGTGGGGTTGGGGTATAAAGGGGTTGGGTGAATTAATTAAAATCATTTCACAAACCCATGGTGTATAAAACACCCCAACATGATATTTAAAAGGCATTTCACCAAATTGCACCAAAATATCAATTAAACTCATGATTTCCAATTAATTGCTAACCATGGCAAATAAATCATGCTAATAGTAATTTTTCCCCAACATGCACAACATGCACCCTGAAATGCACTCCCGGGTCATCCTTTCCAGGTGACCATGCATTTCCACACATTAACAAATCCAGCACATAATCAATTAATTACCACCATGATTAATCATATAAACACAATTAGTGCCCAAATTGCAATTAATCATTTCGGGGATATCACAACTTAGGTGTTGCTTTCGTATTCAGTTTGCTATTTCACATTACGAGCCTTCTTTCAGTTTGCTATTAATTTAAAAAAAAATTAATCAGGAAAAAATGTTTCATATTCAAAATTATATATAAAAAGACTATGTTTTTTGCTTAAATATAATATAAGTCTAACGGTGCATGTAATTTACATGCACCAATTGACTCAAAGGTGCATGTAATTCACATGCACCGACTTGCTAAAATATATCGATGCATGTAATTTACGTGCAGCGATAGGCGATGATGCACTAATATATTATTGTTTTTTATCTAATTACTAAATAACAATGATCAAATCATAAAAATGTGAATTAATTTTTCATTCTATAATTTTTGCAAGTGATCTTATAACAAATTAAAGATACAACATATTATTTTAGAAATTAAATCATATTTAAATGAAGGATATGCTTAACGTTTTTTCTTTACTATTCCTACGAATTGCTTTTATCTGTGTGGGGAGTATAAGCTGTGTGTTACAGGGGTTGGGTGGTTTCTCAAAGAAAAAGAACTCCGCCTCTTTTGTTTGCAGATCAATATTATCATCGAGTCAATCCTCATTTTTGCAGATATTTCTGTATCAAAATTTTTCGTGGCATTGCCTACTGTCATTCTCATTGTGTCCTTCATCGAGACTTGAAGCCTCAAAACTTGCCATGCAAATGTTGAGTCTATCGGTGCATGTAATTTACATGCACCGCTATGTGTTATTTGCTTTTTGATCTTATAACAAATTAAAGATACAATATATTATTTTAGAACTTAAAATTTTATTATGGATGAGTATATAATATATGATAAATTATTGAATAATCTCATAACAAAAGTATATTATTTTTCAAATGATAATATATTACACATGGGTGACTTAACTTTGAAGTGTTATTTGTGATTGTCTTTAACACTTATTGTATGATACTGGTTTATTATGTAATTTGAGAACCAATGCAAATATTGAGTCTATCGGTGCATGTAATTTACATGCACCGCTATGTGTTGCTTGCATGTTAAAGCTTGTTAGTTCTTCAACTTTGATTTGGGAATATAAGATAGTGCTACCTCACTGATATATTGTCAGGAATTTGATATACGCATCGTTTATGTTTTCATAGATCCTTCCACTAATGTAGTGACATGATGTCTGAAAGTTTAGAAATGAAACAATATGTAAACAAATGAAAATGGAATTTTAGAGTCTATCTTTTACTTGGTATGTTGTACATAAACAAAGGAAAATGGAAAAAAAAAAATCAAAACCTTTGGAATGAGATGATATGTTGTTTATCTTTTCCAAATTTGCTAAAAAAAAATGTTTACGTAAAGAGACATTTTAACAAATACATAATGTGTACCAAAATTGAAATAAAAGTTCAATGTTAATTAAATCCAAAAATACCATAAAAACAGCAAACAAAATTGAAACAATATGTCGGTTTTATGTGGTTGGAGAATAATGACATTTGGCAAAACGAAAAGGAGTCATTGTCGCCTCCACCGCAACACCGCCACTGCTCCCATACTCATCTCCTAACCACCATTGCTGATTTCCCAGAACACGCAACCATCACCAACTCTCACGACGATGAAGAGATAATTCAACTGTGGGTATTTTAGGAATATTAAATGACTAATTAGATTAGGGTTTCATAAAAATGGACTTAGTTGAAAGAAGATTCTCACAAGATGTATTTAGTTGAAAATAAAATATTTTGCTAGATTTAGTTGAAACATGTTTGGAAAAATGGTACCTATGTGTAATTTCCTAACTTAAAACCTAGAGAAAATATTCAAATACTCTTGAGTAATTTGATTTTGATTCAAGGAGTCATTTTGTAAATAATGGATTGAACAAATTCAATTTATTAAAACCGGTTCAATTCGTTCGTTTTTGTTTAAATCCAAGTTGGTTCAACGAGTTCAAAAATATATTAAACAAAAATCCCAGGTATAATTTTTTTCAAAATATAAATTGATCATCGTCAATCATCACACACTCATATCAAATTATTTTAAATAAAGAGATATAATTTTAAATGAGATTCTAAAAAACCACGAAGCATGACGAAATATCAACATCAAGCATTAAATATCACAATCTTAAATGTGTTTAATCGAAATTTAAGCATAAAAAATTAACTTAATTTTTTTGTAATCACCTACCTCAAGTCAAAAGTTAAAACAATGAAGAAACATGATGAGAAAAACAATGAACCCAAGGGTTTTTTAGAGAACTTCGGATGACTTAAAAAACAATCTAAAAGTTTTAATATTTCATTTTGTTAAAATTCTGTAATATTAACACTTAAACTAAAAGCTCACACATGTTTTGTACATTAAGCACATTTTAGATTGCCTATTCAAAGCACTTCTACATTACTTTTACTTAAAAATTTGTTTTTAAGCAAAAGTATTGAATGCTTGCTATTAAAATGAAAAAAAATGGCTTAATGAACTTCTATTTATTACAAAATTACCACCATATAAGTTAAATCAGTAAAAAAAATATCATTAATTGATTCTCTACTTCCAGTTTTAGCTACTTTTTTCAGAGAATAAATGGCAGAAACAAGAATCAAATACTCAAAATATGTTTCTTTATATGCAGAAACATTTTTGAAAAACAATCCAAAATACTCCCTTAAAATGATATGTCATTGCTTTTGACAAAATTTCCCCATTTTTAGCAAATTTTGTGTTTTAGTTGTGCTTCCCTCTTAATCTCGCTTTTTATAACTGTTTTTTTTTAAAAAAAAAAATCTCTCAAGGAAATAAAAATAAACATTCTAATCAGAAAAAATGGAGTACAATTTATGAGTTCAGATGTTATACAATTACCTTATATTGAAAACAACTCCGTGGCTAAGCTACAAACCAGCCATGAAAAATAAAAGTGCAGATGACTCAATCAACCGTGCCAATATATATTTATTGTGCTGAATGAACTCAAAAGATTTTGAGATAAATAGTTCATGTTTCATTCGATCCTCGCGAACTTTTTATTGACCAATGAAGCCAAACCGGCGCAGGATGACTGCTAAAAGGAGCATAAGTACAGCCAAAATCATACCAGGTCTTCCTAGAAGCCAAGTCTTGGTCTTTCTCGCACCTTCTACGCCTCGTTGAATCCTATCTGCCCATTTCATCTAAAGACATATGAAGCATAATTAAATATAGTGTGAACCTAACTGGGAGTTTAAAGGTAAGCTCGAAACAGAAAAAGATACAGAAAAATAAAAAAATTAATTTCCTCCTATCCCACAAATTTCCTGTTGTTCTATATTACGTGTTGTATATACATCCCTCACCCACTAATCAAAATCCTGGTTCCGCGATTATTAAATACATACCAAGTTTGCTACCTATTCTCGTCCTTTAATCCATCTTATGCATTAGTCAAATAATTACTCAAATACCTCAAGGGTGATGCAGTAGATGCCTAAAAGAATCTCAGTATATGTGTAGAAACACACTAATCCAATTGAAGTTATCTAAATACCATTGTGTCCAACGCATCAGGGGACAAAGATGACATGGCCTGTTGAGCTCTCTCTGCATCTCCACGCGAAAGTTTAAATCCAAATTGTTCGCTCATGTTTGCCATCATTTCAGGGCTAATGTTTTTCATCATTGAAGTGAGCATCTGCCAATATAAAAAAAAAAGAAATAATGTCATCAACGAAATTGAATACACATTTACTTTATACCAAGCAAAAAAGAAACATAGATAGTTATGAATCAGGCTGACGACTTATTTCCCTTGTGATCTCCGTAAGTTGCCCTTGTATTATGCCAAGTAGTAGTTTTGATTGAACTATTAAAAACTTGATATGAATATCCAACATACAATGAATTCATTATTGATGTCAAAACAAGTCAAAGAATCCCTGAAAACCCAAATGATTTCCCAATGTGTCATGTCATGGACTGCGTGTTTCAGAACCAAAGCTAAATAGCAATTCAAATAAAATATTATATTAGTGAAGATCAATAAGCCATATTTTCATTGCACTAAGAAATGCTGTTATAGAATCCGTACATCAGAGATGAAACATCGATCCAACTTACAATGACACATACAAATGCGAAAGAAAATCATAAATTAATGATTTTTTCTGTAAAATTTTAAATCATTTGTTTTTTTATTCTTATGCTATTCCAAGAAACCTTTGAAGTGTTTTGAAAAAATTATAAAATTAAAAAAGGTATGGTTCAAAATAGTGGAGTAAAAATTGATAATGTGGAAACTTTTTTAATCCAAACACAGATTAAACATTGAATCTGGAAATTTTTATTCGACAATATTTTGGTTATAACATTAATTTACTCACAAATTCACTAAATGGAGTCTGGAAATGCAGTTACCATAGACCATTAGTATGCAGTCCATTACGAATATTCAAATGCATCTAGAAAGAATAATCCACAAACCCATGATTGAGTGTTAACAGGTTATTAAATCAATTACGAGCAATTTATGTAAGGTTCAGAAACCAACAACAGGTTCCACGAACACACCTCTCTATTTGCATCATATTTCCAAGAGTTTAAGCCAATGTGCCAAAAAATGTTTAATTGAGAAGCTCAATAAAAGGTGTAAAACGGGGTGGGGGTGGGGGTGGGGGTGGGGGATATGTAGGAAAGAATCAAGTTAGAAACCTGTCGCATAGCTGGATCTTTCATTTGGTTTTTCATTTGTTCCTGTAGATCAGCACCGGAACCTAACAAGCTTGATTGACGAGTGCTTCCTGAACGCAAACCTTGAGAGGAACTACTTTCACCCACATCATTGTCATTTACATTGAAATTTTCTCTTAGTGTAGAAAGTTCAGTTGTTGAGGATGGCCTATCTTTCCCTCTCAAAGAAGATGCAATACCAGACATATTTTTGTGTTCTTCAGGTGACATCTTGCTCATCATATCAGTTGCCATCTTAATCATTTCAGGTGTCACATTTGGTGGAACTGACCCAGGCCAACTATTAAAATCTGTCGATGATAACGGTGACCCCTCATTGCCCTTCATAGAGGATACTGTATCAAACATCTTTTGAAATTCTTCCGGTGACAATTTACCCATCATGTCAGTCGCTGTCTTGAGCATGTCAGGTGATAGGTCTGGCGGAACCGATCCCGGGCTAAAGGGGGAACTGGTTTTGGAATATGCCTGATCTCCTTGGAAAGATGAAGCTAGCTGGAACATTCTTTGAAGTTCTTCAGGAGACATCTTGCCAATAACATTTGTAGCAGTCTTTACCATATCAGGAGATAAACCTTCAACTTTTCCACCATTCATGGCAGACAATGTTTCAGGGTCTGTTTTAGAAATGAAGTTCTGGAAGGATCTGCACACAATATTAACCAGACAATACATGATTGATTTCCATTGAAGTATCTGAGTACCAAAGGACAAGTACAAGTACGCAGATGCTGAATATCACAAAAGTAATCAAGTACTCGCAAAAGCTTAAGCACACCATGTTACCCAATTTATAGTGGGTTTAGTGTCGCATTTTATGCACGGCAGTTTTTATCCAGTCAAGATATCAGTTATCAATAATTATTATTTGCTTTCTTCTCCATGTGAAATAGGACTCAGTTACGAATTTCACTCCAAATTTTCGTAACATATTGCAAATGTGAGAAGCTAAATCCTCTCAAATTTTCCTCAGAAAGGTAACAAATCATTATTTCATAAACAATATTAAACCTGATAGATTGTGGATCATCTTTTAGAGCATCCAAATATTCGGTGTTTGATCTAGGTTTCTGAAGCTTCTCAGTTTGACTTGTACTGCCTTGATGACCTTCATGTGGAGTTAACGAAGGATCCTCATGGTTTTCAGATAAGAAACTTACTTCTTCAGTTATTTCTTCAATAACTAACCCTAAAGAAGATAGAGCAAATTAGTAGAAAAAAATCACAAAGGTACACATCAGAGCATCAACCAAGCAAAACTTTAAAAACAGAAGAAAAAAACAGCATACCTTGTGAAGGACGCTTATCTACTTCTTTGATCAATCTCTCCTCAGCATCCCTATGTATAAGTGAGTGAGTAAAACAAATTTCAGAACCACCGACTGAGAAATGATCAGATAACAGAGAAACAAATCCATAGAGTTCTAAACCTAAATTGGTAGTAGAAGGGGGGAAGAAAGATAAGAGGACCAACTCAAGCACATGCCACATGATATCAAACATGGAAACTCCTCAATATGGAAAGTGAGTACCTTAAGACATCTGTGATAGTTTCATCTCCAGGAGAAACTTCAAGTGCCTTTCTTAAGTCAGACACGGCATCCTGCATGTTCTTGATATCAACAAAGATGGGAAAATAAAACACTAAAGATGCAGTAATAGCATCACAAGCTAACATTTCACAAGCAATAAAAAGTAATACTAGAAAAAAGTAGCTTACTCGCAGTTGCCCCAACTCCTTATGCGCTTGACCCCTTCTATAAAGGGCTTTGACATTCTTCAGATCGTTAGCCAAAACCTGCATCATTAGAAACTTAGAATTTATTAGTCAACATTCATCATCATGATACCACAACAAAGTAACAAGCATTTCACACTTTAATAAAATATTGACAGTGTAACAAGAACTATATACAAAAATATAAAATTCCAGAAATAGATACTTTCATTTATCTAATTAAGCCTAAGGTGATTAAATTGATCATTCACGGTTCAGACATTTCAAAAACATCAAATATTTTCTTCAAAATAAAAGGAACAGAAATTGTCCATACCTCAGTACCTTCTCTGATACATTCATCATACTGACTGGTTTTCAGGTAACAAGACATCATATTGAGAGAGCACGCTAAGAGAACATTCCTGCTTTTCGATGTGGGAACTTCTTTAAGGTTATTCTTTGCCTAACATCACAAATCAACAAATAAAAAGTATAGAAGCTGACTGAACATCGACAAAGGAATGAACAACAAAAGATAGAATTCGACTCCGCCTAGAAAGGATAAACTTCAAGCCAAGATAAGAGCAGAATAAACACCAAATCAAAACTTACATGCATATATTTCTCCAAGGCAGCTCGGTACTTTCCCTGACTGTGAAGTTCATTCCCCTGCAATCATATAAAATACGTGGATATGCCTTGAGTATCGCCAATATGCTCTAAACACATACATAAAGAAAAATGAATGTTACACTCACAAACCGACAAGATAATGAACTGTTGGAAGGTAAGATTTGATAAATGTTAAAAGTGAACTCTTTTCACCCTGATGAGTCACCTGTTTTTTCAGCATTTCAGCTGCATTAATTTCATAAGCCACCTGAGCATCCATCTGGGCTCGCATTGAAGCCAGTTCATCAGGTGATGTTCTTGCCATTCTCTCACCAATCTCAGCCATCTCCTCCGGACGAGTGTGCTTCAATCGCTCAGCAGCAAGCGTGAGGTCTTCATGCCTTAAGCTTTGCATGCTTTCAGAAGCCATCCTTAACAACTCGGGATTTGACATCATCTGAAAGAGCAGGAATTACAACACTATCAATAACAAACTAGGCTATACATGAAATTTAGATGCGAGGATAGAGCAGGTTTGCTGAAGGGGATTCCACCTTATTTTGGATCAATGTAATAAGCATTAGCATAATATACATGCTACATAACTAAAAGCATCGTGCAACTAATATTTGAATTAAAAATTTGCTCGATCAATTTACACATAAACAAGAAGAAGAAAAAAAAGAGCTTTACATCCTTTTCGGGTCGATTACCAGAAACTCACCCATAATTCACAAGCCCATTAATTGTTTACCTGCTGCTGAATCCGAGCGAAATCAGCGGGAGACATGCGACTCATCTGCTCCTGAGCCATCTTCATCATCTCCGGATCCATCATTCCGTTAAACATACTTTCCAATCTTTTTATTAAGATCCTCTGAACAGATCAATAATCGCAGACAAGGGCTCTCCCGCGAGAAATACAAAGGTAAGGCGCCGAATTTGAGAATTCTTGTTGGGAATTTGTGTGGTTTCAATGCTCGAAACGATCACAGAAGGAAACTAATATATTGAACAGGTCAAAGATCCCTAACGAATTTAACTAGGGTTTATTTTCAATTTGGGGACGGTTAAGAGGAAGTGCGAGTTGACGCGGTGGTTGGTTTATTTTTAGGAAAGAAATAAAAATAAAGATTTTTTATTTTTAAATATATTCTATTTTTAATAAATAATAAAAGAGATTTTATTATTATATTATATCCAATTTTTTTTAAAAATATATTATTCAAATTTAAACTATGATATAATTATATAATTAACTCAACACATTTTTATATGAATTTTTTACCCAAAAATAAAATAATATTAATATATATATCATGAGTTTTCGAAAATACTAGTCTCGACAAAATATTTTTTTTGAGTAAATATGAAATTATCATTGAACAAGAAAGTTTAAAACCCATTAAAATGGCAAAATAACATCCCAAACTTAGCTAACATATGGGCAAGCTCATTCTCATCCCATGAAACATCCACATATGAAAAAAAAAAACTCAAAATGCTTAATGAAAGATTGAATCTCATCAAACAAGACACCAGCTTGAGATCATGATCTATCCGTGCAATTGATACCATTGACCATAGCAACGCAGTCACCCTCAGAATGATCCTAGGCCATTAACGAGAGAGAGCCAGCACTACCCCGTCCCTTGCAGCTAGTTCCTCTGCTATCTTCGGCTAATTCTTCCCCTCACTTTCCTTCTTTTCCATGCAATTACCTTGCCATCATCGTCCCTCGCTGCTACACTATATGTGACTGCTGTCTCTATCGAGGTGTAGATAAAGATGTTGCCGCCATGAACCTCTTTGCAAAAAAAATTTGAATACAAAGTTTCACATTCCTCATTTGTATTAATCCGTGTGTTACGATTATTCCATAGAGCCCAACAAATGCACATAAACGTAGCAAACTCTTGGCCATACACTGTATGATGTACCATGGTCACCCACTCCTCAACATCGTGTGCATCTTGATGTCCTGCATGTTGGGTTTTGTCCCCCGGCGTCAAAAATTACGCAGCAAAAATATAATATAAAAACTTTATCAAATCAAAACCCGGGTACGATTGATTGCACATGATTCATATATAACATGCAAAAAACAAATCATATTTTCACGAAAAGAGCTTACGGATATACAACGAAATCAATTTGTATGTTGTGATCCCTCGAGTCCAAACAACCTGACCAGATCTACAAGTCCAACAACCATGCTAGTTTGATGTCAGCGTTTATTCAACGAGAAATATGTAATTGTCTATTGTTTGGTATCGTCTAGTTTAATGTACATGTACAATATATTTATAGATCTAATTATGTCATTAATGGCCTGGGTGCATAAAGCCCAACAAGGTAATTCTTGGCTTGCATGGCACATATGCTAACAATCTATCACTTGCCCCAACGCCAACACAAAACACTAAACTCATAATCTAAGTATGTCAATTCAATTGGACAACTTGATTTAAAACCATTGTACATAATTATGAGATATAAATATATCATATCTTTTAATTTTTGAACTTTCTATAGATGAAACATTTCCAAATATAAAACTACACTAACAAATATAAGAACTCCACTAAAGTGAGGAGCTTTAAATTCATCTCGTGAACATCAATCACATCATCTTGAGCACTTAACATTTAAGTCTCAATTCTCATTGGCAGATCGACGGTCCGTTGATTATGACCCTACGAGAGTCAACTGTATCGTAGCAGTATGATCACACCTTTGTGATTTTAAAAGTTCAATAATGTCGCTTCTTTTGACTTACCGTGATTGCCACATTGTCGATTAAACTTCTTTAATTGACAATGACCAAAATATAATTCCAGTAATAATCTACCGATTGTGGGTACGCCTAGCATCTGCGCTTCACGAAGATATAGATACATATGACTAACACCGTATGAGAACCTGTCAGCCATAGTTAGCGTACAGTACATTCCTTTCACCTAAATGTGCCGAATGAATCTAGCGCATTGGTAGGTCGAGCCCCTTATGATTTCAATAACTATATATTTGTTTCACATTATATGATTCCTTATGTGCGTATATGAAAAACCCATTTTACCCCTTTTCCCAAGCACTACCCACTATGGTCTGAGATTCCTCGAATCATATGCATAAAAACATATAGGAAATCCTGGTTAATCAATACCAGTGGTGAAACCCAATGACAATCATATGCCTCTGACAGTTTCATCGAATACCCATAATTTTGTGACCCGCATGTGATTAGTCATTAAATCAAAGTATACAACTATTTGTCATGTGATATCCCCGAAATGATTATGTATAATTGAACATGAATTACGTTATGTGAGGATTATGGTATTAATTTATTGATGATGATTTATTAATATTGGGAAATGCTTAGTCATGTGGTGGTCATGGCCTAGTAATGTATCTCAGGGTGCATGTTATATATGTTGGGAATTTGGGTTATGGCATGATTATTTGGGGTGGGTGTTGGTCAATGTGGTATAGCATGTTAATTTGAAGTATTTTATTGAATAAATACTATAAAATATCATGTGAGGATATTTTAATACATCATGCTAAATACCGGGACAAAAACACAACCCATCATCCAACCACCCCCTACCAGCCCATACCTATCTGCAGCATACCACATACCTCACTTTACCTCTCCACCACTCAATCTCTATCACTCCATTTCTCCCCAATTTCTTCCCTCATTTTCGTCCAACATTTGAGCAGCAAGAAGGAGGAAGAGGTTGGTAAATTTGATTGCTTGAAATCTTCCAAAAGTTGGAGCAAAAGAGGGTGAGGAACCATATCTTGATTTGTTTAAATTTTGGTTGAGCTTTGATAATGTGTTGTGTAGAAATGGAATGTGTAGTAGCTTTTTGATGAGATTATTGTTTTGAGTAGCTACATGGTAGTATATTGGTGTATTTTGCATGTTAAGTTGTTGGGTTATAGTGGTTTGTGGTATGTTTTTTAGTAGCCTTGGAAGGGTGTTCGAAAATGGCGTTTATTCGCAACCTGCAGACTTTGGCGATCGATCGGCCCTTTTTCCCGATCGATCGCGAGCACCAGGGTGCGAGGCAGAAGACTTCAGCGATCGATTGCGAGTTTGGCGCGATCGATCGGCGATGCCGCGATCGATCGGCACAACATCAGCGATCGATCGCGGAATACAGAATTTTGAATGTTGAGGCAGTAGCATCTCGCGATCGATCGGGGCTTATTGGCGATCGATCGCGAGAAGCCAAATTATGTGTTTTGGTTAATTATTGTAGGAATTTTGGTATGGGGCTATTATTGGCATCTAATATTGTGTTGTACACTTGTGTAGAACCTTCACAGATAGCCACACAATGCCGGGGATAGAGTCCTGCGACATACCATATTTTGGAAAGGTACGTAGAAGACGTACGGGCACCCAATGGTAACATGTAATTTATATACGCATTGGGATATGCATTGTAGATGCAAGTGTGTATTGATTTGTGCATGGTAGATGCAAATACATGTTCATCCATACATTATGATTGCATATGTATATGTTGATTGATTGATGCGCATCCCATGAGACATGGTTATCACCTTGATGATTTTAATGCTTGCCGCTATTTGTTTTGTGCCGCTAAATATGAAGCGAGGGGTGGGAGTACCGCATGTCACATTGAAGTGAGGTTGTCATATGAAGCGAGGAAAGAATATTTGTCGCTAAAATGTGAAGCGAGGGGTGGGAGTACCCCATGTCCATTGAAGCGAGGTTATTCTATGCCGCTTATATGTGAAGCGAGGGGTATTAAAATACTTTGTGATAAACGGACTAGGGATTGGTTTGATGATTTGAGGAATTGAAATATGTCATGACATTTGTTTAAAACCATAATATCATTCATTGATTCGATTATGAGTTATGGTACAGGGACAACCAAAAAGAGGGCGTTTTAAATGCATTGGAATACAGGAAGTATTTTGGATTTATGGTTTACGCATTTACGCTTCTATCATATTGTCTTGAATATGAATTATTATGTGCTCATGTGTTGGGGGTTGTCCTTGTGGTGCATTTGGCATGGAGAACCAGGGTCGGGGTTGATGCGTGAGCTGTAAGGAGTGCTTTAGGGATAGCAGATCAGAATCTCCCTTTTTGTATAGTTTCTACATAGAGTAGAGTAAAACTATAGTTTCACACTCTTTTGGTTAGGAATGTAACTAATTTCCTTTTGAAATTTTTTGGTACTGTAACTCTTAAGCTCAGGGCATCAACACGATCAATTACTCTGATTTATGCATGATTAGTTCTCTTAATTGCACCTTATAACGTTGTTAGATAACGGGGTCCCACATTTAGTGGTATCAGAGCAGTGGTTAGAGAACCAGGGAACGAGTGAAGGGTAGCTTTTAGAAACAAGTTGGTTAGGTATTCATTGGTTGGCATGTTTATGTATGTGGTGCATACTTTGCGTATAATTTGTTATACTAACATGCTTATGAATATTATTACTCTTGTTATCTAACGGCTTATATTATGAACTGCTTTTGGTATTGTTGTTTACCCCTGTGTTACAGCATGGCGGCTATTAATCTGGAGAACCTCAATGAAGAGGTGGGAGATGTAGGCAGTGTCAATGCCAGTATTGCTCAGAAAAATCCTCTGCCGCCACCTGCTGTAGGCGTAGAGCCTAGTGCCCAGATACTGCTACCAGGGGAGCTTAGTTTGACCCAGTTCTTGAGCTACCATCCGCCGCTCTTCGAGGGAATTGAGACAGGGGAATAAGCAGAGGAGTTGCTAGAACGACTTGAGCAGATATTTGTATCAGCGCCCTGTGCAAGGACTGCCTGGCTGAGGTTGGCAGAATTTCAGTTAGCAAAGAAGTCTTCCATGTGGTGGAAGACAACAGTTATGGAAATGAGGGCTCAGGGCATGTTGGTGGACTGGACTTTGTTTAGAACCCGATTCCTTAATCAGTACTTCTCTGCAGCTGCCAGACAATTGAAGGAGGACGAGTTCACCAATTTGAAACATGGTAGCCTGACTGTATCAGATTATGCCATGCGGTATTCTTCACTGCTGAGGTATGTGCCTCACATCGCTATAAATGGTCACGCCAAGATGAGGCATTTCCTAAAAGGTATGAGACCGGAGCTTTTTGACCGGGTTGTTTCCATCAACCCCATCTCGTTTGATGATGCTTTGACTAGAGCGGAGCTGGCAGAGATTGGAGTGAGTGTGTACAAGGAACCCATACCACCACAAAGACCAGTTGCAGACAGTCTGAAGCCACGAGGAGACCAATTTAAGCCTCGTGGGGCTTCTTCATCTTCTCGATTTAGTGGGAAGAGGTTTCAGAATCAGAAGCAAGGAAATAGGAGGAATAATGTGCCAACATTCGAGGACCAGTGCAAAAAATAGGACAGGAGAAATCAAGTGTAACAACTGTGGAGGACCGCACTTGCCACGTGATTGTCCAGCCTGTTACAGTTGTGGCAAGATGGGCCACATCGCTCGGTATTGCCCCGGTCAGGGAAGACAGACGGACTTTGGACCGAGTAGGCCAAAGATTTATGCCAGGACAGTACCTCAGAGACAGCAAATTGTGCCCCGACCACCGGGAGGCCCGGCAGTGGGACCACCGCAGGGTCAAGTGTACACACTGACTCGAGAGCAGGCAGAGGCAGCCCCAGAGGAGGTGATTGCTGGTACGTGCCATTTATTTACGTACCCTGCCTTTATTTTGATAGATACAGGTGCTTCCCACTCTTTCATATCTTCTGCCTTTGTTGAGGGACACCATATGTGTCCGTCTCCGTTGCCCACGCCTCTCATGGTCTCGACACCCACCGGAAGGCATGTGATTGCGGATCGACTGCTATCTGACTGCCTCATTTATTTTGAGGGCAATGATTTGAAGGCTGATCTGATTTTGCTGGATATGGCAGACTTTGATTGTATTGTGGACATTGATGTGCTGAATAGATATTAGGCCGTGGTTGATTGCCGTCGGAGGATGGTACGTTTCCAATCCGATCAGGGATTGCAATGGATCTTCTATGGGGACGGTTCCCGTCCGAAGATTCTGTTGATTTCAACAGTTAAGATGACACGGTTGTTGGAATGGGGTCACACTGGCTATCTTATTTATGTCGTGGACGTATCGGAGAAAAAGGAAGAGTTGAGGATTGAGGATATACCGGTAGTCGCGGAATTTACCGATGTGTTTCCGGATGAAATTCCAGGATTTCCTCCGATAAGAGATGTTGAGTTTGGGATTGAGTTACTACCAGGGACATCTGCTATTTCTCGTGCTCCTTATAGGATGGCACCGGCGGGACTGAGGGAGCTGAAAGTACAATTGCAGGAACTTCTCGACAAGGGATACATACGTCCTAGTGTATCGCCTTGGGGTGCGCCAGTCCTGTTTGTAAAGAAAAAGGATGGTTTGATGCGCTTGTGCATCGATTACCGTCAGTTGAATAAGGTGACGATTAAGAATAAGTACCCTCTTCCGCGGATTGATGACCTATTTGATCAGCTTCAGGGCACAGAACTGTATTCCAAGATTGACTTGAGGTCAGGATACCATTAGATACGGGTTAGAGCTGATGACATTCAAAAGACAGCGTTTCGGACTCGGTATGGGCACTACGAGTTCTTAGTTATGCCGTTCGGGGTGACGAATGCCCCAGCTGTCTTTATGAGCCTGATGAACAGAGTGTTTCAGAAGTAACTTGATCAGTTCGTGATAGTATTTATTGACGACATTCTTGTCTATTCGAGAAGTAAGGAGGAGCATGCCAATCATTTGAGGACGATGCTTCAGATCCTCAGAGATCATCAGTTGTACGCCAAACTCAGCAAGTGTGAGTTCTGGCTGAACAACGTAGCATTTCTGGGTCATATTATCTCTAGAGATGGGATATCAGTAGACCCCAGGAAAGTAGAGGCAGTAATGGATTGGTATACGCCTACTTCAGTACCCGAGATTCCGAGTTTTCTTGGTTTGGCTGGGTATTATCGCAGTTTCGTCGAAGGGGTTTCTAAGATTGCCAAACCTTTGACGCAGTTAACTCAAAAGGGGGTCCCATTCTTTTGGTCGGAAGCTTGTGAGCAGAGCTTCCAGGAGTTGAAGCACAGATTGACTTCGGCACCAGTATTGGTGATTCCCAGGGAGAACAAGCGGTTCGTTCTCTATACTGATGCATCCCTTCAGGGTTTAGGATGCGTGTTGATGCAGGATAAGCATGTAGTGGCCTACGCGTCAAGGCAGTTGAAACCGCATGAGACGAGGTATCCAGTCCATGACTTGGAGTTAGCGGCTATAGTGTTTGCTTCGAAGATATGGCGTCACTACTTATATGGTACATCATTTACCATCTACACCGATCACAAGAGCCTGAAGTTCTTGTTTACACAGGCTGAGCTGAATATGAGACAAAGAAGATGGATGGACCTACTGAAAGACTATGATTGTGAAATCGAGTACCATCCGGGTAGAGCAAATTTGACAGCCGACGCTTTGAGTCGGAAAGTAAAGAACACAGCAGTGGATGTCATGTGTTTGTCAGCTATGATGGCTTCCTACTGTCAGTTGGGTTTTGATTATGACGTGTCTGCTTCACCGATACGTGTATCAACTTTATTAGCTGAGCCGGACATTTATGATCACATCCGGAAGGCTCAGGGAGCAGACGAAGAGGTCCAGAGATGGTTATCAATGGTTCGTCTGGGTCAGTCATCAAGGTTCAGGATGGCTGAGGACGGTTCTTTGAGGCTTGGTGACCGATGGGTGGTCCCGAATACGCCGGAGTTGCATAAGGGGATCTTACAGCGAGCTCATAGCAGCAGGATGAGTATCCACCCAGGCGGGAGGAAAATGTACAAGGATTTATGTGACCAGTTTTGGTGGAAACGAATGAAACGAGATGTTACTACATTCGTTAAGAGATGCTTGATTTGTCAGCAGGTGAAGGCTGAGAGGCAGAGGCCTGGTGGTGAGCTTAAGAGCTTAGAGATACCTGAATGGAAGTGGGAACACGTATCCATGGACTTTGTGACCCACTTGCCGAGGACCGTTTCGGGTTTTGATGCTATCTGGGAAGGTCTTCAGTCAGCTCTGGGTACAGAATTGAGGTTAAGCATAACATACCATCCTCAAACGGATGGCCAGACCGAACGTACTATCCAAACGCTCGAGGACATGTTGAGGGCATGTGTGTTGGAGTTTGATGCTTCTTGGCAGGGTTCAGTAGCCTTGGTAGAATTTTCTTATAACAATAGCTACCAGGCAAGCATACATATGGCTCCTTTTGAGGCTCTCTACGGTAGACGTTGTAGGTCACCGTTATGTTGGGACGACGTGGATCGCAAATCGGTCGGAGGACCAGATTTGATCCGGGAAATGGAAGAAAAGATAAAGGTGGTAAGGAAGAAAATGAAAGCAGCCCAGGACAGGCAGACAGGGTATGCTAATCAACGGCGTCAGCCGTTAGAATTTCAGTTGGGCGACAGGGTCTTTTTGAAGATCTCACCTTTCAGAGGTGTGTTGCGATTTGGAAGGCGGGGGAAATTGTCTCCGAGGTATGTTGGAGCATACGAGATCTTACATCGTATTGGTACTTTGGCATACCGACTGGCTTTACCACCCTCTCTGTCTGGCATACATGATGTGTTTCATGTATCTATGTTGCGGAAGTACGAGCCAGATCCTTCACATGTATTGCAACCTTCTGAGGTACAGTTAGAGTCCGATATATCCTATGTAGAGCGGCCTATCAGAATTCTGGATCTAGCAGATCGCAGACTTTGGAACAAGGTGATACCTATGGTCAAAGTTCAGTGGGATCGTAGGGGTGTCGAAGAGGCCACGTGGGAGACGGAGCGACACATGGTGCAACACTATCCGGAACTGTTTTCTTGTATGTGATTTATGTTTTGTTTTGTTTGGGGTAAGTACATGCTGATTTCGGGGACGAAATATTATAAGTAGGGGAGTATTGTGATATCCCCGAAATGATTATGTATAATTGAACATGAATTACGTTATGTGAGGATTATGGTATTAATTTATTGATGATGATTTATTAATATTGGGAAATGCTTAGTCATGTGGTGGTCATGGCCTAGTAATGTATCTCAGGGTGCATGTTATATATGTTGGGAATTTGGGTTATGGCATGATTATTTGGGGTGGGTGTTGGTCAATGTGGTATAGCATGTTAATTTGAAGTATTTTATTGAATAAATACTATAAAATATCATGTGAGGATATTTTAATACATCATGCTAAATACCGGGACAAAAACATAACCCACCATCCAACCACCCCCTACCAGCCCATACCTATCTGCAGCATACCCCATACCTCACTTTACCTCTCCACCACTCAATCTCTATCACTCCATTTCTCCCCAATTTCTTCCCTCATTTTCGTCCAACATTTGAGCAGCAAGAAGGAGGAAGAGATTGGTAAATTTGATTGCTTGAAATCTTCCAAAAGTTGGAGCAAAAGATGGTGAGGAACCATATCTTGATTTGTTTAAATTTTGGTTGAGCTTTGATAATGTGTTGTGTAGAAATGGCATGTGTAGTAGCTTTTTGATGAGATTATTGTTTTGTGTAGCTACATGGTAGTATATTGGTGCATTTTGCATGTTAAGTTGTTTGGTTATAGTGGTTTGTGGTATGTTTTTGAGTAGCCTTGGAAGGGTGTTCGAAAATGGCGTTTATTCGCGACCTGCAGACTTTGGCGACCGATCGGCCCTTTTTCCCGATCGATCGCGAGCACCAGGGTGCGAGGCAGAAGACTTCAGCGATCGATCGCGAGTTTGGCATGATCGATTGGCACAACATCAGCGATCGATCGCGGAATATAGAATTTTGAATGTTGAGGCAGTAGCATCTCGCGATCGATCGGGGCTTATTGGCGATCGATCGCGAGAAGCCAAATTATATGTTTTGGTTAATTATTGTAGGATTTTTGGTATTGGGCTATTATTGACATCTAATATTGTGTTGTATATTTGTGTAGAGCCTTCACAGATAGCCACACAACGCCAGGGATAGAGTCCTGCGACATACCATATTTTGGAAGGTACGTAGAAGACGTACCGGCACCCAACAGTAACATGTAATTTATATACGCATTGGGATATGCATTGTAGATGCAAGTGTGTATTGATTTGTGCATGGTAGATGCAAATACATGTTGATCCATACATTATGATTGCATATGTATATGTTGATTGATTGATGCGCATCCCATGAGTCATGGTTATCACCTTGATGATTTTAATGCTTGCCGCTATTTGTTTTGTGCCGCTAAATGTGAAGCGAGGGGTGGGAGTACCGCATGTCACATTGAAGCGAGGGGTGGGAGTACCGTATGTCCATTGAAGCGAGGTTATTCTATGCCGCTTATATGTGAAGCGAGGGGTATTAAAATACATTGTGATAAACAGACTAGGGATTGGTTTGATGATTTGAGGAATTGAAATATGTCATGACATTTGTTTAAAACCATAATATCATTCATTGATTCGATTATGAGTTATGGTACAGGGACAACCAAAAAGGGGGCGTTTAAAATGCATTGGAATACAGGAAGTATTTTGGATTTATGGTTTACGCATTTACGCTTCTATCATATTGTATTGAATATGAATTATTATGTGCTCATGTGTTGGGGGTTGTCCTTGTAGGTGCATTTGGCATGGAGAACCAGGGTCGGTGTGATATCCCCGAAATGATTGTATGATTTTAATCATTTAATTTAAATTATGATGATTTGGGTGTTAATTCATGGGATTGAATTAATATTATTGGAGAGATTCATTTCAGAGTGCATGTGATATATGTTGGGATTTTGGGGTTGTGGCATGTTTATTTGGGGTGTGTGTTGTTTGTTTTGGTAAAGCATGTTAATGAGAATTGAAGTATTTTATGAGAAAATACTATAAATATCATGTGAGGATATTTTAATGCATCGTGTTAAATACCAGGACCAAAACATAACACATCAAACCACCCAACACCCAACCACCCCCCCCCAACCCATGCCAATCACACTGTACACAAGCTGACTTCCCACCCCACTTGGCTCAATCATTTGACCACTCTCAGCCATCCCAAATCTCGGCCCTTCTCTCCCATTTCTTCACCAGCACTTGCTAATTAAAGTTCTGAGGAGCTTTCCCTTTTTCATCGCCTGGAGGTCCTTCAAAAATCGGAGCAAAGTAGGGTGAGAAACCATGCTCTGTTTTTGTTTTAAACTTGTTTAAGTACATGTTTTTAGGTGGCGTGAAATGGCATGTTAGCTTAGGTTTCTTAAAACCTTCGATTTAAATGCTTACATGGTGTTATTATGTAACTCTCAGTGTTTTTCCTTATGTGTATTACATGTTTTAAGTTGAGGAAATAAGCATGTAAAGTAGGGTGTTCGGAAATATGGGTAGGGGTATGCCCTGTTTTTCTGGAAAATGTGAACTGGGAGTGATTTTGAGGAGGTGATATTATGCATGTTAGATGGGTTTTAGGGTGAACCTTCGATTTGAGTACATGCATGGTAGTTTGTAAAGCCCAGGACATTTGATGTTTGAGCATGTTTTATGAGGTATGTTATAGTTTTTATAGCATGAAATGAAGTACTCAAAAATCTGGAAATGTAATATGTTGCCCTTTTTCCGGAAATGTTGATCGAGTACTTGTATAAATGGTCGACGTTTATGCATGTGGACTTACGTTTGAGGTGTAAATTTGATATGAATACACTCAGGGTAGTGTGTTATAACTGCTAGCATGTTGTTCTTGGCATGTTGTATGTCTTACATGTTAGATTTAAGGGTATGAATATCGGTGTTAGGGAATTCTGGAAAATCTGGGTTGAGTATGATCGACCGATCGATCGGTGAAGAACACCGATCGATCGGCAAAAGCCGTAGCTTTTTTCCTTAATTCAAACAGTTCACCGATCGATCGGTGATGAGGGCCGATCGATCGGTAGTGCCTTTTTTTAAAAAAATGTAGAATTTGTTTTTAAATTTGATATTGGATTGTAATGAGACATCTAATATTGTGTTGTACACTGGTGTAGAGCCTTCACAGACAGCTACACAGCGCAGGCGATAGAGTCCCACAACACACTACATTTTGGAAAGGTACGTAAGCGACGTACGGGCACCCCAACGGTAACATGTATTGTGTGTTTATTTATTTAACACAAGGCAAAGTAAGGTATGCATAAGATAGTGCATGATGATATGATACATGTTGATATGCTTCGTTTTTGCATATATATGTTGTGAAATATAAGAGGTGTATTTCACGTGTGAAATATAAGAGGTGTATTTCACGAGTCAAGGTTATCCTAGTGAGGATTTAATGCTTACGCTAACGTCCATAAGAAGCGAGGAAGAATTCCGCTTACGTGGATCTCCATAGGAAGCGAAGAGGAATTCCGCTTACGTGGAAAAGTAAGAAGCATTGAATGCACTATTGATAAGTGACTCAGGATTGAAATAAGGATTTGAGAAGGAAGGATATGTCATGACATTTATTTATGAAACCATATGTTCATATAATGTTTTATTATGAGTTATGGTACAGGGACAACCAATGGGCGTTGTAAATGCTTGGAATACAGGAAGTGCTTTATATTTATGATTTGTGCATTTACGCTTTACATTCATATTATGTTGAATATGAATTAGGATATGCTCATGTGTTTGGGGGTTGTCTTTGTAGGTGCTTTTTATGAGGAGAACCAAGGTCAGGGTTGATATGCTGAGCTGTAAGGAGTGCTACAGGATAGCATGTTAGGGAATTTTTGTATAGCTTCTACATGTAGTAGAGTAAGACTATAATGTAGTACCCTTTTGTAGGAATACGTGAAATTCCTTTTAAATTAAGGTACTGTAATCTCTTAAGCTCAGGTTAATCAACACGACTTACTACTCTGATTTATACATATGAATGTTTAGTTCTCTTAATTGCACCTAAGATTATGATTGAGATAACGGGGTCTCACAGTCGGGGTTGATGCGTGAGCTGTAAGGAGTGCTTCAGGGATAGCAGATCAGAATCTCCCTTTTTGTATAGTTTCTACATAGAGTAGAGTAAAACTATAGTTTCACACTCTTTTGGTTAGGAATGTAACTAATTTCCTTTTAAAAAATTTTGGTACTGTAACTCTTAAGCTCAGGGCATCAACACGGTCAATTACTCTGATTTATGCATGATTAGTTCTCTTAATTGCACCTTATAACGTTGTTAGATAACGGGGTCCGACATGTCAAGACCTTAATAACGCCTCGGGTCAAGAGGAGTGATGGCACACAACTATGACTATTAAATTTATACTCGACAATGGTAACCACTTATAGAATTCCGAAAATGATCGTTTAGTGAACTCATTCCTAATGAGCACATATTCATGTGTGCTGACTTCTCTATTCTAACGCCAATTTAACGATGCACACTACATTAGACACATCATGAATATCAGTCTCTAGCAATTATATATTGATATCTCGTTCTTGAAGGCTTATTGACCAGGAACATTTAGAAATCGCAGTCAAGAATGTATTTCACCGTCATATGTGTAACCACATTCTATGGACTATAGCAATCTCAAGGACTTCATCAATACATCATGATGCATTGATAAACAGATGAAAAAGTGTCATATATATTAATGTTCAAAACAAAGATTTGTCATAATAAGATTACCAGTACAATCATTCAACTATTGATTTACTTAAATCACATATGACAACAATATGTTTCACTTTCCCAAAGACAACTATTAATTTGTCTCAAAACCATCTTCCCAAGATGTCTGACAGACACAATCGTCGTAAAGGCTTTGTTAGTGGATCTGCTATATTTTTCTGTTGAAACAATTCTCTCGATAATGATGTCGCATCTACCATCTCTCTCATTAGATAGTATATCCTCAGTGTATGTTTCGATTTGTGATGAGATAATGGCTCTTTTGATTATGCAATAACTCCATTGTTGTCACAGCACATAGAGACTGTGTCAACCACATTAGAAATTACATCCAACTCTTGGATGAAATTTCTTATCCATGTTGTCTCTGTGTTGGATCATATGCTGCAATGTATACAACTTTAGTGGTTGAATCCATTGTGGTGTCTTACTTGGACTATTACAGTTTTCAAGAGTTGTCTCTGTGTTGGATCTTAATGGCACTGTTACAGTTGAATCGATTTAGAGTCATTGAAAGTCAGCTTCAGCATAGCTTTCAACTTTTATTTCTCCACTTACAAATCCAAAAAATATTAACATAACCTAAGTTCTTCATAAGTACTGGAGGATTATTTTTCACAGTTTTCTAGTGACATTAACCGAGATCTAACTGATGTCTGCTCATTATACTAAGAGTGTACTCCACATCAGGCCAAGTATATAGCATATCATACTTTATGCTATTAACACTCGAAATATAAGGTACAAATGTCATCTTTTATCTCTCATCAATCTTAGGGCTTATTGACCTCGAGAGATGAACATTATGACACATTGGAAGATAGCCCCTTTTTTTATTGTTCCATGCTAAATCTTTTAGCACAGTCTTTATGTACCTGATCACGTTTATTTAAACAATTATTTTTTAGTGTGGCCCGATTATACAATAAATGTACGGTGTCAAGTTTTAGTATAATGATATGAAAGTAGGGATGTCGTACCCACAGGGACTAGTAGTAAGTACCAAACTCAATCGGTTTAATTGTATTTAGCCTACGATAATTGGTTGAAAATTATGCGATAGTAAAATAAAGAAAAAATCAAAACTCCCAATCAACAAGCGCACTAAAACGAAGTATTCAATAGAGATAAACTATCAAGACATTGGTTCACCTAAGTAATTTCCCACAATTCATCAACTAGTTATAATCAAGATTAATGCATCTAAGTTGACGAGTTTTCCAATTATATCTAATATACTCTCTCGGGTTATATTAAACATAATATCAAATTGTAACAAGTAACTCTCGTTCACTTATTTAACAAATTAATATTGCAAAAGCTTTTTGAAAACTTTCAGCCTTCGATTATTAGATATATATAGCTATCACACATGTATTTGACGTCATCTCCCGATCTTGGTCTGAAATACACGGTATGAGTAATTATGTATCACAATATTATCTCTCGATCTCAATCGCAATACTAACATCATTCAAATGTGATCAATGCCTTAAAAGCATTAGAATCATAAAACATACACAAAGATAGCAAGAACTCAATTAAAAACTAGAATTAAAATTGTGGGTTCATACATAGGATCCCCAAGTCTTGATAAAATAAACCTAGCCTAAATCATCTTCATAGAAAGATGATTATTCAAAGCAAAACAACATCAAAAACTATAAATCAAATAAGCTAAAGGTTCAGAAATGCTAATAGACGCGAGGAATTGACTCCGGGCGTTGTTTGTCTTCCGTCTCTTGTTGAATCCTTGCTTGCGGCTTGAAGATGGTGGAGAGGTGAATTCTAGGGTGAATTATGAGCCAAAAATCCTTTAGGGCCGGCCACTTTGTGTCTTATATAGTGGGGAAGAATTTAGGAAGATTCCTTATAGGACACAAACTCCAAAATGTATTTTTTCAGACTTTCTTGGTTACCGATCAATCGGTAAGATGTACCGATCAATCGGTATTTCCACGAATTAAAACTTTAAGGTACTGCATGCTACAGATTGATCGGTACATTTGTAGCGATCGATCGGTAGATTCTTCAAAATTTCCCCAACTTTCTGTCTCTCTAGCGATCGATTGCATATGTCTTAGCGATCGATCGCTGCCCGGAAATCTTTAAAAGTCGAGTTTCTTCACCGTTTCTTCGCTCGGTACGCTCATTTGAGTCCTTTTTCATCATTTTAAGCATAAATTCTCCACTTTCATATAATCCGATATTGATTCCTGAAATAGATAAAAACAACACAGAAGCACATAATATCTTCCAGGAATTGTAAGGACCCCAAGCCCTTAAAACCTTGATTAGTGTATTAACCACTATGTGTGGTACATGCTTTCTATAAAATGTCAATCGGGAAGCTCTGATGATACTTAATCATTGCCTGTCAATAAAAGACTCATATGTTTGCCCTTTACCAACCCCTTGGTGCCACTTTTCACATTGTAAACTTTTACAAACATTTGGGCAGAGTCTCCCCATAAATAGAGCTATCCCAAAACAGAGTACAACACATAACAAAATTCCCGGCCAGGGAACACATAATACTCAACAGAAAGCAGTAATACAAGTAGATTCCCAGCCAGGGAAGACACCACGCATACGTCAACAAAAGTGGGTTCCAACACCCACATAATACACCAATGACTCTCATATCATTCTAGCAATTCAACCTAATTGCATGCAACCTTAAATGAAAGAGAGAAAGGCTCATGCCTTTATATACAATCCATATACAAGTATAATCGTGCTCACATGCGAGCATCATGAATATGAATATGTATAAATCCTCAGGTGTATATATAGGTACTCTATACGATACCGTGCTCCATCAAGCCCTGGTACCACGATCCTGGGAGTACCTCAAATCAACAGCTCGAGCTCAGCTCCATAGCCATCGATGTACCTGTC
This sequence comes from Haberlea rhodopensis, assembly GCA_907163345.1. NCBI lineage: Eukaryota > Viridiplantae > Streptophyta > Magnoliopsida > Lamiales > Gesneriaceae > Haberlea > Haberlea rhodopensis. Next base: position 7,977,865 of record CAJQUN010000020.1, on the reverse strand, counting down.
CACCTGTCCCAACAGAGACAGCCCCCAACGGGGTGAGCATACCAATACACAAAATCCCATAATCATAATAATGAAATTCATAATTTACAACAAAGGTAAATGCTAATGAATTTAAATGATACTCCCTGGATGGCAACATCCTCATCCGGGATTCCGTGTACTGTCCCTGTTCTCACAACATCAAACTCATCAAATCTCATAAATCAGTAAATCAACACATTGATTTACACATCGCATGCCTGATCCTCGAATATCAACATATAGTGATTACAAATTCATTAAACATGCAATTACAGATATCACAATATCTAATACTGATTTCACAACCTTGCTATCAATCACAGATAGCTCAAATGCCTTAGCATTTATTTTACCAATCCTTCATTATACTTAGACATCTCAAGTGTCTTATAATGAATACATGAGTCTACAAACCTAGACATCTCAAATGTCTTATAATGAATACACGATTCTACGAACTTAGACATCTCAAGTGTCTTACGAAGAATACATGATTTTACGATCATTCCCAGGCATCTCAAATGCCCTAACATAATCAAATAAACCCAGTACCCCATATATCATGCAAGAGTCATCCTACTCTAGTGTCACGCACGCTGCAAGCGGCGATATCAAGATTTGGGTCATTCCTTGGCTATATCAACATATATGTATAACCATACGCAAAACATTCAATGCAATCAAAAACACCTTATGCATTTCACATATATATAGTAATGCTCGTACGTCGCACGTACCTTAAATCTCCGAAGTCCGAGCCAAGCCTTGCTCGAGTTCCATGCCCCGAGGAATGATGTGCTAACACGATAAACAATTCACCATTATTTACGAACATGTAACCTATGCTCAAGCACACCCATATCCCTCACAACATTGTCAATACACGACAATTATCCTCTTAAAAGACCCGGGGCAGGGTACATGCAGGGAAGGAAATAAATGAGACAATCGAAATTTGTTCAAGAATGCCCTACAAAAATCGAACCTTAATCTCACAATTTCGAACCCAATAAAATACCATAATTCATCTAAAATGTCAATTAATCAATCCATAGCATGAATAATCATCCCACATGCCAAACCCCCAAATTTGAAATCCAAATCCCTAAAATTCGAAACCCAAACAAGCCTTTAAATTCGAACCCTAACAATTCTTCAAATTCGAACCATAACATCTTAATTCGATCCCACTTAAGCATCATAATACACCTAAGATGTGAATTAAACCATCAATGGCAAGAATCATCACCTTTGCCAAAAACCCCCAATAATTCGAAAATTAAACCCTACGAAATTGGGGAAATTCGAAACAATAAAGGCATGGAAATACATGAAAAAGACGAACAAGGGGTTAGGGAGATTACCCAACGAAATCGGAAGCAAAAACAAACGAAAATCGAAGAACCCTAGAAATTGGGGATCGACGCTTACCAGCAAAATCCGACTTCCACACGCGACGAAACCTCGAATTGATGGAGGGGAAAGAAGCGCCTCGTCGAGACGAAGACGGCGGTAGGTCGCACGCCCCGAACGGCGGCCGGACGGCGGCGGGCGGAGCGCTTTTGCGCGCGGAGGCAGGGGAGATCGGGAAAGGGGTCGCGCGCGGGAGAGAGGAGGAGTTGGGGGCTGAAATGAAATTATGTCTAAAATTTGGGTTTAAATGGTATTTATAGCAAAAATACCCCGAAAAATTAATAGCCCCACAAATACATCATGATTCCTTAAAAATCATCTGTTTTCAAAAACTCTCTCTCTAACTCCAAAACCCTCTACCGGTGCTCACCCAGCACCCGAGATCCCGAGACACATTAAAAACCCAACTCTTAGGTTTTACACCGTAATGTGAATACAATCTCAACCTCTGGATCCAACGATCCCAACTGCCCAAATAAACGAGCCCAGAAGGCCCAACACCTCGATTAAATCCCAAATCGCCACGTAAAACCACTTTAGGGATTATTAACACTACGGGATTAACACCTATAATCCCTGGTCATCACAATATCCCCCACTAAAAGAATTTCGTCCTCGAAATTAGCACTGGTGTATCACGTAACACCCAGGCTGCACAACAACATGAAGCCATAACATCGATTCCTGACCATATCAGAATCGTATTAATAAACGCGAGGATACTTACCTCTCATCTAATCTCTGAAACAGAGCGACATACCATAACCGACATAACACCCAAGAGGTAAAACGTACCTCGATGCGGGTCATCCCAAAAGTCAGTCCCTCATGACTGCGAAACAACTGATACTTACGACTGTAGATCAGACAGTCATCCTTCGTTCTAATACAACAGTACGAACACGTCCCGATGACACCTCAACCGTAAGAACGTTGACCTCGTGTCAAACTCTGGAGTGGAGTAGACTTCCAAATCCATCATCACGTCAAAGAGCGTCAGCACAACTCAACGCTAACAGTCCAAAAGCAGTTAGTCAACTGAAACTGCAAGGATTCGAATCGCTCTTGATTCTATCGTAGATATCATCCAATGACATCTTTACCAAGACTCACGATGTCTAACATACATCGTTACGAGGGAAACACTAGTACAACCACGGTGTACACATATCAAACCTGGTTTCCACTTTCAAACTTCCTCCATCGAAGGAGTAGTCGCCTCATTGCAACTTAATTTGGGCAACTCACGGCCACAAATTCAAACAAAAGACATCTCACAAGATGTCCACCTCCGGATGTTCCAAGAATCACGTCCTGATCATAAATAACAACCGAGACTCCGCAGAGTTTACATTTCTTAAGGGGCATGCAATAAACCCATTGCATCCTCAACGCTTGTGTCGTCAGCGACACTCAACCAATCCGAAATCCTGCCATCCCTTGAAAATCCTCGGATTTAACAATCCAAACTTGGGAAGGCTGTCGCATAACTCGAAAGAAAACACTAGCAAGGGAAATACCTTAACCCTCACAAGAAAATCCCTCCTCAAGGGAGTCAACTAACTTCACGATTATCCCTCAATCATCGTGCCATGGAGATTCCCAATCTCAAGGTGTTCCATATCTCTCATCAGAGATTTAACCATCCAAAAATAGCATAACTCTATGCTTAACAGAGAGGAAATCAATAACTGGCATCCGTATACTCACCGGTATACCTGCCTAAGCACTGATATCGCATGCATACTCAATGCACTCGGCTCGGGTATCTACCACATATATCCCTAAGCCCCAAACACAACCGTCAATTCTGAGTCATTCCTTACTCAGTGGAGGATGAAAATCGACGATTAACAATACACGGTGTGATTCCCAAGATCAACACCACTTGCACCAACTTACCGAATCTTTCAAGATTCCCAAATAGGTATAATACCACCTCCTTCCTCGCAAGGGAAATGCCATCGAACTCGAGATCCACAAGTCTCGAACCATCGTTCGGAAAAACTGGATACAATAACACCCATTGTATCCCAATACACGGGTTCCTTTAGATTGAGTCAATAACAACCTGATGACTCTCTTGTTGGTACTCCAACATCCTGAGCTGTCCCAGACAAGTCTCCAAGATTAAACATAAACGTATACACGTTTCAGCGAGGCACGAACAACCTTAACCTCAATGACATGGTGACTACTAGAGTCCACCACAATCCACATCGCATCACTTTACGATTTGCCAAACTTGGTTCCAACGAGCAGTGTAACGGCTCTAGCAAGCCCATCATGGTGCTACACACACGCGGCAGATAACCTAGTCTCTGCCTCTTTAGGTTTACCTCAAACCTACCAATAAGACGGACGTTTCCACATGGTATAACATACTATGGGAGAAAAACTCAATAGAGTAGTGGGTCTTTATCCAACATTCCTCAATGCCGATTCACCCTGGACAACCCAATGTCCCTATGTACTTAACATAACCTGATCCTACTCCCTTAGGACCCATCCTACACCCTCAAGGGTGGTGTGACCATGTCCACCACATGTCACATCGACAGAAAGCGAGTACTTTCCTCCATGATTACTCCTGTCGTCAAATCACATGGCCAAAAGCCATTCCAACGAGCATACCTCAAGGGTATCACCACTCGTAAAATGATCCCCCAATCGTAAGCTGCGGTACAATCACATGTACAGCGCATCCAACCATTCCTCGAGCAACCCGCTCGGTATAAGGGTCACGTCCATCGGTGTCGCACACACCACCTTGTGCTCGGTACTGGCACCCAAGGCATACCACTGAATACGTATACTCAACGCATCGATCATCGTAACGATGATGCATGTCTAATAAGACATCTCCTACACCATCGTCATCGTCATCCCGTGACGACACATGCCAACTCATGGCATCTAAAACATTGTCAACTAGTGACGATACATGTACATCAGCGTATGTCATCCACTATCATGCTAGTAAAATAGGCATAATAAAACATGTATATCAATGCATGCCAGCTACAATAAAGCTAATAAAATAGCAATATCTCATACCTCATCGCTAGTGATATAGCGTCATACCTGTCTCCGTCGCTCAATAATAGTGCGTAATCAGCACCCATCGCTCGAAGGCGGCAAAATCCTGTGCTGAGTACATAGCGGCAAAATCCCTCGCTATAGAATCGACGGCATGACACCTCGTCATATAATAAGTGGCATGAAACCTCGCTATATACCTGAGTATGAATCATCGTCCACATAGTAGCGGAAAGAGGCATCGCTATCAATACACCTGGCGGAATGAACCATCGCCAATAGATATAGCGGAATGAACCATCGCTATAAATACTCCTGGCGGAATGAACCATCGCCAATCAATATAGCGGAATGAACCATCGCTATCAATACACCTGGCGGAATGAACCATCGCCAATAGATATAGCGGAATGAACCGTCGCTATAAATACACCTGGCGGAATGAACCATCGCCAATAGATATAGCGGAATGAACCGTCGCTATAAATACACCTGGCGGAATGAACCATCGCCAATAGATATAGCGGAATGAACCATCGCTATCAATACACCTGGCGGAATGAACCATCGCCAATAGATATAGCGGAATGAACCGTCGCTATAAATACGCCTGGCGGAATGAACCATCGCCAATAAATATAGCGGAATGAACCATCGCTATCAATACACCTGGCGGAATGAACCATCGCCAATAAATATAGCGGAATGAACCGTCGCTATAAACCGTGTCCTCATAGAGAAATGAATATAAATCGACACAGCGGGACACATCACCGCTATCATCCGTGTCATCACATAGGAATGAATCATCATCCTAACAAGCGGCATCTCATCCTCGCTTCTTCATACAAGCGGTATCTCATCCTCGCTTCGTATGGCATACCCCGCCTCCATGTGCAAGCGAGCATCCCTGCCCGCTCCACATTTTTAGCGGTACAAGCATAAGCTTCTTCATACAAGCGGTATATCATCCTCGCTTCGTATGGAATACCCCGCCTCCATGTGCAAGCGAGCATCCCCGCCCGCTCCACATTTTTAGCGGTCAAGCGTAAGTATAAAAATTCTCACTGTCATAAGCAGGACTCCTGGAATGTATAATCATCATTCCTTTTTATACTCCATATTTCCTGTAACCTGCAACCATCAGGGTTAACAACAATAGCCATATACGCTATGCATCCACATTCAATTCATAATAAAAACACATTATGAGAATGTATGGTTTCACAAATAAATGTCATGATATCCTTCTTTAAATCCTTATTTCATCCTGAGCCCTTATCATTAGTACATTTTAATGCTTCTTGCTACTCCAGGAAAGCGGAATTCTTCCTCGCTTCCACTGGACTTTAGCGTTGCTACTCCATGTAAGCGGAACTCTTCATCGCTTCCAATGGACTTTAGCGTTGCTACTCCATATAAGCGGGACTCTTCATCGCTTCATATGGACTTTAGCATAAGCCATTAAAATCCTTACTAAGATAACTTTGACTCAAGACATGCATATGCAAAAACAATGCACAATAACATATATCATAACCTCAATGCACCACTTTGCATTCATCATGTGTCAACAAGACAACGTAAAATACATGTTACCTCGGAAATATCCCTTTATCTGATTTTCTTAAAACCAGCTTCCTTGGCACATAACACACGGAGTGCCAGACATCCCCATAAATGTCATCCTATCGTGTTCCACACGATTCCTGCAACCACAATGGTTAGCAATACCACTTTTCATATCATAATAGCACATAAACAATTTGCTATGTCATACAACATTAATGCCATCATGCATAAATATGTGCTATCAATAACTTCCTAGGCCCTTAACAGCCCCAATGAGCAACCACTGCTCTGATACCACTAATGTAAGGACCCCAAGCCCTTAAAACCTTGATTAGTGTATTAACCACTATGTGTGGTACATGCTTTCTATAAAATGTCAATCGGGAAGCTCTGATGATACTTAATCATTGCCTGTCAATAAAAGACTCATATGTTTGCCCTTTACCAACCCCTTGGTGCCACTTTTCACATTGTAAACTTTTACAAACATTTGGGCAGAGTCTCCCCATAAATAGAGCTATCCCAAAACAGAGTACAACACATAACAAAATTCCCGGCCAGGGAACACATAATACTCAACAGAAAGCAGTAATACAAGTAGATTCCCAGCCAGGGAAGACACCACGCATACGTCAACAAAAGTGGGTTCCAACACCCACATAATACACCAATGACTCTCATATCATTCTAGCAATTCAACCTAATTGCATGCAACCTTAAATGAAAGAGAGAAAGGCTCATGCCTTTATATACAATCCATATACAAGTATAATCGTGCTCACATGCGAGCATCATGAATATGAATATGTATAAATCCTCAGGTGTATATATAGGTACTCTATACGATACCGTGCTCCATCAAGCCCTGGTACCACGATCCTGGGAGTACCTCAAATCAACAGCTCGAGCTCAGCTCCATAGCCATCGATGTACCTGTCCACCTGTCCCAACAGAGACAGCCCCCAACGGGGTGAGCATACCAATACACAAAATCCCATAATCATAATAATGAAATTCATAATTTACAACAAAGGTAAATGCTAATGAATTTAAATGATACTCCCTGGATGGCAACATCCTCATCCGGGATTCCGTGTACTGTCCCTGTTCTCACAACATCAAACTCATCAAATCTCATAAATCAGTAAATCAACACATTGATTTACACATCGCATGCCTGATCCTCGAATATCAACATATAGTGATTACAAATTCATTAAACATGCAATTACAGATATCACAATATCTAATACTGATTTCACAACCTTGCTATCAATCACAGATAGCTCAAATGCCTTAGCATTTATTTTACCAATCCTTCATTATACTTAGACATCTCAAGTGTCTTATAATGAATACATGAGTCTACAAACCTAGACATCTCAAATGTCTTATAATGAATACACGATTCTACGAACTTAGACATCTCAAGTGTCTTACGAAGAATACATGATTTTACGATCATTCCCAGGCATCTCAAATGCCCTAACATAATCAAATAAACCCAGTACCCCATATATCATGCAAGAGTCATCCTACTCTAGTGTCACGCACGCTGCAAGCGGCGATATCAAGATTTGGGTCATTCCTTGGCTATATCAACATATATGTATAACCATACGCAAAACATTCAATGCAATCAAAAACACCTTATGCATTTCACATATATATAGTAATGCTCGTACGTCGCACGTACCTTAAATCTCCGAAGTCCGAGCCAAGCCTTGCTCGAGTTCCATGCCCCGAGGAATGATGTGCTAACACGATAAACAATTCACCATTATTTACGAACATGTAACCTATGCTCAAGCACACCCATATCCCTCACAACATTGTCAATACACGACAATTATCCTCTTAAAAGACCCGGGGCAGGGTACATGCAGGGAAGGAAATAAATGAGACAATCGAAATTTGTTCAAGAATGCCCTACAAAAATCGAACCTTAATCTCACAATTTCGAACCCAATAAAATACCATAATTCATCTAAAATGTCAATTAATCAATCCATAGCATGAATAATCATCCCACATGCCAAACCCCCAAATTTGAAATCCAAATCCCTAAAATTCGAAACCCAAACAAGCCTTTAAATTCGAACCCTAACAATTCTTCAAATTCGAACCATAACATCTTAATTCGATCCCACTTAAGCATCATAATACACCTAAGATGTGAATTAAACCATCAATGGCAAGAATCATCACCTTTGCCAAAAACCCCCAATAATTCGAAAATTAAACCCTACGAAATTGGGGAAATTCGAAACAATAAAGGCATGGAAATACATGAAAAAGACGAACAAGGGGTTAGGGAGATTACCCAACGAAATCGGAAGCAAAAACAAACGAAAATCGAAGAACCCTAGAAATTGGGGATCGACGCTTACCAGCAAAATCCGACTTCCACACGCGACGAAACCTCGAATTGATGGAGGGGAAAGAAGCGCCTCGTCGAGACGAAGACGGCGGTAGGTCGCACGCCCCGAACGGCGGCCGGACGGCGGCGGGCGGAGCGCTTTTGCGCGCGGAGGCAGGGGAGATCGGGAAAGGGGTCGCGCGCGGGAGAGAGGAGGAGTTGGGGGCTGAAATGAAATTATGTCTAAAATTTGGGTTTAAATGGTATTTATAGCAAAAATACCCCGAAAAATTAATAGCCCCACAAATACATCATGATTCCTTAAAAATCATCTGTTTTCAAAAACTCTCTCTCTAACTCCAAAACCCTCTACCGGTGCTCACCCAGCACCCGAGATCCCGAGACACATTAAAAACCCAACTCTTAGGTTTTACACCGTAATGTGAATACAATCTCAACCTCTGGATCCAACGATCCCAACTGCCCAAATAAACGAGCCCAGAAGGCCCAACACCTCGATTAAATCCCAAATCGCCACGTAAAACCACTTTAGGGATTATTAACACTACGGGATTAACACCTATAATCCCTGGTCATCACAGGAATCAACATAAACAGTATTAAAAATCCTAGAAATATAAGTGTAAAAATTGTTGGGATATGCCCTAAGACATGTCATTGGATGATTGTTTTGACATACAATGTTTATGATTTTATTAATGGCAATTCATTATTATATATTATTTGTTTGACTGTGCAATATGAATTAATGTTAATGTCCTTAGAATAATATTGTATTATTCATAAACATTGTCCCTAGTCAAGTATTTGTTAGTAATCCATCATGCATAGAAACGCAGCGGAATAATTTTTTTATGGATTACAAGACACCGGATCTATACATAGGTTATCATAGCGGATAAAGGATTTACAAAATTCTCACCCTTATAGCGTGTTTGAGCAGATTCCACGAAGCAGCACCACGTCCAACGCCTTCTTCGAGTCACTAGCAAAACTTATCAAGTTTTGCCTCAACGGTATCCACACGATCAAATCGAAAGGGGATTGTTTAATAACAAAGTGCTAGTTTTGTTCTTAAACCAATACACGAAGCACATTCGATTCTCAATCAAAAGATGGCCGGAAATCACTCAAGAAGCCCTTCGACTATGATGAAGCCGAGAGCTATGATGAGAGGGGGCCGAGAGCTTCTCAAGCTTTGGTGGCTAGGTTAATTTTTGATATCAAGGAATGAATTAACAATTAATCACCTTGTTATTATTATATATGATTTAATTAAATCCTTATAATCATTTAATTAAGACTCTTCTTAATTAATTAATTCATCCAATGAATTTAATTCCCTTTATCGATTTAATCTTTGGTGCGACCCGATAGGATGTTGTAATGTTGGCAGTGACATAAAATCTCATTTTACGTTACAAGCAAGGAGCGGTGTCTAGAAACACATCAAGTCTACCCAAATTACAAGAATGTCAATGACTCGACATAACCTTTAGAACTTGTGATAATATTAACCATGTACCTTAATCCCTTCGTCCTTTGTGTTTAGATTGAACACGAGTCATGGAATAGTCATACTCGTATATTCAATCTTTATTTCTTGATCCCCAAGTAGAACTAGAATAAACGAATAAGCTCGATATCTCATATCGACTCATTCGAGCATGGCCATGCATTTTAGTTCTCACTTGATCAAGGGCCAAACACATCTCCTGTTATATAGGAGGGACAAATCCTATCTCGATCAGTCAACATCCCTCTACATAATTCGTAGTGTATCCAATAGTCGCCTTTATAGTTTACCCTGTTACGGGTAACGTTTGACAATATCAAGATACATAACTCCTTATGTTGGGATCTCTGATGATCACAAGTCGTAAGGATTACATACATTATTATCACTATGAGAATTGCTTATGACACTCATATAACTATCCATGTAGCATTCTCATGGTAGGTCTGTCCAGTACATCGTTCTCTAACATGTACCCATGTGTTGATTTGATATCTCATATCAATGAACAATTCTTCAATCAACACATACTAGTCTCTACGTATTATCATTATCCATATTCATGATAATACTTGACTAGGGACAATGTTTAAGAATAATACAATATTATTCTAAGGACATTAACATATATATTAATTCACATTGCACAGTTAAACGAATAATATATAATAATGAATTGCCATTCATAAAATCATAAACATTGTATGTCAAAACAATCATCCAATGACATGTCTTAGGGCATATCCCAACAAATCTCCCACTTGCACAAAGACCACTCAGACATATACCTAATGCCTAGAGATCTAGTATGACGATCATGCTTCTGCTGTGACAGTGGCTTCGTCAATGGGTCAGATACGTTATCATCTGTTGGTACTTTGCATATTTTAACATCTCCCCTTTCAACAATTTCTCGAATGAAATGGAAACGCCTAAGTATGTGCTTGGATCTTTGGTGAGATCTAGGTTCCTTAGCCAATGCGATCGCTCCATTGTTGTCACAATAGAGTTCTATCGGATCTTTAATGCTAGGCACCACTCCAAGTTCAGAAATGAACTTCCTAATCCAAACAGCTTCCTTTGCTGCATCCGAGGCAGCAATATACTCAGCTTCTGTTGTAGAATCGGCTACTGTCTCTTGCTTTGAAATCTTCCAGCTCACAGCACCTCCATTTAGGCAATACACATATCCAGATTGCGATCGAAAATCATCTTTGTCGGTTTGGAAGCTTGCATCAGTGTAACCCATTACATTGTGCTCTTCCTCACCTCCATAAATCAAGAATGTATCCTTAGTTCTTCTCAAGTACTTCAGGATATTCTTGACAGCAATCCAGTGACCTTCACCTGGATCAATTTGATATCTGCTCGTCATGCTCAAAGCATACAATACATCGGGACGAGTACATATCATGGCATACATGATAGATCCAATAGCTGTGATGTCCCCGAAATGATTATTTGTGTTTAAGGCATTAATTGTGTTCATATGATTAAATATGATTAATTATGGCGGTAATTGCCTTATGTGTTAGAATTAATTGCCATGTGGAAATGCTTGGTCATGTGGGCTGGTGGAGCATTTCAGGGTGCATGTTGGGCATGTTGGGATAATTGTTATTAGCATGATTTATTTGCCATGGCTAGCAATTAATTTGGAAATCTTGAGTTTAATTGATGTTTTGGTGCATTTTGGATTAATGCTTTTAAAAATATCATGTTGGGGTGTTTTATACACCATGGGATTGTGGAATACATTTTAATTAAACTCAAACCCTTATACCCCAACCCCCACCTATACCAAATCACTTTACCTTTACCAAACCACCAACCAAACTCTTCCTTTCTCTTCATTTTCGTTTTTGAGCTTAAGGGTGAAGAGAAATTCTTGCAAAAAGTTGATTTGTGGAGTTTTTTGGGAGATTTGAGGTCCCCAAGAGGTATGGATGCCTCCATGTCATTTTTATTGTGTTTGGTTTAGTTTTGAAATGGTTTTGAATGATTTTGAAATGGGTTTGTTGTGGGTTGGTGTTGTTTTGGTTGAGGGTTGGATTTATGGTTGTTTGAGGTGTATTTTGAAGGTTTATGTTGTTATTTATGTTGTTGGTTTGATGGTTTAGGTGTTGGTATGGATTGGAAGGAATTTTGGTGCAAAAATGGTGAAAAATCGCGTGTCTGTGCGAGGCGATCAACCGCCTGAAAAGAGGCGACCGATCGCCTATGGGCAGTAGCCAAAGTGCAGGGCAGGCGATCGATCGCCTGAAAAATGAGGCGACCGATCGCCGAGAGGCAGTAGCCAATTCAAGGGGTAGGGGATCGATCGCCGCGAAGAAAAATTTGAGGCGATCGATCGCCTCAGCGAAGCGATCGATCGCCAGCTGTGGAATTTTGAAAAATGAATTCTTTTGGCGAATTTTTGGTATTCGACTATTATTTAATATTGATTTGTATGGTTGTGTAGAACCATCCCAGGTGTAATACCCCCGAAATGTAATATGATTATGTTCTATGATGATGAATTATGATGTGTTTAAGGGTTATGGTGTATTTAAATTGGGGGCCACGATTTATGTTATGATGATATGATGTGGGGAGCATGTTGGGTATTTTAAGGGATGTATTAATTATATGAAGTTAGAAAATATCGAGTGAGGATATTTTAATACATCGTACTATATACCGGGATACAATTAAACACCACATGGCACACCAATCACACCACCCCACCCCCCCAACTCGGTCACCACCCATCCCCCACTTGTCAACCCACTTGTCAAAGCCCATGCCTCCTACTTGGTGATGCCCATGCTTCCACTTTGCAGCCAAATCATCTCCTTCTCTCCTCCTCTCTCTTTCTCTCCCAAAATCGTGCCTGTAAGCTGCTGGGGAAGGGAAGAAAAGCTGGGTAAGAAGGTGTTCAAATCCTTGCAAAAAGAGGAGCAAAAGAGAGGGGTAAGTGGGTACCCTGTTTTTCTGGGTTTGTGTTTGGGCTTGGGTTTGGTGGGTTGATTTTAAAGCATGTTAAGTATAGGTTTGGGTGGAACCTTGATATGAATGCTTACATGGTAGTTTTATGTAGCTACTAGCATGTTTGTTTGAGCATTTACATGTCTTATGTGATAGATTTCTAGTTATGAAACTATATGCTCGAAAATCTGGGCAAAAAGATACATGCTCTGTTTCTGTAAAAGTTGGTTAAGGATGAAGTTTATGATGATGTTATGATGCATGTTAGCTTAGGTTTTGTTAAACCTTCGATTTAAGAGCTTACATGGATATTTTATGAAGTTCTTCACATGTTTGTTTCAGCATGAAAGATGTGTTATGAGGTAGAAAAGATGGTATGAAATGAGGTGCTCAAAAATCTGGGGAAAAATCCCGATTTTCAGAGCTCTCGATCGATCGAGATTTGGTCCCGATCGATCGAGCGAGACAGAAGGTCTAAACATGTTTTCAAAATTTTGGTGCCGATCGATCGAAGGATTTCTCGATCGATCGGTGAAGCTCCTCGATCGATCGGTAAAATGTTCGGTCGATCGAGCGAGGCAGGAAGCCAAGACACTGTTAGTGCACAGTGTCTCGATCGATCGAGACATAGGGCCGATCGATCGAGAGAGGCAGAAAGTTGAAAAATATGATGATGTTTTATTTTGTTAAGTTTATGATGTAAGATGGTTTTGAGGCATCTAATATGGTATTATGTGGTCTTGTAGAACCATCCCAGGTACCAGCACCATCAAGGAGATAAAGTCTGTTGACTCCTCCTCCTTTTGAAAAGGTACGTAAGAAGCGTACGGGCATCGGACGGTAACACACATCTCTATACTATGACTATGCTTTTATTGCATGAGTATTCACGATGAAATGACGGTGTTTATACGATGTTTACACGATGATGTTTATATGATGTTTATACGATGAAGTTCATATGATGTTTATTGCTTATACGATGCTTATATGATGACATTTATGCGATGTATTGTGGTAAGATGCCACGGGGTAAGATGCCCCACATGGTAAGAGGCCATGCGATGTATTGTGGTAAGATGCCACGGGGTAAGATGCCCCACATGGTAAGAGGCCATGCGATGTATTGTGGTAAGATGCCACGGGGTAAGATGCCCCACATGGTAAGAGGCCATGCGATGTGTTGTGGTAAGATGCCACGGGGGTAAGATGCCCCATATGCATGATTCTAAATCAGGGACAACAATAAGAAGTGAATGTATAACCAGCATATTACTTAACCAATGTTTCATGCATTTACTATGATGTTTATAATGTTAAGTAAGATTATATATATGCTCATGATGTGTTGTCCCTGTAGGTACACTTTTGGACGAAAGGACTAAGGGTCGAGTTGAGGCAGTGAGCTACTAGGGACACAGGAATGCATAGGATTCAAATTATGATTAGTATCTACTCTAGGAGTAGTGTAAATCTATATGACATTCTTTTGGAATGTAATGAATTATTTTTGAAGTTTGTATTTCTGGCCTGTAATCCTGTTAGCTCGTGTAACAGCCAAAACCTTAAGATGTTACCTTAATGCATGATTAGTCCTTCTTATGTCTATTAATCACTGTTAAGGTGGGAAGACCCCACACCAGGTGCCAACAACATCGAGGAGATAAAGTTATACAACTTCTCCACTTTTGAAACTAAGGTACGTAGTGAGACGTACGAGCATCAGACGGTAAATCGTGTTACAACTTTAATGATGCATATTGTGAATAGTGTGTCCTTATATGTGATGGACTATGTGAAATGATAGTGTTATATCATGATATTGGAAGCAATTGTGTTTGATTATTGTGGTAGAATTGATGAATGTTCCGGTAGCCTTTATCTCCGAGCGAGGGAGGTACTTGCCGCTGTCATATGAAGCGATGGTAGTATGATATTTGCCGCTGTCATGTCTAAGCGAAGTAACATGCCGCTGTCATTGTCATAGCGAGGGATATCATATGATGCCGCTATATGTCGAAGCGAGGGGTCCTAAAATTCCGCTGTTGTATTGGTTCCGGAACAGTCACAATTCTAGTGATTAATGTGGAATATTGTGGATATAATTGGAAACGCGTTATCGATCGTTATATCGTGAACTAATGATTTTGTGCATAAGTTTGTGAAACAGGAACAACAATGAAATGTGCTAATGTGGTGATCAAGGAGCATATCTATTATTTTGTCGCATGCGCTTAATTATTTTGTTAAGTTGAATTGTGTTAAATGGTGATATATATATGCTCATGGTGAGTTGTTCCTGTAGGTACGCTTTTGGACAAGGGGCTCAGGGTTGGGTTGAACTGTGAGCTGAAAGAGACTTGAAAGAAGATAGATTACAGGATTTTTGTTAGTCTTAACATTCATTTTGGGAATGTAGTTAACTAACTATTGAAGTTTTATTTTTTTGGCCTGTAATTACATTGAGCTCACATAACAACCAGAACTCTAAGATGTCTCTAATACATGTTTAGCCCTGTTTATATCTTGATTCACCGTTAAGGAACTAGGGTCCTTACATTAGTGGTATCAGAGCAGTGGTTAGAGAACCCGGGAACGAGTGAAGGGTAGCCTTAGCAATAAGTTGGCTAGGCGTCTACTTTTAAATATGTTGTGCGCATATGAAGCATGTGACGGTTATGCTAACGTGTTATGGTTTTCTAACGATGTATTATGTGAATTGTCTTGTATATTGTTGTTAACCCTTGTGTTGCAGTATGGCAGCAAATGTCGATGTTGGTGATGCAGTAAGTGTAAATGCTAGTGCTAGGCATACAAATCCCCTACCGCCGCCAGCCTTGGGCGAAGAGCCGTCCGAACAACAGTTATTGCCGGGAGAACTGAGTTTGACACAATTTCTAGCTTATCGGCCCCCGACTTTTGAAGGGACTGAAACAGGGGAGAAGGCTGAGGAATGGCTAGAGAGGTTGGAGCAGATATTTGTAGCTGCCCCGTGCGCAAAGACAGCTTGGATACGGCTAGCAGAATTTCAATTGGCCAAAAAGGCGCTGATGTGGTGGAAGACCACAGTGATTGAACAAGAAGCTCAGGGTCAGGAAATAAACTGGAAGCTGTTTAGGACTCGATTTCAGACCCGATACTTCTCAGCAGCGGCACGGCAGGCCAAAGAAGATGAATTCACTAGCTTGAGGCAAGGTACTAAACCGGTGTCTGACTATGCTCTCCAGTACTGTTCCTTACTCAGATATGTGCCTCATATCGCCTCTAGCACCCAAGCAAAGATGAGGAACTTTATGAAAGGCTTGAGGCCGGAGTTGTATGATAGGGTGATCACTTATGGCCCTACTTGTTTTGATGCGCCCTAGCACGAGCTAAACTGGCAGAATTAGGAGTGGGTGCATATCCGACTGTGGCACCGCCTCCAGCACCATCACAGAGACCGACCCCTGAAAACTTGAAACCAAGGGGCGACCATTTTAAGTCAAAGGGAAACTCATCATCTTCCAGATTCAGTGGTAGATGGCAAGATGCTCGTGGAAGGGGTGGTCGTGGAAGTAATGCTCCGTCTCATAGGGGACAGTCTCAGGCTAGCAATTTTGAGAAGGTTAAGTGTTTTTTTGTGCGGGGGACCTCATTCAGTGAAAGGATGCTCTGCTTGTTATGAGTGTGGGAAACA
Source organism: Haberlea rhodopensis (assembly GCA_907163345.1). NCBI lineage: Eukaryota > Viridiplantae > Streptophyta > Magnoliopsida > Lamiales > Gesneriaceae > Haberlea > Haberlea rhodopensis. The sequence continues at coordinate 7,961,281 of CAJQUN010000020.1, read as the reverse complement.
TGGTCACTTGGCCCGAAATTGTCCTAACCGGGGAGGGCCATAGAATACTATGGGGAGACCTTCAGACAGGCCAGCACAGCAGAGACCACCATTTGCACAGAGGCCATTGGGAGGACAGCCGTTGGGGCCACCTCAAGGGCAAGTGTACGCCTTAACCAGGGAGCATGCTACATGATAGGCTTAGATTTTGAGTGTTTTTAACTGTAATTTCTTCCTACTTTCCGTTCTTTTTCCTGGATGATATTATGCTTTTTGGTGTTTATTCGTTTGTTTCAGGAAAATAGATCGGAAGTGGAAGAAATGAGCCAATATGAAGATAACGGGCGAAATCGAGGCGAGAAAGAACTAAAATTGAGGAAAAGAGATTTTCGCAATCTCGATCGATCGAGATTTACTCTCGATCGATCGAGCCAGGCAGAGAGTTGAGCATCAAAGAAATTCAAGTTTCGATCGATCGGTACAAATTTCCGATCGATCGAGCGAGGCAGTGACTCCAGAGCAAATTTTATTAAATTCTCGATCGATCGGTGGAAAATCTCGATCGATCGAGCGAGACAGTGAGTTTCAAAAGCTGGCGTGAACAGTGCACCGATCGATCGAGACGCGAAATCCTGAAGATTTTATTTTCCTTTTTTTATCGTGATTGTGGGGGTTTTAAGCGGGAGTTGATTCATTCCAAAGAGGGAGAGCATATCAGACGATTTTTCTGGACAAAAGAAGAACCCTAGCCGCCGCCCAGCCGCCGCCAAGGAGATCCGTTCTTCCGGTTCTTCGTCCGAACTAAAGCCAATCAATTCCGGAGTGCAAGGAAGGAACAAGAGAAGAAATCACGGTGCAACGCACGGATTCATCCACCGTTTATTGTATTTCTAAACTTTAATTTATTTGATTTTCAATTCCATTTGATGTTTTTTTGAGGTCGAGAGACAATAAAACTCTTATGTATTTGATTTGAATTAAATTTAGTTTATATTATTGAGTTTTAGTTTCGTTGTGGTTGATTATTGATTCATTGGTATTTGAGCGTATTGATTGTTATTGTTCATAAATTAATTGCTTGTGTAGATCAAAGTCTAGCTAGCTTTGATTGAATTTGAGGGTTACAGCCGAGATCGAGAGATAACGTTGTAACACGCTCCATTAATTTATGATGTATGTTACGATTGAGATCGAGAGATGATATCGCATACGTGAGAACTTGGAATCAAGAGATTTAGAGTTATAAGGTTTTGATAATCTATGCAACTTTAAATTAGTAAATAGGTGTACAAGAGTGACTTATTCTAATTTATCGTTAGTTTCTTTGCAGCTCGAGAGAGTGTATCGAATAATATCGAAAACCGTTCACCTTTAGAGTCAATTGGTTGATAATTTGAGAATTCCATTGAATCATTAGAGATAACATAATTGAACGACAAGCTCGGTAATTTTCTCGAGTAACTTACCTTTGCATTTCCGGAACCATCCTATTCATTGTTTCTAGTTTAAATCTTTATTCTTTAGTTTAATTTGGCTCTAGTTAATCAAACTTCTTAAATCGTAGGCTAAATATAATTTTATTAATCTTATTTGGTACTTATACGTTAGTCCCTGTGGATTCGACAACCCGTACTTAATTTTCACTATACTAAAACTTGACAACCGTGCACTTGAAGTAGAATCGCTTCACACTACACTTTGAAATATCTTTTGTTTAAAAAAATAAAGCGGTCAAGTTTTTGGCGCCGTTGCCGGGGACTAATCTGTATAATATCATACGAGATTAGTTAATTGTAATTTAGCCAATTTTATTTTTGCGTTTTTGTTTTCTTTTTCTTTTTGTTATTTTCGAAAAAAAAATAAAAAAAAATATATATATATTATTTTATTTAAGTATGTTATTTGTTTTTCTTGCGAGGTACTTGTGATGCTTCATCAACAAGTCTTCACAAGATTTGCCCAACAATTTTCAGAGCCGTTTTATTCGGCGTGGGAGAGATTCAATGAACTGGCAGACACATTCAGGTATCACAACTTTTCGAACTATACTCTTCTGCAACATTTCTTCAAAGGTTTGGATACGCAGACACGAGGATGGGTATTCAGAGGAGCACTGGTGACTGGGAGTCCCCTGGTTGATAGAGTTGAGGACAGTGTATTACACCTGTTCAATGATATGGCGGACTTCGATTACCACTGGCATTGTGATCCTTCCTTGCAAGGTTGGAGTCACCAATACCCACCAGAGCCTCACTACCCTAATATTCCTGGCATTGTGATCCTTCCCGTCTTCCTCGACCCTCGCCGCTTCAAGCCGTGCGCCCGCCGCCGTCCGGCCACCATCCGGCGCGTCCGGACCGCCGTTAGCTTCGTCTCTTCCAGGCGCAACTTTCCACACCAGGAATTCGAAGTTTCGTCGCGAATCGCGTTCGGATTTACCAGAAAAGCGCAGGGGTTCGAAATTTCGAATCTGTCCGATTTGGGGCTCGATTTTTGGTACATTTTTGGGGCTTTTCTTCAGGCATTTTTGAGGCGTTTGGTGCTGTTATTTGGGTCGAAATTTCATAATTTATGGTTCAAAAATTTGTTGCCAATTGGTTCGAAAATTGTGGTGTTCTTTTTTCGAAAATCTTGCTGATTCTTTTTAGATAAATTCTTACTGTTATGCTTCACATGGTTCAGCTTTTGAGTCTCTTTGGTGATGCTTAATGGTTCGAATTTTGCCCTGTATGCGTGAGGGGTTTGGGTTCGATTTTAGGGTTTTGGCAGGAGGGGCGATTATTCTTGATGTTGTTCTATTATTTCATGTGTTTAGTTGAATTATGGTGCTTAATTGGGTTCGAATTGTGACGTTAGGGTTCGAAAATTTAGGGTGGTTCTTGAGCAATTTTCGTTGATGTCTCATTCGATTTCCCTCCCTGCATGTGCCCTGCCCCGGGTCTTTTAAATGGTTAATTGTCGTGTGTTGACAATATTTTTATATAAGGGTTATGGGTGTGCTTGAGCATGGGTTTGCATGTTCGTAAATAATTGTGAATTATTTATCGTATTAGCACATCATTCCTCGGGGCATGGAACCCAAGCAAGGTTTGGCTCGAACTACGGAGATTTAAGGTACGTGCGACGTACGAGCATAACTTTATATGAGAGCATTTGTGAAATTCATAATGTATTTTGATTGCATTAGATGGTTGTGCGTATGGTGATATATATGTGTTGATATAGCTATGGAACGACCTAATCTTGATATCGCCGCCACAAGCGTGCGTGATATTAGAGTAGTATAACCTCATAAGATATATGGGGTACTGGATGTATATAACCATTGTAGGGCATTGAGATGCCTGAGAATGATCGTGGAATCATGTATTCATTATAAGACATTTGAGATGTCTAAGTATAATGGAGAATTGGTAAAATTTATGCTAGGCATTTGAGCTATCTGTAATTGATAGCGAAGTTAAGAAATCAGTATTTGATATTGAGATATCCATACTTGCATGTATAATGAATTTTGAATCACCATCTATTGATATTCGAGAATTGGGCATGCGATGAGTTAAATCAATGTGTTGATTTACTGATTTTTGAGATTTGATGAGTTTGATGATTGTGAGAACAGGGACAGTACACGGAATCCCGGATGAGGACGTTGCCATCCAGGGAGTATCATTTAAATTCATTAGTATTTACTTTTGTTGTAAATTATGAATTTCATTATTGTGATTATGGGATTTTGTGTATTGGTATGCTCACCCCGTTGGGGGCTGTCTCTGTTGGGGCAGGTGAACAGGTACATCGATGGCTTTGGAGCTGAGCTCGAGCTGTTGATTGGACGTACTCCCAGGATCGTGGTACCAGGGCTTGATGGAGCACGGTATCGTATAGAGTACTTATATACACCCGAGGGTTATATACACATTCATGATGCTCGCATGTGAGCACGGTTATACTTGTTTATGGGTTGTATATAAAGGCATGAGCCTTTCTCTCTTTCATTCTATGTTGCATGCAATTAAGGGTAGAATTGCTAATGATATGAGAGTCATTGGTGTATTATGTGGTGTTGAAACCCACTTTTGTTGTCTTATGTGTGGTGCCTTCCCTGGCTGGGAATTTACTTAGTGTTGCTGTATTCTGTTGAGTATTGTGTTTTCCCTGGCCGGGAATTATGTTATGTGATGTGCTTTTGTTTCGGGATAGCTCAATTTATGGGGAGACTCTGCCCAAATTTTTATAAAAGTCCACAATGTAAAAAGTGGTGTAATGGGGATGGTAATGGGCGAAATCTATGAGTCTATTTGTTGGTAGAGATGATCTTATAACGTTGAATATTAAAGAAATTTTGTAATTGCCATTCAATAATAAAGTATCATCTGAGTTCCCGATTGATTTTTATTGAAAGCATGTGCCACACATAATGATTAATACACTAATCAAGGGTTAAGGGCTTGGGGTCCTTACACATGTACACATCCTCGAGTAGATTTTTATTAAGGAAAGCTGTTTTGACATCCATCTGCCAGATTTCATAATCATGAAATGCAGCTATTGCAAGTAAGATCCTTATGGATTTAACCATGGCCACTGGTGAAAAGGTTTCATCATAGTCAATACCATGAATTTGTTTGAATCCTTTTGCAACCAGCCGACCTTTATAGGTTTCTACATTACCATCCATTTCGGTCTTTTTCTTGAAAATCCATTTGCACCCTATGGGTCGTACCCCTTCAGGTGGATCAACCAAAGTCCCTACTTGGTTTGCATACATGGATTCCATCTCAGATTTCATGGCCTCTTGCCATTTCTCAGAATCAGTGCCCATTATAGCTTGTTGATAAGATGACGGCTCATCCTCATCAATAAGTAGTAAGTCACCTTGTTGAGTCACAAGAAATCCATATCTCTGTGGCTCCCGGCGTTCTCTTACAGACCTACGATGGGCTTGTGTCTCTTGAGCAGGTACTTCTTCCACAATGGCTTGCGGTGCCTGCTCTGTTTCCATCTCAATCTCAGGTTCAGTGTTTTCTTGTGGTTGAACTTCACTAAGTTCTATTTTTCTCCCACTGATTTTCTAGAAATAAATTCTCTTTCAAGAAATACACCAGTCCGAGCAACAACTACTTTGTTCTCGGTGGGATAATAGAAATAGTATCCTTTCGTTTCCTTAGGATACCCCACAAATAAACACTTATCAGATTTGGGTCCAAGTTTGTTAGTGGCGTGACGTCTAACGACAGCCTCACAACCCCAAATCTTCATAAAAGACATACTAGGACGCTTCCCAGTCCATATCTCATATGGTGTCTTTTCCACTGATTTAGATGGAACACGGTTCAGTAAGAAAATCGCTGTTTTCTAGAGCGTGTCCCCAAAACGATATCGGAAGATCTGCATGACTCATCATTGATCTAACCATGTCCAACAAGGTTCGATTTCTCCTCTCGGATACACCATTCCATTGTGGAGTATACGGAGGAGTGAGTTGTGGGACTATCCCACACTCCTTTAGATAGTCATGAAACTCTTGGCTTAAGTATTCACCTCCTTGATCTGATCGAAGGATTTTGATACTTTTGCCAAGTTGGTTTTGTACTTCATTCTTGAAATCTTTGAACTTTTCAAAGGTTTCATGCTTGTGCTTCATTAGGTACACATACCCATATCTACTGAGATCATCAGTAAATGTAACGAAGTACTGAAAACCACCTCTAGCTTGTGTACTTATTGGTCCATATACATCACTATGTATTAGTCCCAATAAAACATTTGCCCTTTCAACATGTTCTTTGAAAGGGGCTTTAGTCATCTTGCCCATTAATCAAGACTCGAATGTTTCATATGATTCAAAATCAAATGAATCTAATACTCCATCCTTATGAAGTTTAGATATGCGGTTCTCGTTTATGTGGCCCAAGCGAGAATGCCAGAGATAAGTCGGATTACAATCATTATTTTTAATCCTTTTAGTATTTATGTTATATACAGGCATATCAAGATTTAATAAATAAAGACCATTCACCATTTGTGTACTTGCATAAAACATATCATTTAAATAAATGGAACAACAGTTGTCCTTTATAATAAATGAAAATCCATACTTGTCCAAACAAGAAATAGAAATAATGTTTTTGGTAATTGAAGGCACAAAATAACAATCTTTTAAAATCAACGATAAACTAGAAGGCAAAGATAAATGATAATCTCCTATAGCTAATGCAGCAACTCTTGCTCCATTTCCAACTCGGAGATCAACTTCACCTTTCGCCAACAATCTACTCTTTTTGAGGTCCTGCACATTTACACAAATGTGAGATCCTCATCCAGTATCTAATACCCAAGATGAAGAAGTAGATAAATTGACTACTATAACAAAAAAACCTGAACTGGAAGTCACACTTCCTTTCTTGCGATCCTCCAGATATACTTTGCAGTTCCTTTTCCAATGACCGGTCTCACCGCAATGGAAACAGTTCCCTTCCTTTGCTATCCCTCCCTTTGGCTTCAGTGCATAAGACTTTGGCTTAGATTTAACAAAGACCTTCTTTGCTTTCTTATTGCCTTTAGCTTTGGACTTTCCTTTGCCCTTATTCACAATAAGAATATTTGTGGCCTTAGTCTTCTTTGTATTCGCTTCATATGTTCTCAACATACCAAGTAATTGTGGTAGAGTCTTTTTCATGTCAGTCATATTGTAATTTACTACAAATTGACTGAAGCTCTCAGGCAACGATTGCAAGATCACATCGGTGGCCAACTCTTGGTCCAATGGAAAACCTAGCTTCTCCAGATTCTCAATGTACCCAATCATCTTGAGTACATGAGTTCCAACTAGGCTTCCCTCTACCATCCTGCACTGGAACAACGCTTTAGAGACGTCATACCTCTCTTGTCTACCTTGCTGTTGGTACAATTGCTTTAAGTGTTCGATCATATCGAACGCCTCCATTTCCTCATGTTGCTTCTGAAGCTCAGAGTTCATGGTGGCAAGCATAAGGCAGCCAACATCAAGTGCGTCATTTTGATGCTTCTTGTAAGCATCTTTATCGGCTCTCGTAGCCGTCAGGGGAGGTTCCTCAATAGGTAAGGGTTCCTCTAGGACATATTGTTTCTTTTCTTGCTTGAGGACTATCCTCAGATTCCTATACTAGTCTAGGAAGTTTGTCCCATTTAATTTGTCCTTCTCAAGGACCGATCGCAGTGATAATGTGCTTGTTGTATTGTTAGTTGCCATGGATATCTACAATATAAATATGCAAAATAAGTTTATGATTTAATCATTTAACATGGTCTTATATTAAATGATACTCCCACTATTTTGTTTAAAAAAATATCAACCCTCAAAACCTTTAGTGGGCCAAGATCCATATTTCTCCTAATCTTGAGTTAGCTTTGGCTAATCACCCAAGACTCGGTTATTTAGGTAGACAACACTTTGTCAATTACATCACATGTAATTCTTGGATAGTTGGACGAACAATGCTTTGTTCAATTCACCAAATGAATTATTATCCAACCCATGCCTCTAGGTTCCCAATCCTATTGAGATAACCTAGTTAAGTCGTACCCAATTTAAAGTATAACGGATATCACTTTTATCCTTTCGCGCCTTACTAAGATTGCCACGGTGCTTTGCTTTGGCAAACCCACACATGTACAATCGAAGTTTTTGACGAGTACTTTTAATTTTGGAAGGCATCTAAAACTTAATATTTTAGAGGGATTTATTGATCTCATGATTAGTTTGATAATTTAAAATATGTCCACTACATATAGGTGTATACATATCTACATATATGTGTAATACAATTATAAATCTAAAACATAAGATAAATCATGCATCAACATACATAATTAAACGTGACATGGTTACAGCCCCTACTAGCGATTTTCTCAATCCAATGAGAAAATCCTAAGAGTCAACCTAAGGTAACTTCACAAGCACCTTCCTTTGGCTCCAAATTTTTGAATGGCCTCCTCATCCTGGCACGATGCTCCATCTTCATTGATCACCATCAACAAATAAACTACACTATTTACAAGATATAGAATTCCTCGATTCACATTCGAGGGGAACATTGGGGAGGGATAACATTTAGAATAAAATAGAGAAGGCACGACATGCAAGTCGTATTATAAATTACAAACATTCACAAATCCTATCTAATAGGTCAAAGGGCTATAACCATGCACCATGCTCAAACAACACATAATACATGCTTTAACATTTAATTAATTAAATTCTAAACATTTTAAATTTAATTCTAATTAAAACGGTAAAATAAATTTTGAAAATTATCGTACGGTCGGGACATCACATGCCACGAACTTAATGCGACTCAAACCATGAACCAAATGTGTTAGGAAATGATTTCTAAGTTTTGGTGATTACAAAGACTCTTATCTGGTGATAAAAATCAACTGGATGAAGACTCCTACCGGGTAATAAAGACCAAATGGATGAAGTCCTACCGGGTGATAAAGACCAACTGGATGAAGACTCCTACCGGATGTTAAACACCTACTGGATGAAGTCCTACCGGGTGATAAAGACCAACTGGATGAAGACACCTACCGGATGTTAAAGTCCTACCGGATGAAGACACCTACCGGATATTGAAGTCTTACCGGGTGATAAAGACCAACTGGATGAACACCTACCGGGTGAAGACACCAACCGGCTGATAGACATCAACTGGATGGCTACCAACTGGATATAGACATCAACCGGACAAGACATCAACTGGATGTCTACTAACTGGATAGACATCAACTGGATGGCCACCAACTGGACAGACATCTACTGGACAACCATCAACCGGATAAACATAAACTGGATGGACATCTACTGGACAACTATCAACCGGATTGTCTCACACTGAACAAAGACATCAACTGGTCATAAGAGGATGAACGACCAGTTGAACAAAGAAAACCAGCAGAAGTCTAAAACTTCCAGTAAGAGCACTAAGCAACGAGACAAAATAAATACAACATTCTCTGACAAAGGTATAACAGAGCGGCGCACCCTGCTATATCTCCGCCACCATTACCGTCAGAGTTAAAAGAGCCGTTGCTTAACAAAATAGGAAAGAAGACAATATGAATTTGGAAAGCTAATTTCTTCCATATTCAGAAAAGCTACCGTTGGACAACCAAACCTATAAATACGTCCAAGCAAAGAATGAAGAAGTGCTGAGCGATTTTCAACAAAGAAAAACACTTCAAAGCAAACAAGAAAATCAACTTACTGATATTTCAAAAGTTCAGCAAAGAGCAGACAAGCAGTGCAACTGAATCTGTGATAGATTATTCCAACTGAAGTCTGCTGGTCAAGAACACTCAAAGCTAAACGTGTATTCTGTAAAGAGTGTCATAGAACCTTTTTGTAATAAAATCAAGTAGTTGTGATTGCTAGGAGTTTAGGCCAAGCTGTGTGAGTGCCTAAGAAGGTTGTATACTGTAAAGTGTAAACCAAGTCTTCTAGTGAATCCTTCCTGCAAAGGAAGAAGGGGAGACGTAGAAGTGTTGTGCTTCGAACTTCCAGAAACAATTCTTGTGTCATCTGTTATTGCTTATTTACCTCAGTTTATCCCTCACAAGTTAAGCAGACGTCTTCCGCACTATAATAAGTGTCTGCTGACTTGCCTGATATTGAGAAGCAACTGTAATACTTAACAGTTTACAGTTAACTAAGAAAAGAAATCGAAATTGAACCTAGTGTTTATTCAACCCCCCCTTCTAAACACTACCTCGATCCTAACAAGTTGTATCAGAGCTTAGGTCTTCTCAATCTTGAGAAATTACCAATTACCAAATACTGATGGCCTCATTCAACAAGATTGCAATGTTCAAGAAAGACGAATATGATGATTGGAGAATCCGTATGCAAGCTCATCTAAGTGCTCAAGATGATGATATGTGGTATGTAATCACTGAAGGACCTATGAAGATCATGAAAATCAATACAACTGCTTCTATCACAAGTGGTGATCCACAAATGGTAGAAAATGACAGATCTCAATGGTCAAATGAAGAAAAGAAGAAAGCCAATCTGGATAACGTTGCTAAGGACATTTTGTTCAAAACTTTGGACAAAAACATGTTCAACAAAATAAAAATGTGTTCCACAGCTAAAGAAATCTGGGAAAAGTTTGCCCAACTCTGTGAAGGAAATGATCAAACCAAAGAAAACAAGCTTACTGTGGCATTACAGAAGTTTGAGCATATCAAGATGATGAATGGAGAAACTCTCAACGAGTATGATGAAATAGTGACCGGAATAATTAATGAACTCAGCAGTCTGGGTAAGGAGTTACCCAACAGCGAAGTCACCCTCAAAGTGATGAGAGGTCTCCCAAGAGAATGGGATGTCAAGACCATTGCTAGGAGAGAATCAAAGGACATCAACAAGATAGATCTGCATGACCTGTTTGCTGATTTAAAAGCCTATGAATTCGAATTAGGTATTCGGGTTGAAGATGAACCCAGTACAAGTCAGCCTACCAAAGCTCTCACTGCATCAGAAGCCATACCTACTATTACAGAGATGACTCCAGAAAAAATATGTAATGATGCTATGGCGATGTTCGTAAAGAAATTCGGAAAATTCATGAAGAAGAATCAGAAATCATATCCACGAAGGCAGAGTTTCAAAGGAAGATCAGAAGAAGAAGACCGTGTATGCTTCAACTGTCTTAAGCCAGGGCATTTCATCGCCGACTGTCCCAAACCCAAAAAGGATGATCACAAAAGAGGATCCAAGGATCACAGAAAATCCAAGGAAACCCGAAAATCTTCCAGAAGGGACAGAGACCAAAGGGTGTTGATGGCAGAAGAAAGTAAAAACAAATGGGCTGATTCTGAATCAGAATCAGAGGAGTCAACCGGCTCGTCTAGCGAGAGTGAAGACGAGGAAGTCCACTGCTTAATGGCAAATGATGAAATTGAGGTACACGAGTCTAACCTATCTGAATTTACACATAGTGAACTTACCAATGCTTTGCAGGACATGATCAATGAGTATCGGACGTTATATGAATCCTTCGAAAGCTATAAGACTGAGCACTCAATCCCAACTGAAACGCATAAAAACAAACTTGATTGTGAACAATCGAGGGAGTTGAACTTCTTAAGGGAAACAACCAGTCTCCTAGTAAAAGAAAGAGATGAAGCCAAGTGTGCCTACCAGAAACCTAGCAAACTGGTTAGCATTTGGAATGCGTCTACTACCAGAAAGGATGAAATGCTTGAGTCTATAAGGCTTGCTGGTGATTTAACCGGCATAGGCTATAATAGTTATGACGGCAGTTCATCTGGTAACGAACCTCAACTGTGTCTAACAAAAGGCAAGGTTCAACCAATGAACTTTGTAAGATATAGCACAGTATATGACCCTTATGAACTGGTTAAAGAACCTGTTAAAGCAACACTCATCAAGGAACAGGCACAGCACAGGGGTATCGGTTATGTAGAACCACTCAAAGAGGCTAAACCGAGGCAAAAGTTCAGAGATGAACTTAAACCTACTGGTCGAGCAGCTAGAGAGGTTAAACCCAACTGGTACTACAACTGTAAGCCTGTCCAGAAGAGGTATATGCTCTATAACAGGAACTACAAACCAAAAGCACATGCATACACATATTATCACACTCCACAGTCAAGATCATCACCATCAGTTATGAATGCACACACATTTCAGAACACACACCGACCTAAGTCACTCAGGGTCATACAAGTGTGGGTTCCGAAAGGACTAATCCTACCCGGACCCAAGTAGGATTGGGTACCAATCATTTTATCGTTTTAATTGCAGGAAATTAGAATGCATCAAGTTCGGAGCTCAGAATGGTTCCTGGACAGCGGATGCTCTAGACATATGACAGGAAATGCGAGCTTATTGTCTGAACTGGTGGACTCAACCGGACCCAGAATAACTTTTGGAGATAACGCAAAAGGTAGAACCGTGGGTAAGGGTAAGATTATCTACGGTAACATTGTTATTAAAGATATTCTATTAGTTGAAAATCTATGCTATAACTTGATTAGCATAAGTCAACTTTGTGACAATGGTCATGCTGTAGAATTTAATCAGCACTCATGCACAATCAAATCTACTGATGGCAGTATATTACTTGTAGGAAGAAGGCATGATAACACATATAAAATTGATTGGAATCTTAATCAGCCTACCTCCTCTACTTGCTTAGTTGCCCTGAATTCTTCCGAAAATTGGCTTTGGCACAAACGTTTGAGTCACTTAAATTTTAAAACTATTGCCAGTCTGCGTAAACTTGATCTAGTCATTGGATTGCCCCAAATTGAGTTCTCAAAAGACAAGATCTGTGCAGCATGCCAACTTGGTAAGCAAATCAGATCCTCCTTTAAGAACAAAGGGAGTAAATCTTCTTCTCGGTGCCTAGAGTTGCTGCATATGGATCTGTTTGGTCCTATACCAGTAACAAGTCTAGGGGGAATGAAGTATACCCTAGTGTTAATAGACGATTACACTCGTTTCACGTGGGTCTTGTTCCTAAGTGGCAAAGATCAGGCTACTCCAAAGCTGATCAAACTACTGAAAAGACTCCAAAATGAGAAATCGTGTGGGATAGATAGAATTCGCAGTGATAAAGGTACTGAGTTCACCAATCAATCACTCGAATCATAGCTAGATGACCTTGGTATTAAACACGAATACTCTGCTGCTAGAACTCCTCAACAAAACGGAGTTGCTGAGCGTAGGAACCACACTTTGAAAGAAGCTGTGCGAACTATGCTTGCGGAATCAGAAATATCGCAGAGATTTTGGGCAGAAGCTGTCAACACAGCTTGTTATACGCAGAACAGATCAATGATTAATAAGCGAGCAAATAAAACCCCTTATGAGATCTGGAATGGCAGTAAGCCAAATATTTCCTACTTCCATGTGTTTGGTTGCAAATGTTTTATTCACAACAATGGAAAGACTCATCTCACCGCCTTTGATGCCAAATCTGATGCTGGAATATTTCTTGGTTATTCTGCAGTTAGTAAATCCTTCAGAGTATTTAATAATAGAACTCTTAATGTAGAAGAATCAGTGCATGTATAATTTGATGAACCTACTGACTGTACAATATCTGATATACAAATCAACAACTTGAGCAATCGACTGGAAAGCACTTACATTGATGAAAATGTTGATGATGAGATGAATTACAGAAGCAGGACTGACTGCTCCTTAGAACCAGAAGTTCCTGAAGCTCAAACAGAGGAGTTTGCTGGTCAACAAGAACCGCATCCAGCTGACAATGACATGATTGCATATACTCCTGTTGCAGTTGAGGGAGCAAGTGAAAAAGATGCGACAATCAGAACTTCTGAATTACCCACTCACATCCAGTCAACTGAAGAACTCAACCCTCTTGGACCTCCGCTTCGGTGGATGAAGAATCATCCTCCCGAGCAGGTCATAGGTAACCCTGCTGCTCCTCTACGCACCAGAGGACAAATGATTAATGAATTCCTTCATGCTGCATTCATATCTCACTTAGAACCTAAGAAGATTGATGATGCTATGTTAGACCCAAGCTGGGTAGACGCTATGCAAGAAGAACTAAATCAGTTTGAGCGAAACAAAGTATGGTATCTAGTACCACGACCACCGCATCACACTATAATTGGCACCAAATGGGTATTTAGGAATAAATTAGACGAAAATGGAACAGTAATCATAAATAAGGCAAGATTAGTTGCACAGGGCTACAGACAGGAAGAAGGCATTGACTTTGATGAAACCTTTGCCCCTGTAGCTCGACTAGAAGCAATTCCCATATTTCTTGCATTTGCTGCGTTTAAAGACTTTAAAGTCTATCAGATGGATGTTAAGAGTGCATTTCTTAACGGGAAACTCCAGGAAGAAGTTTACGTTGAACAACCTCCTGGATTTGAAAACCATCAGCAGCCATCTTATGTTTTTCGTCTCAATAAAGCGTTGTATGGTTTGAAGCAAGCTCCCCGTGCATGGTATGAAACTCTATCAAAATATTTGACTGAGCATAACTTTATCATTGGCACGGTGGACAAGACCCTTTTCAAATTCACAAAGGGAGATCATACTCTGCTAGTTCAAATTTACGTTGATGATATTATTTTCGGAAGTACTAACTCAAAATTGTGCGAACGATTTTCTAAAATTATGCAGTATCAATTTGAGATGAGCATGATGGGAGAATTATCATTTTTCTTAGGATTGCAAGTTAAGCAATCTAGTGAAGGAATCCCGATAAATCAGTCTAAATACACTAAAGAGCTGCTGAAGAAATATGGAATGAGTACCAGCTCAGCTGCTGCTACACCAATGAGCTCATCTGTCAAACTCGACTTGGATAATTCAGGAATACCAGTCGAAGTTACAATGTATCGAGGCATTATCGGATCTTTACTATATTTGACAGCCAGCCGACCAGATATTATGTTTGCAGTATGTATGTGCGCCCGGTTTCAAGCAAATCCTAAGCAGTCGCACTTCACTGCTGTCAAAAGAATCCTCAAATATCTGAAAGGGACTGAGAATGTCGGTCTATGGTATCCAAGAGACTCAACTTTTAATCTTATTGGATATTCAGATGCTGACTATGCTGGATGCAAAATTGACAGAAAAAGCACCAGTGGGTATTGTCAATTTCTTGGTGATCGATTGATATCATGGGGTTGCAAGAAACAGACATCCATAGCAACTTCTACTGCAGAGGCAGAGTACCTTGCTGCTGGAAGCTGTTGTACTCAACTGCTCTGGATTCAGCAACAACTAAGAGATTATGGAATTGAGTCCACAGAGGCTCCCATATTTTGTGACAATACATCTGCCATTGCTATAACATACAATCCAGTTCTTCATACTCGTACTAAACATATTGACATCCGTCATCATTTTATCAGAGATCATGTTATGAAGAGAGAAATTCGGCTGGAGTATATTTCTACCGAACAACAGGCAGCAGACATTTTCACAAAACCCCTACCGGACGCTAAGTTTTCCTACTTTCGAAATATTCTTGGTTTAATTGAAATTACTTCTTGATTATTTTTTTTTGGTAATAAATTCAGGGGGAATTATTTAAGTTTATTCGCATAAATTTAGGGGGAATTTCCGTTATAATAATATCTTGGTTATTTAAGCTCAGCTGGTAATACAATGGTCAGCTGCAGTAGGTGTATACGTACCAGTAGGACTCTACATCCAGTAGATGCTTTCCTACCAGTCGGACCCTACATACCAGCAGACTTTACCAAATATGCTTTGACAAAAATAATCTTCGATACTCATTAACCTAATGAAGCGTCGGAATTCAAAATTAATTTTGTGTAAAATAAATCCTTTCACTCCCGCCTAAATCCTGTCCTGTTATTTATTGGTTAAATTTTTTTTTAATCGTTAGATGATCGCCACGTATACATGTGTCCGCTCATCTACAGTACGATGTTACATATCCTTTTATTTTTCACCGCCTTTAATTTCATTATTCTTCATCTTCTCCAACAATTCACTGCGACTGACTTTTCTTCCAGAAAATTTTACTCAACAGGATTGCTGTTGTTTCTTCCGCTTAATCATTCAAAATGTCAAAGAATACACAGCCAAGCTTCATCACAAATGTTGTTCACGTGGATTTTCATTCTATCTACACATCTTCTGATGAAGAGACAAAGGAACTGATTCACAAGCTGGATACCTCCGGTCTCTTGGTAATCCTGAGCCAGGCCCCCTCCTTCTACAAGAAAGAATTACACGAGTTCTTTGCTACTGCAAAAGTCGTTGATGACACCGTGGTGGCATCCGTATCTGGACAGTTGGTTACAATCACCCAACTTGAATTTGCCACACACCTGTGCCTTCCCTCCACCGGACTTACTGATTTTTCCACTATTCCAGTGGAACTACGAGAAGAGATGTGCCTCACAGCTTTTGACTCTGCACATCGCCTTCAACGTCCTCCTTTCAGGAAAGTATTAATGAAGAGCCATTTTTGACAACTGGCGGATATCATTTCAAAGGGGCTACTATGTAAAGCTGGGTCATTTGATATCATCACCCCAGAAAAATTCGATGTTATCAGTGCCATATGCCAAGGCTTGGAGATAAACTGGTCAGTTGTTCTATTTCAAATTCTGACTGGTCTCATAGTTTCTGGCAAAGGTCAATCAGGCTTCGCCCTACCACTAAGCAGCCTCTTTGACAGCAAACAAATTAAGACAGGGGATCTCACCAAACTCCATCCAGGGAGACTTATCACTGCAAAGTATCTTCAGCTTCACAGACATCGAAGTGGCAGAGAAGTTGGGGTGACGAAGCGCCGATCAACTCAAGTTATCAGTGACTCTGAACAAACCATATCGGAATCTGCTGAGTCTTCTCCTCCTCCTCCCCCTCCTAAGAAGCCCAGAACAAGAAAAGCTGTTCCTCCAGCTCTCCGACAGAAAGTCATTGCAGCTTCTGATACCATCTCCTCCGCCGGTCCTACAGAAAATATCCCTGGAAGAGAACCCAGCCCTGACAATCCTCCACCGGAGGAACCAACTGCTTCATTGGCAATGGTCCTTTCTCCCTCAGTGGCTCCCGCTAACAATCCTTCTGCTATGGTGAGCTCTCAGCAAGCACCAGGCTCTATCAGTTTTAGGACACCCAAGTCCTTATGTCCTTACTGTCATCCGAAGACCACCACCGCTGGTAAAGGCAAAACTCTTATGGCTCCAGTATCCACTCCTGTTGCCTTTGAAATACAAATGGTCATGGATACCGTTGAAGCCAATCTGCAGCCACGGCTAGACATTTTTGATCGATGGGTGAAGGCTCGAGTGAAAGTCAGATTTAATGATTTCGATCCTATTCTGGATCAGGCAAAGGAAGATGAAAACCAAATTTTGGCTTATCTTCAAATCACAGACCCTGAGAAGAGCCTGAAACTGAGGGATATATTCCGTCTGATGAACTATGTGGGCGAACTTCAAGCCCTTGTTGACACCCGTCTTCAGCATTTCAACGGTGACTCAGGCACTGTGAATCATGATAGAGCAGTTCTAAATGCTCTTGGACCAAAACTGGAAATGGCCGAGCTAGCTCTTCATGATCTTCGCATCTCAACTGGTATTCACTCATGCTCTACTGCTGCAAATATTGCAAGTCCCGACCAGCCTGATTTACAGATTGCCACTACTGATCTGGAGACCGCTCCTACAAATGTGGAGATCACTTCGACTACCCTGGAGACAACTCCCACTGGAGCGGAGCCAGCGTCAACTGCCTTGGAGGCAGCCTCTTCTGCTAAAGAACTCTCCTCTCCAACTGCTCACCTCGTCTCCTCTGCTCCCAGCACTTATAATGATCAACCGCCCCAACCGATGGTTGTTGATCACGAAAATGTGGACACAGTAATTCAGAATGTGGTTCATCAAGTTACCATCTCCTCTGGCAACCATGAAACCCAGTGAGTCATCACATTCAAATGATCACACCCAGCCGTCTATTGCTGCGGTTGTCCAAACCCCTACTGATATGGATTTACCTGCTCCAGACTCAACAACTGCCCCACTTATTGAAGACACTGCCACTATGGCTATTACTGTCTCAGACTCAACAGCTGCCCCACATGTTGAAGCCACTGGTTTACTATCCACTGCAGTTGTCGATGCTCCTCCCGGTGTTCTTGTTCCTACTGCTGGCCCTAAGATAATTGCTGTGGATCCATCAATGGCTCAAGAACTTTCAGAAGATTTCTTTGACTTTCAAACTTCAATCCCTCTGGACGAGCCACCAAACATTGCTGCACAGCTTGCAAATCTATCCAATGCAATTTCCGCACTAGCCAGCGATGTCAATAAACTCAAGCAGGAAGAGCGCACTGCGACTCTTATTCTTGGAACCCATCAGCAGCACGCGGACTCTCAGTTCCAGCAAGTCTACAGGGACTTAAATAGTCTAACGACTACTGTCACCAGACTTCAGAATTTTGCTGAGAATGCAGTTACGGACGCATTTTCTTGAATTGGCCAGGCTCGTCTTCAGATCACTCAACATAATGAATCACTTCATGCTGCCACATCCCTGACTCTTGGAGATAAGATTGAAGACGCCAAGAAAGTCTTGACCGATCAATTGGCAACCTTGCAGGCAGCATTCGCTTCCCAAATTCAAGATATATGCAACAGCCTGCCTGCTGCTCCACAAATAATCCGACGACTGCCTGAGCCCAGCAGAACTGCTCCTCCGTCCCAGCGAGATCCGAGTCCAGCAAATCGTTCATCCACTGCAGCTGGAGTATCCAATCAGTCCAGATCCTCTACTCAACAAAGATCTCGAAGTCCACGCCAACCGTCTACCGAAAAGCACGACTATTCCCAATATTGGTTCCGGAGAAAATAATATCATTTTCTGATCCCTTATTAATTACTCTTATCTATTTACTGTTTTTAGTTGACTTTTTCTTTGTATTTATCGTCATGTCATTAATGGGTTCACACTAAATGAAATTTCTTCTATAAATAGAGACTCATGTTTGTTTTCATAACTCACATTCACTCATCATGATTAATTTCAATTCATTGAAAATTCCTTGGTTTACTTTTCGAAATTATTCAGTTTCATGGGTTTATTACTTATCTAAATCAACCCCTCATGGGTTGATTACTTGTAGGGTCTTCCTACCTTAACAGTGTTAATTAGAACATAAAAAGGACTAATCATGCATTAAACAACATCTTAAGGTTCCGGTTGTTACACGAGCTAACAGGATTACAGGCCAAGATACAAAACTTCAAAAATAATTCATTACATTTAAAAAAGAAGGACATTTAGATTTACACTACTCCTAGAGTAGATACTAATCATGACTTGAATCCTATACATCCCTGTGTTCCTCGTAGCTCACAGCCTCAACCCGACCCTTAGTCCTTTAGTCCAAAAGTGTACCTACAGGGACAACACATCATGAGCATATAAAATCGTACTTAACATCATAAAAACATCATAGTAAATGCATGAAATCTTGGTTAAGTAATTATGCTGATCGTTCATTAACTTCTTTTCGTTGTCACTGATTCATATTCATGCATGTGGGGCGTCTTACCCCGTGGCATCTTACCACAAATAACATCGTATGGCCTCTTACCAAATGGGGCATCTTACCCCCGTGGCATCTTACCACAAATAACATCGTATGGCCTCTTACAATATGGGCATCTTACCCCGTGGCATCTTACCACATAATAAAATCGTATGGCATCTTACCATATGGGCATCTTACCCCGTGGCATCTTACCACATCATAATCATCGTATAAACATCATCATATAAACATCGTATAAACATCATCATATAAACATCGTATAAACATCATCATATAAACATCGTATTAACATCATCATTTCATCATGAATATTCATGCGATAAATGCATAGTCGTAGTGTAGAGATGTGTTTTACCGTCCGATGCCCGTACGTCTCTTACGTACCTTTTCAAAAGGAGGAGGAGTCAACAGACTTTATCTCCTTGATGGTGCCGGTACCTGGGATGGTTCTACAAGACCACACAATACCATATTAGATGCCTCAATACCATCTCACATCATAAACTTAACAAAATAAAACATCATCTTATTTTTCAACTTTATGTCTCTCTCGATCGATCGGCCCCAAGATCTCGATCGATCGAGAAACTGTGCACAAATAGTGCCCAAACATTCTGCCTCGATCGATCGATCGAAACATTTTACCGATCGATCGAGGAGCTTCACCGATCGATCGAGAAATCCTTCGATCGATCGGCACCTGAAATTCAAAACATGCTTTAAACATTCTGTCTCGCTCGATCGATCGGGACCAAAATCCCGATCAATCGAGAGCTCTGAAAAATCAGGACTTCCCCAGATTTTTGAGCACCTCATTTCATACCATCATTTCTACTTCATAATGCGTAAACATGCCTGAACAAAAAATGTTACAAGCTTCATAAAACTACCATGCATGTATTCAAATTAAAGGTTTAGCAAAACCTAAGCTAACATGCATCATAACATCATCATAATCTTCATCCTCAACCAACCTATGCAGAAAACAGAGTATCTTCTTCCTTGCCCAGGTTTTCGAGCACATAGATTCATAACTAGAAATCTATCACATAAAACATGTAACATGCTCAAACAAACATGCTAGTAGTTACACAAAACTACCATGTAAGTATTCATACCAAGGTTTCACCCAAACCTACACGCGTTGAAAACAATCCACCAAATCCAAACTCAAACACAAACCCAGAAAACAGGGTACCCACTTACCCCTCTCTTTTTGCTCCTCTTTTTGTAAGGATTTGGACCCTTCTTACCAGCCTTCTTCTTGACTAAATGCAGCTAAGACTGGAACGAAAATGGAGGGGGATAGAAGGAGGGGGATTGATTGGGAGGTTGAGTGAGAAAGGGAGAAGGAGACATGGGTTGTGCAAGTGGAGGGAATGGGTTGGCCTAGTGGGGGGTGAGGTGGCCGAGTAGGGGGGGTGGTGAGGGTTGGGGTGGTCATGTGGTGTTTAATTGTGTCCCGGTATTTAGTACGATGTATTAAAATATCCTCACTCGATATTTAACAACTTTATTTAATTAATACATCCTCTAAAACACCCAACATGCCCCCTAAATCATATAATCACATCATAAGTATTATCCCCCAAATTAAATACACCACAACCCTTAAACACTTCATAATTCATCATCGTAGTACATAATCATATCACATTTCGGGGGTATTACATTACTTATCTAACCCAGCTCCATTAAGCTTCAGCGTTTGGATCCTGCTCTGATGCTCATCATCAGTCAGGAACTGCAATCAGGAGTTATCTGGGTGCTGATGACAAAAAGGGGGAAGACAGAGATAGAGTATTCTCAACAGAGATAGAGTATTTTCATTAGGTGAATCCATAAACCATGGAGGCCTGATGTATATACATTTGAACTCTTCCCGACTTCCTCTCTGAAGGTAGACCGGAAGACAGAGATAGAGTATTTTCATAAGGTGAATCCATAAACCATGGAGGCCAGATGAATATACATTTGACTCTTCCCGACTTCCTCTCTGAAACAAGGTGGATCGAGCTCTTCCTCTCTGAAATTAGGTGGATCGAAGCTCTCCGGTCTACATTGCTTGTTTAAAATTTTTTGTCATGTATCAGCTATAGTTTGTAAAAATAGATTTGTCTTAAGTTTTATCCAGTTATCAGAATTCATCTTAAATAAAGATGAATCTCTCTCAATTGTCCAGTTTGATTACAACTTGTAATCTGCGTATATTTATAACAAATGAAATTTTTTTTTCCATTATGTCTTCAAGTATTTTCAGGATTCACATCTCAAATATTCAAGTTGAAATCGTTATTACTTAATTTTGTCATCACCAAAAAGGGGGAAATTGTTAGGAAACGATTTCTAAGTTTTGGTGATTACAAAGACTCTTACCGGGTGATAAAGACCAACTGGATGAAGACTCCTACCGGGTAATAAAGACCAAATGGATGAAGTCCTACCGGGTGATAAAGACCAACTGGATGAAGACTCCTACCAAATGTTAAACACCTACTGGATGAAGTCCTACCGGGTGATAAAGACCAACTGGATGAAGACACCTACCGGATGTTAAAGTCCTACGGGATGAAGACACCTACCGGATATTGAACTCTTACCGGGTGATAAAGACCAACTGGATGAACACCTACCGGGTGAAGA
Organism: Haberlea rhodopensis; assembly: GCA_907163345.1. NCBI lineage: Eukaryota > Viridiplantae > Streptophyta > Magnoliopsida > Lamiales > Gesneriaceae > Haberlea > Haberlea rhodopensis. The sequence continues at coordinate 7,939,556 of CAJQUN010000020.1, read as the reverse complement.
CACCAACCGGCTGATAGACATCAACTGGATGGCTACCAACTGGATACAGACATCAACCGGACAAGACATCAACTGGATGGCTACTAATTGGATAGACATCAACTGGATGGCCACTGTGGGGTCTTCCCACCTTAACAGTGATTAAAAGACATAAGAAGGACTAATCATGCATTAAGGTAACATCTTAAGGTTTTGGTTGTTACACGAGCTAACAGGATTACAGGCCAAAATACAAAACTTCAAAAACAATTCATTACATTCTAAAGGAATGTCATTTAGATTTACACTACTCCTAGAGTAGATACTAATCATAACTTGAATTCTATACATTCCTGTGTCCCTCGTAGCTCACTGCCTCAACCCGACCCTTAGTCCTTTCGTCCAAAAGTGTACCTACAGGGATAACACATCATGAGCATATATATAATCTTACTTAACATTATAAAACATCATAGTAAATGCATGAAACATTGGTTAAGTAAATATGCTGGTTATTCGTTCACTTCTTAGTGTTGTCCCTGATTTAGAATCATGCATATGGGGCATCTTACCCCCGTGGCATCTTACCACAATATCATCGTATGGCCTCTTACCATATGGGGCATCTTACCCCGTGGCATCTTACCACAATACATCGCATGGCCTCTTACCATGTGGGGCATCTTACCCCGTGGCATCTTACCACAATACATCGCATGGCCTCTTATCATGTGGGGCATCTTACCCCGTGTCATCTTACCACAATACATCACACAAATGTCATCATATAAGCATCGTATAAACAATAAACATCATATGAACTTCATCGTATAAACATCATATAAACATCATCGTGTAAACATCGTATAAACACCGTCATTTCATCGTGAATACTAATAAAAGCATAGTCGTAGTATAGAGATGTGTGTTACCGTCCGATGCCCGTACGCTTCTTACGTACCTTTTCAAAAGGAGGAGGAGTCAACAGACTTTATCTCCTTGATGGCGCTGGTACCTGGGATGGTTCTACAAGACCACATAATACCATATTAGATGTCTCAAAACCATCTTACATCATAAACTTAACAAAATAAAACATCATCATATTTTTCAACTTTCTGCCTCTCTCGATCGATCGGCCCTATGTCTCGATCGATCGAGACACTGTGCACAAAAAGTGCCTTAGCTTCCTGCCTCGCTCGATCGATCGAACATTTTACCGATCGATCGAGGAGCTTCACCGATCGATCGAGAAATCCTTCGATCGATCGGCACCAAAATTTTGAACACATGCTTAGACCTTCTGTCTCGCTCGATCGATCGGAACTAAATCTCGATCGATCGAGAGCTCTGAAAATCGGGATTTTTCCCCAGATTTTTGAGCACTACATTTCACACCATCTTTTCTACTACATAGCACATCTTTCATGCTGAAACAAACATGTGAAGAACTTCATAAAACATCCATTTAAGTACTTAAATCAAAGGTTTAACAAAACCTAAGCCAACATGCATCATAACATCATCATAAACTTCATCCTTAACCAACTTTTACAGAAACAGAGCATGTATCTTTTTGCCCAGATTTTCGAGCATATTGTTTCATAACTAGAAATCTATCACATAAAACATGTAACATGCTCGAACAAACATGCTAAAAGCTACAAAATACTTTCATGTAAGCACCCATACCAAGGTTTCACCCAAACCTATACTTAACATGCTTTAAAATCAACCCACCAAACCCAAGCCCAAACACAAACCCAGAAAAACAGGGTACCCACTTACCCCTCTCTTTTGCTCCTCTTTTTGCAAGGATTTGAGCACCTTCTTACCAAGCTTTTCTTCCCTTCCCCAGCAGCTTACAGGCACGATTTTTGGGAGAGAAAGAGAGGAGGAGAGAAGGAGATGATTTGGCTGCAAAGTGGAAGCATGGGCATGATCAAGTGGAGGCATGGGCTTTGACAAGTGGGGGTGTAGGGTGCAATTGGGGGAGGGTGGTGACCGAGTGGGTGGGGGTGGTGTTTAATTGTGTCCCGGTATTTAGTACGATGTATTAAAATATCCTCACTCGATATTTCTAACTTCATTTAATCAATACATCCCTTAAAATACCCATCATGCTCCCCACATCATATCATCATAACATAAATCGTGGCCCCCAATTTAAATACACCACAACCCTTAAACACATCATAATTTATCATCGTAGAACATAATCATATCACATTTCGGGGGTATTACATTACTCCCCTACTTATAAGATTTCGTCCTCGAAATCCATATGCATCATCATATCGAAACTAAACATAAAAACATACCAGAGAATAGTTCCGGATAGTGCTGCACCATATGCCGTTCCGTCTCCCACATAGCCTCCTCAACGCCCCGACGATCCCACTGAACTTTGACCATCGGTATAACTTTACTTCGTAGTCTGCGATCCTCTCGATCCAGAATTCTGATAGGTCGCTCAACGTAGGACACATCTGAGTCTAACTGCACTTCAGTAGGCTGCAAGATATGAGACGGGTCTGGCTCATACTTCCTTAACATAGAGACATGGAAAACATCGTGTATGCCAGACAAAGATGGCGGTAGTGCCAAACGATAAGCCAACGTACCGATACGCTGTAAAACCTCATATGGCCCAACATACCTCGGAGATAACTTTCCCCGCATCCCAAAACGAACCACACCCCTGAAGGACGAGATCTTTAAGAAGACCCTGTCTCCTAACTGGAATTCTAGTGGTCGTCGCCGCTTATTGGCATAGGCCGCTTGCCTATCTTGGGCCGCTTTCATCTTTTGGCGTATCATCTTAATCTTACTTTCCATATCCTTGATCATATCCGGTCCTCCGACCGCTTTGCTAGTCAAGTCCTCCCAATACAGTGGTGATCTACATCGTCGTCCATACAGAGCTTCAAAAGGGGCCATTTGAATGCTCGCCTGATAACTGTTATTATAGGAGAACTCCACCAGCGACACTGAATCCTGCCACGGAGTATCAAACTCCAAAATACACGCCCTCAACATGTCCTCGAGCGTCTGAATGGTACGCTCTGTTTGGCCGTCTGTCTGAGGGTGATAGGCCGTACTCAGTCTCACCTCCGTGCCCAGAGCTGTCTGGAGACCCTCCCAGAAATGTGAAGTGAACCTCGGGTCTCTGTCAGACACTATCGAGACTGGAATACCATGCAATCTCACAACATCCCGTATATACATCTGGGCCATCTTTAAGTATGTATAAGACATATTGTAAGGGATGAAATGAGCCGTCTTCGTCAGCCTATCCACGATCACCCAGATCGCATCAAATCCTGAGGCCGTCCTTGGCAAGTGGGTCACGAAGTCCATAGATATATGCTCCCACTTCCATTCAGGCACCTCTAAGCTCTTCAGCTCTCCACCAGGCCTCTGCCTCTCTGCTTTTACCTGCTGGCAGATCAAACATCTTTTTACAAAAACGATTACTTCTCGCTTCATGCGTCTCCACCAGAATTGATCGCATAGATCTTTGTACATCTTCTTTCCCCCTGGGTGGATACTGAATCGACTACTGTGAGCTCGCTCCAATATTCCTCTACGTAGTTCTGGTGTATCTGGGACTACCCATCGGTTGCCCAGTCTCAAAGAATCATCCTCAGCTATTCTGAACTTGGATGGCTGACCCTGAAGTAACAATGATGTCCATCTCTGAACCTCACTATCTGACTTCTGGGCCTTCCTGATCGCCTCAAATATATCTGGCTCCGCCAATAAGGTCGACACTCGCACAGGCGACGTGTCTACATCGAAGTCATAGCCTAGATGGCAGTAAGAAGTCATCAAAGCTGACAAACACATGACATCCTCTGCAGTACTCTTCACCTTCCGACTTAAGGCATCTGCTATCAAGTTTGCTTTACCTGGATGGTACTCAATTTCACAATCATAGTCTTTGAGCAAATCCATCCACCTTCTTTGCCTCATATTCAACTCTGCCTGAGTGAATAAGAACTTCAGGCTCTTATGATCCGTGTATATAGTAAAAGACGTGCCATACAAGTAATGCCTCCAGATCTTTAAGGCAAATATGATGGCCGCCAGTTCCAAATCATGCACTGGATACCTGGCTTCGTGTGGCTTCAGCTGCCTTGATGCATAAGCCACCACGTGCTTATCTTGCATTAACACGCAGCCCAAACCCTGTAATGACACATCCGTATACAAGGCGAATCTCTTATCTTCCGACGGAATCACCAGCACAGGCGCTGTAGTCAAACGACGCTTCAGCTCTTGGAAGCTTTCCTCACAAGCTTCAGACCAAAAGAAGGGGACTCCTTTCTGAGTCAGCTGTGTCAGGGGTTTGGCAATCTTCGAAAAACCCTCGACGAAACGTCGGTAATATCCTGCCAAACCGAGAAAACTCCTTATCTCAGGTACAGAAGTGGGTGCAGCCCACTCCATCACAGCTTCAATCTTCTTGGGATCCACAGATATCCCCTGGCTAGATATGACATGGCCTAAGAATACCACGCTGTCCAACCAGAACTCGCACTTACTAAGCTTTGCATATAACTGATGATCCCTAAGGATCTGAAGCACTATCCTCAAGTGTCTTACGTGCTCTTCTTCCGTCCGAGAGTAGATGATTATGTCGTCAATGAAGACTATGACGAACTGATCCAAATACGGCTGGAATACCCTATTCATCAAACTCATGAAGACAGCTGGGGCATTCGTCACCCCAAAAGGCATGACCAGAAATTCATAGTGCCCATATCTGGTCCTGAAAGCCGTCTTCTGAACATCATCTTCCCTTACTCGTATCTGATGGTACCCCGACCTCAGATCGATCTTACTGTAGAGCCTCGTTCCCTGCAACTGATCAAACAAGTCATCAATCCTCGGAAGTGGATACTTGTTCTTGACTGTGGCCTTATTCAGCTGCCTATAGTCAATGCATAGGCGCATCGATCCATCTTTCTTCTTAACAAATAAGACAGGCGCACCCCATGGCGATACGCTAGGGCGTATGTAGCCCCTGTCAAGGAGCTCCTGCAACTGCATCTTTAACTCCCTTAACTCAGCTGGTGCCATCCTATATGGGGCACGAGAAATTGCAGACGTTCCTGGTAGCAGCTCAATCCCAAACTCGACTTCTCTCGTCGGTGGGAATCCGGGAATCTCCTCCGGAAAGACATCAGGAAACTCCGCCACTACGGGCACATCCTCAACCTTCAACTCCTTCCTCTTATCCGTCATATCAACAGCATAGATAAGATCCAATAGCTGTGTCATCTTGACAGCAGATATTAACGGAATCTTCGGACGGGAACCATCCCCATAAAATGTCCACTGGACTCCCAATACAGATCTAAATCGGACAGTCCTTTGCCTGCAGTTTACCACTGCCTGATACTTGTTCAAAACATCGATGCCCATAATGCAATCTAAGTCTGTCATTCCCAACACAATCAAATATGATCTTAACTCATTATCCTCAAAATAAATGAGGCCATCATAAACAATCTGATCCGTAGTCAAACTTCTTCCAGCGGGGGTCGAGACCATAAGAGGCATGGGGGACGGAGAAGTGCATATGTGGTGCCTTTCAACAAAACTCGTCGACACAAAGGAGTGTGACGCACCTGTGTCTATCAATATAAGGGTGCGTAAATAAAAGACACGTACCCGCTATAACTTCCTCCGGGGCCGCCGTAGCCTGCTCCCTCGTCAAAGCATACACCTGTCCCTGAGGTGGCCCCACGGGCTGACCTCCATACTGTCTTGGCACAAAAGGTGGCCGGTGTTGTGTCGTTCTGTCCGCAGGCCTCCCCGTAGAGTTCTGCTGTCTTCCCTTGTTGGGACACTGCCGAGCAAAGTGGCCTCTGTCGCCACAGACATAGCATCCTACGCAGTCCTTTGCCAAATGTGGTTGTCCACAAAGAGTGCACTGAACTCTACCAGATCTGTCTCCCTGAGACTGTCCTCTCCCAGATGGAGCATCATTCCTACCTTTCCCTTTCCATCGATTCTCGGGCCTCTTGCCACTGAATCTCGATGCCGAAGTGTTCCCCCTAGGCTTAAACTGATCACCTCTGGGCTTCAAATTGTCAGAAGTGGATCTCTGAGGGGGTGCCGGAGGTGGCACAGCATCAGGATATGCACCGACTCCCAGTTCAGCTAGCTCAGCTCGTGAGAGTGCATCATCAAAACAAGCAGGGCCATAAGTGATCACCCTGTCATACAGTTCAGGCCTCAAGCCTTCATGAAATTCCGCATCTTCGCTTGAGTACTTGCAGCAATGTGTGGCACATATCGTAGTAAGGAACAGTAATGCAAAGCATAGTCAGATACAGGCATGGTACCTTGTCTTAAACTGGTAAACTCATCCTCCTTGGCCTGTCATGCAGCGGCTGAGAAATAGCGGTTCAAAAACCACGTTCGGAACATCTTCCAATTTACTTCCTGTCCCAGAGCCTCTTGCTCAATCACTGTGGTTTTCCACCACATCAATGCCTTCTTGGACAGCTGAAATTCTGCTAATCGGATCCAGGCCGTCTTTGCACAAGGCGCTGCCACAAATATCTGTTCGATCCTCTCTAACCATTCCTCAGCTTTCTCTCCTGATTCAGTTCCCTCGAACATCGGATGTCGATACATCATAAACTGAGCCAAGCTCAATTCCCCAGGTAGCAACTGCTGTTCAGAGGGTTCCTCTCCCAAAGCTGGTGGTGGCAATGGGTTCGTACGCCCAGCACTTGCATTTACACTAATGGCGTCACCCACTTCTATATTCGCTGCCATACTGCAACACAAGGGTTAATAACAACACCAAAAGCAATTCATAAAACTCATCGTTAGATAATTGAACATGTTAGTATAACATCTTCTTCTTTATGAATAACATACATATAAACATGTTCAAAAGTAAGCACCTGGCTAACTTATTGCTAAGGCTACCCTTCACTCATTCCCGAGTTATCTAACCACTGCTCTGATACCACTAATGTGGGGTCTTCCCACCTTAACAGTGATTAAAAGACATAAGAAGGACTAATCATGCATTAAGGTAACATATTAAGGTTTTGGTTGTTACATGAGCTAACAGGATTACAGCAAAATACAAAACTTCAAAAACAATTCATTACATTCTAAAGGAATGTCATTTAGATTTACACTACTCCTAGAGTAGATACTAATCATAACTTGAATTCTATACATTCCTGTGTCCCTCGTAGCTCACTGCCTCAACCCGACCCTTAGTCCTTTCGTCCAAAAGTGTACCTACAGGGATAACACATCATGAGCATATATATAATCTTACTTAACATTATAAAACATCATAGTAAATGCATGAAACATTGGTTAAGTAAATATGCTGGTTATTCGTTCACTTCTTAGTGTTGTCCCTGATTTAGAATCATGCATATGGGGCATCTTACCCCCGTGGCATCTTACCACAATATCATCGTATGGCCTCTTACCATATGGGGCATCTTACCCCGTGGCATCTTACCACAATACATCGCATGGCCTCTTACCATGTGGGGCATCTTACCCCGTGGCATCTTACCACAATACATCACACAAATGTCATCATATAAGCATCGTATAAACAATAAACATCATATGAACTTCATCGTATAAACATCATATAAACATCATCGTGTAAACATCGTATAAACACCGTCATTTCATCGTGAATACTCATGCAATAAAAGCATAGTCGTAGTATAGAGATGTGTGTTACAGTCCGATGCCCGTACGCTTCTTACGTACCTTTTCAAAAGGAGGAGGAGTCAACAGACTTTATCTCCTTGATGGCGCTGGTACCTGGGATGGTTCTACAAGACCACATAATACCATATTAGATGTCTCAAAACCATCTTACATCATAAACTTAACAAAATAAAACATCATCATATTTTTCAACTTTCTGCCTCTCTCGATCGATCGGCCCTATGTCTCTATCGATCGAGACACTGTGCACAAAAAGTGCCTTAGCTTCCTGCCTCGCTCGATCGATCGAACATTTTACCGATCGATCGAGGAGCTTCACCGATCGATCGAGAAATCCTTCGATCGATCGGCACCAAAATTTTGAACACATGCTTAGACCTTCTGTCTCGCTCGATCGATCGGAACTAAATCTCGATCGATCGAGAGCTCTGAAAATCGGGATTTTTCCCCAGATTTTTGAGCACTACATTTCACACCATCTTTTCTACTACATAGCACATCTTTCATGCTGAAACAAACATGTGAAGAACTTCATAAAACATCCATTTAAGTACTTAAATCAAAGGTTTAACAAAACCTAAGCCAACATGCATCATAACATCATTATAAACTTCATCCTTAACCAACTTTTACAGAAACAGAGCATGTATCTTTTTGCCCAGATTTTCGAGCATATAGTTTCATAACTAGAAATCTATCACATAAAACATGTAACATGCTCGAACAAACATGCTAAAAGCTACAAAATACTTTCATGTAAGCACCCATACCAAGGTTTCACCCAAACCTATACTTAACATGCTTTAAAATCAACCCACCAAACCCAAGCCCAAACACAAACCCAGAAAAACAGGGTACCCACTTACCCCTCTCTTTTGCTCCTCTTTTTGCAAGGATTTGAGCACCTTCTTACCAAGCTTTTCTTCCCTTCCCCAGCAGCTTACAGGCACGATTTTTGGGAGAGAAAGAGAGGAGGAGAGAAGGAGATGATTTGGCTGCAAAGTGGAAGCATGGGCATGATCAAGTGGGAGGCATGGGCTTTGACAAGTGGGGGTGTAGGGTGCAATTGGGGGAGGGTGGTGACCGAGTGAGTGGGGGGTGGTGTTTAATTGTGTCCCGGTATTTAGTACGATGTATTAAAATATCCTCACTCGATATTTTCTAACTTCATTTAATCAATACATCCCTTAAAATACCCATCATGCTCCCCACATCATATCATCATAACATAAATCGTGGCCCCCAATTTAAATACACCACAACCCTTAAACACATCATAATTTATCATCGTAGAACATAATCATATCACATTTCGGGGGTATTACAGCCACCAACTGGACAGACATCTACTGGACAACCATCAACCGGATAAACATAAACTGGATGGACATCTACTGGACAACTATCAACCGGATAGTCTCACACTGAACAAAGACATCAACTGGTCATAAGAGGATGAACGACCAGTTGAACAAAGAAAACCAGCAGAAGTCTAAAACTTCCAGTAAGAGCACTAAGCAACGAGACAAAAGAAGTACAACATTCTCTGACAAAGGTACAACAGAGCGGCGCACCCTGCTATATCTCCGCCACCATTACCGTCAGAGTTAAAAGTGCCGTTGCTTAACAAAATAGGAAAGAAGACAATATGAATTTGGAAAGCTAATTTCTTCCATATTCAGAAAAGCTACCGTTGGACAACCAAACCTATAAATACGTCCAAGCAAAGAATGAAGAAGTGCTGAGCGATTTTCAACAAAGAAAAACACTTCAAAGCAAACAAGAAAATCAACTTACTGATATTTCAAAAGTTCAGCAAAGAGCAGACAAGCAGTGCAACTGAATCTGTGATAGATTATTCCAACTGAAGTCTGCTGGTCAAGAACACTCAAAGCTAAACGTGTATTCTGTAAAGAGTGTCATAGAACCTTTTTGTAATAAAATCAAGTAGTTGTGATTGCTAGGAGTTTAGGCCAAGCTGTGTGAGTGCCTAAGAAGGTTGTATACTGTAAAGTGTAAACCAAGTCTTCTAGTGAATCCTTCCTGCAAAGGAAGAAGGGGAGACGTAGAAGCGTTGTGCTTCGAACTTCCAGAAACAATTCTTGTGTCATCTGTTATTGCTTATTTACCTCAGTTTTATCCCTCACAAGTTAAGCAGACGTCTTCCGCACTATAATAAGCGTCTGCTGACTTGCCTGATATTGAGAAGCAACTGTAATACTTAACAGTTTACAGTTAACTAAGAAAAGAAATCGAAATTGAACCTAGTGTTTATTCAACCCCCCCTTCTAAACACTACCTCGATCCTAACAAAATGGGTCCGACCCATCTAACCACACGGCTGGACCACGCATGGGCCTAGGGTTCGAAACCCTAGCCCAAGCCATGGTTCGAGCACGTGCGGCGCCGCTAGGGTTCCAAACACTAGCCGCCGCCGTGTGGTTTTTCATCTTCTTCGAGCCTAATGGTTCGAAGTTCTTAGCCATGAGCCACGGTCCAATCCATGCACAGTTCATGACGGTGATGGCTTGACCATCTCGAGCCAAGGGTTCGAAAAACCCTAGCCCTCATGTGGTGTAGCCGTCAACCCTCATAATTCCGTGGACCATGATCGAACCAACTTGCACCTCCTCAATACTTTATCGAGCCAATAGAGTTCAAAACCCTAGATAGTGCGACGGCTCGGTCCATGCTCGAGCCAAGGGTCCGAACCCTAGCTCTTGAGCGGCGGCCGAGAGTTGTGGTTTGTAGTGGACGAACCTTTGAGCCACTTTTCGATTTTTGCGCATTCGTGTATCGTATACAATTATTCGCCAATTATATCAAATACAATTTTACGATGATTTTCACAAACTCGATTTATTTCATATCATATATGAATTATACAGTTTTAATAGCATGCAATATTAATCCTAATATGATTAAAACAATTTAACCACATAAATCCGATATGAGCCTTGTACACGGCTCTGATACCACTGTTAGTAATCCATCATGCATAGAAACGCAGCGGAATAAAATTTTTATGGATTACAAGACACCAGATCTCTACATAGGTTATCATATCGGATAAAGGATTTACAAAATTCTCACCCTTGTAGCGTGTTTGAGCAGATTCCACGAAGCAGCACCACGTCCAACGCCTTCTTCGAGTCACTAGCAAAACTTATCAAGTTTTGCCTCAACGGTATCCACACGATCAAATCGAAAGGGGTTTGTTTAAGAACAAAGTGCTAGTTTTGTTCTTAAACCAATACACGAAGCACACTCGATTCACAATCGAAAGATGGCCGGAAATCACTCAAGAAGCCATTCGACTATGATGAAGCCGAGAGCTATGATGAGAGGGGGCCGAGAGCTTCTCAAGCTTTGGTGGCTTGGTTAATTTTTGATATCAAGGAATGAATTAACAATTAATCACCCTGTTATTATTATATATGATTTAATTAAATCCTTATAATCATTTATTTAAGACTCTTCTTAATTAATTAATTCATCCAATGAATTTAATTCCCTTTATCGATTTAATCTTTTGTGCGACCCGATAGGATCTTGTAATGTTGGCAGTGACATAAAATCTCATTTTACGTTACAAGCAAGGAGCGGTGTCTAGCAACACATCAAGGCCACCCAAATTACAAGAATGTCAATGACTCGACATAACCTTTAGAACTTGTGATAATATTAACCATGTACCTTAATCCCTTTGTCCTTTGTGTTTAGATTGAACACGAGTCATGGAATAGTCATACTCGTATATTCAATCTTTATTTCTTGATCCCCAAGTAGAATTAGAATAAACGAATAAGCTCGATATCTCATATCGACTCATTCGAGCATGGCCATGCATTTTAGTTCTCACTTGATCAAGGGCCAAACACATCTCCTGTTATATAGGAGGGACAAATCCTATCTCGATCAGTCAACATCCCTCTACATAATTCGTAGTGTATGCAATAGTCGCCTTTATAGTTTACCCTATTACGGGTAACGTTTGACAATATCAAGATACATAACTCCTTATGTTGGGATCTCTGATGATCACAAGTCGTAAGGATTACATACATTATTATCACTATGAGAATTGCTTATGCACTCATATAACTATCCATGTAGCATTCTCATGGTGGGTTTGTCCAGTACATCGTTCTCTAACATGTACCCATGTGTTGATTTGATATCTCATATCAATAAACAATTCATCAATCAACACATACTAGTCTCTACGTATTATCATTATCCCTATTCATGATAATACTTGACTAGGGACAATGTTTAAGAATAATACAATATTATTCTAAGGACATTAACATATATATTAATTCACATTGCACAGTTAAACGAATAATATATAATAATGAATTGCCATTCATAAAATCATAAACATTGTATGTCAAAACAATCATCCAATGATATATCTTAGGGCATATCCCAACAGTATTATCATGAATCGGGATAATGATAATACATAGAGACTAGTATGTGTTGATTGATGAATTGTTCATTGATATGAGATATCAAATCAATACATGGGTACATGTTAGAGAACGATGTACTGGACAGACCCACCATGAGAATGCTACATGGATAGTTATATGAACGTCATAAGCAATTCTCATAGTGATAATAATGTATGTAATCCTTACGACTTGTGATCATCAGAGATCCCAACATTATATATCTTGATATTGTCAAACGTTACCCGTAACAGGGTAAACTATAAAGGCGACTATTAGATACACTACGAACTATGTAGAGGGATGTTGATTGATCGAGATAGGATTTGTCCCTCCTATATAACAGGAGAAGTGTTTGGGCCCTTGATCAAGTAAGACTAAAATACATGGCCATGCTCGAATGAGTCGATATGAGATATCGAGCTTATTCGTTTATTCTAGTTATACTTGGGGATCAAGAAATAGAGATTGAATATATGAGTATGACTATTCCATGATTCGTGTTCAATCTAAACACAAAGGACAAAGGGATTAAGTTACATGGTTAATATTATCACAAGTTCTAAGGTTATGTCGAGTCAAAGACATTCTTGTAATTTGGGTAGCCTTGATGTGTTGCTAGACACCGCTCTTTGCTTGTGACGTAAAATGTGATTTTATGTCACTGCCAACATTACAAGATCCTATCGGGTCGCACAAAAGATTAAATCGATAAAGGGAATTAAATTCATTGGATGAATTAATTAATTAAGAAGAGTCTTAATTAAATGATTATAAGGATTTAATTAAATCATGGGTTTGGGCCCATGAGGCTTTGTGAAAGCCTTTAATTAAATCATATATATAATGATAACAAGGTGATTAATTGTAATTCATTCCTTGATATCAAAAACTAAACCTACTCTCTCTCACTCTCTAGGTCGTCGCCTCCTTCCTCCTCCATATTCACGGCCGACGTGAATAGTGGTGACCGGAAAGGCCGCCGTTTAATCATTTTCGAACCGTGAGTTGAGTTTTGATTTAAGAACTAGTCTAGCAACTTGTTCTTAAATCCCCTTTGGATTTGATCGTGTGGATACCGTAGAGGCAAGACCTTTGGAGGTGTTGCTCGTGACTCGATGTTCGTTGGACGTGGTGCTTCGTGGATTCTACTCAAATACGCTACAAGGGTGAGACTTTTGTAATCCCTAATCCGATATGATAACCTTCGTATAGATCCGGTGTATTGGTAATCCAAATTTTTTTTATTCCGCTGCGTTGCTATGCTTGTTGGATTACTTACAGTGGTATCAGAGCCGTGTACAAGGCTCATATCGGATTTATGTGGTTAAATTGTTTTAATCATATTAGAATTGTATTGCATGCTATAATAACTGTATATAATCATATACGATATGATTAAATTGAATTTGTGAAATTATCATAAAATTATATTTGATATAATTGACAGTTTATTGTATACGATACATGAAAGCGAGTAATCGAACCCATAACAAAGATGTTTTCGACCACCACCGTCACAAATGACACACGGCTACTGCCACATGAGGGCTAGCGTTTTCGAACCCTTGGCTCGAGATGGTTTAGCCGTTGTGGCTAATAATTGTGCATGGAAGTGTCGAGAAGTGGCTAGAGTTTTGAACTCTTAGGCTCGAAAATATTGATGGCTCGATCATGGTTCTCGCATGCATGGAGAAAGCGGCTACACCACGTGAGAGCTAGGGTTTTTCGAACCCTTGGCTCGAGATGGTTGAGCCACCACCGTGCATGGCCTGACCGTGACTCGTGGCTAATCAAATTCTGGCGTTTAGGTTGAATTGGCTCGGTGAAAACACTTGATAGGAGCATGGCGGCTAGGGTTGGACCCTAGCGGCGCCGCACCCAAGCCAATGGCTCGAACCAAGTCGATGCTAGGGTTTCGAACCCTAGGCCCATGATTGGTCCAGCCGTGGTTCATGATGGTTCGAACCATGATGGTTCATGGTTTAGTCGCTTTAGTTCGTGGCATGTGATGTCCCGAGCGTACGATAATTTTTCAAAATTTTATTTTACAGTTTTAATTAGAATTAAATTTTAAAATGTTTAGAATTTAATTAATTAAATGATATAGCATGTTTTATGTGTTGTTTGAGCATGGTTCATGGTTATAGCCCTTTGACCCATTAGATAGGATTTGTGAATGTGTGTAATTTATAATACGACCTGCGTGTCGTGCCTTCTCTATTTTATTCTAAATGTTATCCGTCCCCTATGTTCCCCTCGAATGTGAATCAAGGAATTCTCTATATTTGTAAATGTTATATAATATAGTTTATTTATTGATGGTGATCAATGAATATGGAGCATCGTGTCGGGATGAGGAGGCCATTCACAAATTGAAGCCAAAGGAAGGTGCTTGTGAAGTTACCTTAGGTTGACTCTTAGGATTTTCTCATTGGCTTGAGAAAGTCGCCAGTAGGGGCTATAACCATGTCACGTTTAATTATGTATGTTGATGCATGATTTATCTTATGTTTTAGATTGATAATTGTATTACACATATATGTAGATATGTATATGCCTATATGTAGTGGACATATTTTAAATTATCAAACTAATCATGAGATCAATAAATCCTTCTAAAATATTAAGTTTTAGATGCCTTCGAAAATTAAAAGTACTCGTCAAAAACTTCGATTGTACATGTGTGGGTTTGCCAAAGCAAACCACCGTGGCAATCTTGGTAAGGCGCGAAAGGATAAAAGTGATATCCATTATACTTTAAATTGGGTACGACTTAACTAGGTTATCTCAATAGGATTGGGAACCTAGAGGCATGGGTTGGATAATAATTCATTTGATGAATTGAACAAAGCGTTGTTCGTCCAACTATCCAAGAATTACATGTGATGTAATTGACAAAGTGTTGTCTACCTAAATAACCGAGTCTTGGGTGATTAGCCAAAGCTAACTCAAGATTAGGCGAAATATGGATCTTGGCCCACTAAAGGTTTCGAGGTTGATAATTTTAAACAAAATAGTGGGAGTATCATTTAATATAAGACCATGTTAAATGATTAAATCATAAACTTATTTTGCATATTTATATTGTAGATATCCATGGCAACTAACAACGTATCAAACACATTATCACTGCGATCGGTCCTTGAGAAGGACAAATTAAATGGGACAAATTTCCTAGACTGGTATAGGAACTTGAGGATAGTCCTCAAACAAGAAAAGAAGCAATATGTCCTAGAGGAACCCTTACCTGCTGAGGAACCTCCCCTAACGGCTACAAGAGCCGATAAAGATGCTTACAAGAAGCATCAAAGTGATGCACTTGATGTTGGGTGCCTTATGCTTGCCACCATGAACTCTGAGCTTCAGAAGCAACATGAGGAAATGGAGGCGTTCGATATGATCGAGCACCTTAAGCAACTGTACCAACAACAAGCAAGGCAAGAGAGGTATGACGTCTCTAAAGCATTGTTCCAGTGTAGAATGGTAGAAGGAAGTCTAGTTGGAGCTCATGTACTCAAGATGATTGGGTATATTGAGAATCTGGAGAAGCTGGGTTTTTCTTTGGACCAAGAGTTGGCCACTGACGTGATCTTGCAATCGTTGCCTGAAAGCTTCAGTCAATTTGTCTTGAATTACAATATGATTGAAATTGAAAAGACTCTACCACAGTTACTTGGCATGCTTAGAACTTTTGAAGCAAATAGCAAGAGGTTTAAGCCTACAAATGTTCTTATTGTGAATAAGAGCAAAGGAAAGACTAAAGCTAAGAGCTTCAAGAAGAACAAGAAGGTCTTTGTTAAATCTAAGCCAAAAGCTTCTGCACTTAAGCCAAAGGGAGGGATAGCAAAGGAAGGAAACTGTTTCCATTGCGGTGAGACCGGTCATTGGAAAAGGAACTGCAAAGTATATCTGGAGGATCTCAAGAAAGGAAGTGTGACTTCCACTTCAGGTATTTTTGTTATAGAAGTCAATTTATCTACTTCTTCATCATGAGTATTAGATACTGGATGTGGATCTCACATTTGTGTAAATGTGCAGGACCTCAAAAAGAGTAGATTGTTGGCGAAAGGCGAAGTTGATCTTCGAGTTGGAAATGGAGCAAGAGTTGCTGCATTAGCTGTAGGGGATTATCATTTATCTTTGCCTTCTGGTTTATCGTTGATTTTAAAACACTGTTATTTTGTGCCTTCTATTACGAAAAACATTATTTCTATTTCTTGTTTGGACAAGTATGGATTTTCATTTATGATAAAAGACAACCGTTGTTCAATTTATTTAAATGATATGTTTTATGCTAGTGCACAAATGGTGAATGGTCTTTACTTATTAAATCTTGATATGCTTGTCTATAACATAAATACTAAAAGGATTAAAAAATAATGATTGTAATCCGACTTATCTCTGGCATTGTCGCTTGGGCCATATAAACGAGAACCGCATATCGAAACTTCATAGGGATGGAGTATTAGATTCATTTGATTTTGAATCATACGAAACATGTGAGTCTTGTTTAATGGGCAAGATGACTAAAGCCCCTTTCAAGGGACATGTTGAAAGGACAAATGTTTTATTGGGACTAATACATAGTGATGTATGTGGACCAATAAGTACACAAGCTAGAGGTGGTTTTCAATACTTCGTTACATTTACTGATGACTTCAGTAGATATGGGTATGTGTACCTAATGAAACATAAACATGAAACCTTTGAAAAGTTCAAAGATTTCAAGAATGAAGTACAAAACCAACTTGGCAAGAGTATTAAAATCCTTCGATCAGATCGAGGAGGTGAATACTTAAGTCAAGAATTTCATGACTATCTGAAGGAGTGTGGGATAGTCCCACAACTCACTCCTCCGTATACTCCACGATGGAATGGTGTATCCGAGAGGAGAAATCGAACCTTGTTGGACATGGTTAGATCAATGATGAGTCATGCAGATCTTCCGATATCCTTTTGGGGACATGCTTTAGAAACAGCAATATTCATACTGGACCGTGTTCCATCTAAATCAGGGGAAAAGACACCATATGAGATATGGACTGGGAAGCGTCCTAGTATGTCTTTTATGAAGATTTGGGGTTGTGAGGCTTACGTTAGACGTCATGCCACTAACAAACTTGGACCCAAATCTGATAAGTGTTTATTTGTGGGGTATCCTAAGGAAACTAAAGGATACTATTTCTATTATCCCACCAAGAACAAAGTGGTTGTTGTTCGGACTGGTGTCTTTCTTGAAAGAGAATTTATTTCTAGAAAAACCAGTGGGAGACAAATAGAACTTAGTGAAGTTCAACCACAAGAAAACATTGAACATGATATTGAGATGGAAACAGAGCAGACACCACAAGCTGTTGTGGATAAAGTGCCTGCTCAAGAGACACAAGCCCAGCGTAGGTCTGTAAGAGAACACCGGGAGCCACAGAGATATGGATTTCTTGTGACTCAACAAGGTGACTTACTACTTATTGATGAGGATGAGTCGTCATCTTATCAACAAGCTATAATGGGCACTGATTCTGAGAAATGGCAAGAGGCCATGAAATATGAGATGAAATTCATGTATGCAAACCAAGTATGGACTTTGGTTGATCCACCTGAAGGGGTACGCCCCATAGGGTGGAAATGGATTTTCAAGAAAAGGACCGATATGGATGGTAATGTACAAACCTATAAAGGTCGACTGCTTGCAAAAGGATTCAAACAAATTCATGGTATTGACTATGATGAAACCTTTTCACTAGTGGCCATGGTTAAATCCATAAGGATCTTACTTGCAATAGCTGCATTTCATGATTATGAAATCTGGCAGATGGATGTCAAAACAGCTTTCCTTAATGGAAATCTGCTTGAGGATGTGTATATGACACAGCCCGAGGGTTTTGTCTATCCAAAGGATGCTGGAAAGATATGCAAGCTACAACGATCCATTTATGGATTGAAGCAAGCTTCTCGGAGTTGGAATCTTCGTTTTGATGATGCGGTCAAAGAGTTTGGTTTCATCAAAAACGTAGATGAACCTTGTGTCTACAAGAAGGTCAGTGGGAGCATAATTATCTTCCTAATATTGTATGTAGATGACAGACATACTTCTCATTGGGAATGATATCCCTGCCTTACAATCTGTAAAGATTTGGCTAGGGAATTGCTTTTCTATGAAAGACTTGGGTGAAGCCACCTATGTATTAGGAATCAAGATCTATAGAGATAGATCAAGAAGATTACTTGGCCTAAGTCAAAGTACATACATAGACAAAGTGCTAAAATGGTGTAGCATGCAAGAATCAAAGAAAGGATTCGTGCCTATGACACATGGAATTTATCTCTCGAAAGGAACAGTGTCCTTCATTACCAGATGAGAGACAACGCATGAGTAAGATTCCATATGCGTCAGCTATTGGATCTATCATGTATGCCATGATATGTACTCGTCCCGATGTATCATATGCTTTGAGCATGACGAGCAGATATAAAGTTGATCCAGGTGATGGTCACTGGATTGCAGTCAAGAACATCCTGAAGTAAAGGACTAAGGACACATTCTTGATTTTTATGGAGGTGAGGAAGAGCTCAATGTAATGGGTTACACTGATGCAAGCTTCCAAACCGACAAAGATGATTATCGATCGCAATCTGGATATGTGTATTGCCTAAATGGAGGTGCTGTGAGCTGGTAGAGTTCAAAGCAAGAGACAGTAGCCGATTCTACAACAGAAGCTGAGTATATTGCTGCCTCGGATGCAGCAAAGGAAGCTGTTTGGATTAGGAAGTTCATTTCCGAACTTGGAGTGGTGCCTAGCATTAAAGATCCGATAGAACTCTATTGTGACAACAATGGAGTGATCGAATTAGCTAAGGATACTTCGGCGCTTTCATTTCATTCAAGAAATCGTTGAAAGGGGAGATGTTAAAATATGCAAAGTACCAACAGATGATAACATGTCAGACCCATTAACGAAGCCACTGTCACAGCAGAAGCATGATCGTCATACTAGATCTCTAGGCATTAGGTATATGTCTGAGTGATCTTAGTGCAAGTGGGAGATTTGTAGGGATATGCCCTAAGACATGTCATTGGATGATTGTTTTGACATACAATGTTTATGATTTTATGAATGACAATTCATTATTATATATTATTCGTTTAACTGTGCAATATGAATTAATATATATGTTAATGTCCTTAGAATAATATTGTATTATTCTTAAACATTGTCCCTAGTCAAGTATTATCATGAATCGGGATAATGATAATACATAGAGACTAGTATGTGTTGATTAATGAATTGTTCATTGATATGAGATATCAAATCAACACATGGGTACATGTTAGAGAACGATGTACTGGACAGACCCACCATGAGAATGCTACATGGATAGTTACATGAACGTCATAAGCAATTCTCATAGTGATAATAATGTATGTAATCCTTACGACTTGTGATCATCAGAGATCCCAATATAAGGAGTTATGTATCTTGATATTGTCAAACGTTACCCGTAACAGGGTAAACTATAAAGGCGACTATTGGATACACTACGAACTATGTAGAGGGATGTTGATTGATCGAGATAGGATTTGTCCCTCCTATATAACATGAGAAGTGTTTGGGCCCTTCATCAAGTAAGACTAAAATGCATGGCCATGCTCGAATGAGTCGATATGAGATATCGAGCTTATTCGTTTATTCTAGTTATACTCGGGGATCAAGAAATAGAGATTGAATATACGAGTATGACTATTCCATGATTCGTGTTCAATCTAAACACAAAGGACAAAGGGATTATGTTCAAGTTCTAAGGTTATGTCGAGTCAAAGACATTCTTGTAATTCGGGTAGCCTTGATGTGTTGCTAGACACCGCTCTTTGCTTGTGACGTAAAATGTGATTTTATGTCACTGCCAACATTACAAGATCCTATCGGGTATCACAAAAGATTAAATCGATAAAGGAATTAAATTCATTGGATGAATTAATTAATTAAGAAGAGTATTAATTAAATGATTATAAGGATTTAATTAAATCATGGGTTTGGGCCCATGAGACTTTGTGAAAGCCTTTAATTAAATCATATATATGTAAAGAGTTCGCTTCGCTATTACGGCCTAGTTCTTATTCCATTCCAAAAATGGAAAGTTCGACACAATTGGGATTTTTTTTTGAAATTGGATGCAGTTACTAATTCATGATCTGGCATGTACAGAATGAAAACTTCATTCTCGATTCTACGAGAATTTTTATGAAAGCCTTTCATAGCAATGGATTTCTTTCAGTCCCTACTTTCTAATCTACTAGCACTAGTTTGATGTGAACTAGTGCTAGTTTGATGAGAGTTCCTTCGGAAAGAAAAAAAAAAGACTTTTGAACGGTGCGCAATATCGGCTATTTGGCTCAGTCAGCTTCAAATCTAGTCTAGTCTCACTTTCTCTCCACAAGGATCAAGATCAAATGAGCGCGCATTGGAAGGCACGCAAGGAAAGCAAGAAAAAATGCTTGCTCCTATGGAACCAAGGTCGAAAAGACCGGGAAGTGCAACACACGAGGCTATGATAGAGTCTTATATTCTGAGAATTGGTTGAAATAAGTTCAAAGAATGGGCCGGGACAAAGGGTCGCGATCCCGCGAGGGTGAGCTAACCCCAAAAACCCGTCCTCGGTTCGGGTTAGTTGTTAGGGATGGGGTAGAAATGCTAGAAATTGAAATATCTAACTAAAACTTCAAGGGTCGCATCAGCCCTGGTCCTATCGAACCTGCCGCTTGGTTATATGGGTATCCAAAGTACGAACAGGATGGATGTTTGTTGTCCCAACCATTCTTTTAGTCCCGAGCCCGATAAAAAAAGGGTAGAACAAATGGAAGTATTTTAACACTCATCAGTCACATCCTCCAGGCCTTCGTCCTCTCTTTTTTTTTCCCTTGTCCGGCTGCTAGACCGGGGCTTCCCTCGGCCACTAAGCGATAGACTTGAGACAGATAGGAATTGGCTCAAGAACAGAGGAAAGGGAGATCCGCCTCGATTGCGGCCCGTATCCTCCGTCTAATTAACCTTCTTCTGGGACTCCTCCATTGGACCTAGCCCTCTCAAAGTAAGTCGAGTAAAAAAAATGAACCTTTCCGTACCGCCCTCAATTTGAACGTGCTTTTCGGGTTTAATGAAAATGAATAAGGTCTTGAAGAGCTAGTTTCAAGCGGAATCCGAATAAAGGCAGAGCTATAAAGAGCCCCGGTTGACTCAATAGATCACTTTCGCTCTGCTAGAGCTACTGAGCTAACGACCCGACTATTCTGACCGGGGAGAACGGGCCATTCACCAGGGAGACTCTGAAATTGCGGAGCGCCACATGATTCTTTCGCGAAGCGCTCTCTCAGCCCAAAGCTCCTAGCGTTAGCGAGAAAACTACCTATTTCAAGGTAGGACCCAGACCGATAGATTTATTCTATAGCGAAGGATCTGAAGGTCTGATAGCGCGTAAATAGCTTCCGGAAATAGGTTTCTGGTCACGACAATTGATGTTCAAGCCCACAGAGACAAAATGTAGGACTGGTGCCAACAGTTCATCACGGAAGAAAGGACTCACCGGTCTAAGCAATAGGCGCAAATTCATGCGAAATAAATATCTTCCAAATAAATGTAAGAATCCCAACGAATCACTAATTCTGTCTTTTGTAGTTAACCGGGAAAAAAAAAGAGTGAGGAGGAAGGTTGCCACGAGTAAGTCAGTTTGGGGGACCGAAGGCAGTTCTCCCAGAACCAGAGCATAGCCTTAGACTGATTCTCCCTCTCGCATCGGTTCTGCATCAGATGCTAAACCCGCCACAGCTGCAACAACCGATTATATGGTGAAGTCCGGCCAACACGCCCAAGGTGAGACAGCCCTGCTAACTCGTACTCGGTAAGAAGATGCCGTAAAATCGATTTTCGACGGAATGAAAAAGACATATATGGTAGAATCGTAACCATAGACGGATTGATGCAGAGTACCGATGTCATCACAGGTTCGAATTCCATAGAATATGTTATATAATATAGATGGGAATTTGATTATTCTTTGTTACTAAGCATATGAACCAAACAAAGCGGGGTTGCCTTACCCGAAATTCCCTCTTTCCTCATTGAGGAAATGATTCCAGAAGGAGGGGTTCAATAACCAAGTCCTCAATTTCAAAGGTGAGGAGTAGTCATAGGTTTTCACTTCTCAGTGAGTGAAAGATTTGTCCCCGGGACTACGTTGAGAGCTTCTATAGCTATAGTAGAACTCATTCGAGTTCCGGTCTACTGGTTATATATCAATGGCTTACACCCCATCCACGGGCTTTGGCTCATTAAGTCTTTCTCCTCTGTTATCGGGGCTGGCCCCGTATGGCTTTTGTTCCCCTCTTTCGAGAAAGGGAAATTTGCATCCACCTTAGCGCACTAGGTAAAAGCATCTCTAAAGCTTTTTTGTTCCTGCAGTGACTTTGGCTCTCCCTTCATATGGGTTGCCGATTTCTGTGGTAGTGCAATAGTGTAATACCCCCGAAATGTTATTTGATTATGTGCCATGATGATAATTTATGATATGTTTAAGGGTTGTGGTGTATTTAAATTGGGGGTTATATTTATGTTAGGATGATATGATTTGGGGGGCATGTTGGGTGTTTTAAAGGATGTATTAATTTAAATGAAGTTATAAAATATCGAGTGAGGATATTTTAATACATCGTACTAAATACCGGGACACAATTAAACACCACAAGGCACCCCTACCCACACCACCCCCACCCAATCGGTCACCACCACCCTTCCCCAAGTGCAACCTCTCCCCACTTGGCAACCCATGCCCCAACTTGGTCCAACCCATGCCTCATCATACCATTCCACCCCCCACATCCCTTCTCTTCCTTCCTCCTCTCCATTCACGTTTCTGGCAAGCAGCTTTAGGGCAAGGAAGAGCTTGGTAAAGGTGCTCAAAAATCCTTGCAAAAAGAGGAGCAAAAAGAGAGGGGTAAGTGGGTACCCTGTTTTCTGGGTTTTTGGTTGAGTTTGAGTTTGGGTGGGATGATTTTATGCATGCTAAGTATAGGTTTGGGTGAAACCTTGGTATGGGTGCTTGCATGGTAGTATTATGTAACTACTAGCATGTTAGTTCGAGCATGTTACATGTTTTATGTGATAGATTTCTGGCTATGAAACTATGTGCTCGAAAATCTGTAGGAAGAGCATGCTCTGTTTTCTGTATAAGTTGGTTGGGGTTGAAGATTTTTATGATGTTATGATGCATGTTAGCTTAGGTTTTGTTAAACCTTTGATTTAAGTACTTACATGGAAGTTTTATGAAGTTCCTAACATGTTTGTTTGAGCAAGTGTGTTGTGTTATGAAGTAGATTTGATGATATGAAATGAAGTCCTCGAAAATCTGGAAAAATCCCGATTTTCAGAGTGCTCGATCGATCGAGATTTTTGTACCGATCGATCGAGCGAGGCAGAAGCTTTTAAGCATGGTTTGAAATTCAGGCGTCAATCGATCGAGGGATTTCTCGATCGATCAGTGAAGCTCCTCGATCGATCGGTAAAATGTTTCGATCGATCGATCGAGGCAGAGTGTTTGGGCACTGTTTGTGCACAGTTTCTCGATCGATCGAGACCTTGGGGCCGATCGATCGAGAGAGGCAGAAAGTTGAAAATAAAATGATGATTTATTTTGTTAAGTTTATGGTATGAGATGATATTGAGGCATCTAATATGGTATTATGTGGTCTTGTAGAACCATCCCAGGTACCAGCACAATCAAGGAGATAAAGTCTGTTGACTCCTCCTCCTTTTAAAAAGGTACGTAAGAGACGTACGGGCATCTAACGGTAAAACACATCCCTACATTACGACTATGCTTTTATCGCATGAGTATTTATGATGAAATGATGATGTTTATAAGACGTTTATATATTCATACGATGTTTATTATGTGGTAAGATGCCACGGGGTAAGATGCCCATATGGTAAGAGGCCATACGATGTTTATTATGTGGTAAGATGCCACGGGGTAAGATGCCCATATGGTAAGAGGCCATACGATGTTTATTATGTGGTAAGATGCCACGGGGTAAGATGCCCATATGGTAAGAGGCCATACAATGTTTATTATGTGGTAAGATGCCTCGGGGTAAGATGTCCATATGGTAAGAGACCATACGATGTTTATTATGTGGTAAGATGCCACGGGGTAAGATGCCCATATGGTAAGAGGCCATACGATGTTTATGATGTGGTAAGATGCCACAGGGTAAGATGCTCATATGGTAAGAGGCCATACGATGTTTATTATGTGGTAAGATGCCACAGGGTAAGATGCCCATATGGTAAGAGGCCATACGATATTTATGATGTGGTAAGATGCCACAGGGTAAGATGCCCATATGCATGAATATGAATTAGGAACAACAAAAAGAAGTTAACGAATAACCAGCATGTTTACTTAACCAAGATTTCATGCATATACTATTATATTTTGTTACGATATTTATATGATGATGATGATATAAGATGATGATATTTATAAGATGATGATACTATAAGATGATGATGCTATAAGATGATGATGCTTATATGATGATGATGATATAAGATGATGATATTTATAAGATGATGATGTTATAAGATGATGATGTTATAAGATGATGATACTATAAGATGATGATACTTATATGATGATGATGTTATAAGATGATGATATTTATAAGATGATGATGCTTATATGATGATGATGTTATAAGATGATGATATTTATAAGATGATGATTTTAATCATTCATGTCAAGAATTAATGATTATATGCATGGCTATGAAACAGGGACAACCAAAGAGGGTTAATGCGATTAACCTGGAAGTATATGTTACCAATTATTTTCAAGCATTTATTTACATGCCATTGCCTTATGATATTAAGTAACGATGTACATGCTCATGATGGGTTGTTTTTGTAGGTACACTTTTGGACCGAAGGGCCTAGGGTCGGGTTGAGGCAGTGAACTAAAAGGAGCAAGACACTTATAGGATACAGGATTTCAATAGTCTCTACTCTAGGAGTAGTGTAAATCTATGGCTTTAATATTCATTATTGAGAATGAAATTTATTAGCTTGTGAAATTTTGTTTTGGCCTGTAATCTTATTAGCTCAAAGCTACAACCGGAACCCTAAGACGTTATAAAATGCATGTTTTGTTCAATTTATATGTTATTAATCACTGTCAAGGTGGGAAGACCCCACATTAGTGGTATCAGAGCAGTGGTTAGAGAACACGGGAATGAGTGAAGGGTAGCCTTAGCAATAAGTTGGCTAGGTGCTTACTTTTAAACATGTTTTATGCATAGGTTGCATATGAAGTATATGATGTTGTACTAACATGTTTTGTTTCTCTAACGATGTATTATATGAACTGCTTTTGGGTATTGTTGTTAACCCTTGTATTGCAGCCTAGCAGCAAATGCTGAAGTAGATGATGCTATTTCATATGCACTTCTCCGTCGCCCACGCCTCTTACAGTCTCGACCCCCGCTGGAAGAAGTATGATTACTGATCGGATTGTCTATGATGACCTCATTTATTTTGAGGA
Organism: Haberlea rhodopensis; assembly: GCA_907163345.1. NCBI lineage: Eukaryota > Viridiplantae > Streptophyta > Magnoliopsida > Lamiales > Gesneriaceae > Haberlea > Haberlea rhodopensis. Next base: position 7,913,796 of record CAJQUN010000020.1, on the reverse strand, counting down.
TAATGAGCTAAGGCAGAGGACTGTCCGATTCAAGTCTGATATGGGAGTCCAGTGGACATTCCTTGGGGATGGTTCTCGTTCTTAGATCCCGTTGATATCTGCTGTCAAGATGGCGCAGTTGTTGGAACGAGGCCATATAGGATATCTCATCTATGCCATTGATGTTACTGGAAAGATGGAAGAATTAAAGGTTGAGGATGTGCCCGTAGTGGCGGAGTTTCCTGATGTCTTTCCGGAAGAGATTCCCGGATTCCCACCGACGAGAGAGGTCGAGTTTGGGATTGAGTTACTACTGGGGACGTCTGCCATTTCTTGTGCCCCGTATAGGATGGCACCAACAGAGCTAAGAGAGTTAAAGATTCAGTTGCAAGAGCTCCTTGATAAAGGCTACATACGCCCTAGCTTGTCGCCCTGGGGTACGCCTTTCTTATTTGTTAAGAAGAAGGATGGATCGATGCGTCTATGCATTGACTATAGGCAACTGAACAAAGCCACAGTAAAGAATAAGTATCCGCTCCCAAGGATTGATGATTTGTTTGACCAGCTGCAGGGTACGAGGCTCTACAGTAAGATCGATCTGAGGTCGGGGTACCATCAGATTCGAGTAAGGGAAGATGATGTTCAGAAGACAGCTTTCAGGACTAGATATGGGCACTATGAATTCTTAGTCATGCCTTTTGGGGTGACAAATGCCCCAGCTGTTTTCATGAGTCTGATGAACAGAGTGTTCCAGCCATTTTTGGATCAGTTCGTCATAGTCTTCATTGACGACATACTTATTTTTTCCCGGACTGAAGAAGAACACGTGGAGCACTTGAGGACAATACTCCAGATCCTCAGGGATCATCAGCTATATGCAAAGCTCAGCAAGTGCGAGTTCTGGTTGAGCAGCGTGGTATTCTTAGGTCATGTTATCTAGCAGTGGGATATCTGTGGATCCCAGGAAGATTGAAGCTGTGATGGAGTGGGCTGCACCCACTTCTATACCTGAGATACGGAGTTTTCTAGGTTTGGCAGGATATTACCGACGTTTCGTCGAGGGTTTTTCAAAGATCGCCAAACCCCTGACACAGCTGACTCAGAAAGGAGTCCCCTTCTTTTGGTCTGAGGCTTGTGAGGAAAGTTTCCAAGAACTGAAGCGTCGCTTGACTACAGCGCCTGTGTTGGTAATTTCGTCTGAGAATAAGAGATTCGCCTTGTATACGGATGCATCACTACAGGGTTTGGGCTGTGTGTTGATGCAAGATAAGCATGTGGTGGCTTATGCATCAAGGCAGCTGAAGCCACACGAGGCTAGGTATCCAGTGCATGATTTGGAACTGGCGGCCATCATATTTGCCTTGAAAATTTGGAGGCATTACTTGTATGGCACGTCTTTCACTATATATACGGACAATAAGAGCCTGAAGTTCTTATTCACTCAAGCAGAGTTGAATATGAGGCAAACAAGGTGGATGGATTTACTCAAAGACTATGACTGTGAGATTGAGTATCATCCCGGTAAAGCGAACTTAATAGCAGACGCCTTAAGTCGGAAGGTGAAGAGTACTGCAGAGGATGTCATGTGTTTGTCGGCTTTGATGACTTCTTATTGCCATCTGGGCTATGATTTCGATATAGACACATCGCCTGTGCGAGTGTTGACCTTATTGGCGGAGCCAGATATATTTGAGGCAATCAGGAAGGCCCAGAGGTCGGATAATGAGGTTCAGAGATGGACGTCATTGGTACTAAAGGGTCAGCCATCCAAGTTCAGAGTGGCTGATGATGATTCTTTAAGACTGGGGGTAGTCCCAGATGCACCAGAGTTACGTAGAGGAATATTGGAACGATCTCACAGTAGTCGGTTCACTATCCACCCAGGGGGAAAGAAGATGTACAAAGACCTATGCGGTCAATTCTGGTGGAGACGCATGAAGCGTGAGGTGAGCGCTTTTGTTAAAAGATGTTTGATCTGCCAGCAGGTAAAGGCAGAGAGGCAGAGGCCTGGTGGCGAGCTGAAGAGCTTAGAGGTACCTGAATGGAAGTGGGAGCATATATCTATGGACTTCGTGACCCACTTGCCAAGGACGGCCTCAGGATTTGATGCGATTTGGGTGATCGTAGATAGGCTGACGAAGACGGCTCACTTCATCCCTTAAAGTATGTCATATACATACTTGAAGATGGCCCAGATGTATATACGGGATGTGGTAAGGTTGCATGGTATTCCAGTCTCGATAGTGTCTGACAGAGACCCACGGTTCACTTCACATTTCTGGGAGGGTCTCCAGACGGCTTTGGGCACGGAAGTGAGACCGAGTACAGCCTATCACTCTCAGACAGATGGCCAAACAAAGCGTACCATTCAGACGCTCGAGGACATGTTGAGGGCATGTATTTTGGAGTTTGATACTCCGTGGCAGGATTCAGTGTCGTTGGTGGAGTTCTCCTATAATAACAGTTATCAGGCGAGCATTCAAATGGCTCCTTTTGAAGCTCTGTATGGACGACGATGTAGATCACCGCTGTATTGGGAGGACTTGACTAGCAAAGCGGTCGGAGGACCGGATATGATTAAGGACATGGAAGAAAAGATTAAGATGATACGCCAAAAGATGAAAGCGGCCCAGGATAGGCAAGCAGCCTATGCCAATAAGCGGCGACGACCGCTGGAATTCCAGTTAGGAGACAGGGTCTTCTTAAAGATCTCGCCCTTCAGGGGTGTGGTTCGTTTTGGGATGCGGGGAAAGTTATCTCCGCGGTATGCCGGGCCATATGAAGTGTTGCAGCGAATCGGTACATTGGCTTATCGTTTGGCTCTACCGCCATCTCTATCTGGCATACACGATGTTTTTCATGTCTCTATGTTAAGGAAGTATGAGCCAGATCCGTCTCATGTCTTACAGCCTACTGACGTACAGTTATACTCAGATGTGTCCTACGTAGAACGACCAATCATAATTCTGGATCGAGAGGATCGCAGACTACGAAGCAAAGTTATACCGATGGTCAAAGTTCAATGGGATCGTCCGGGTGTTGAGGAGGCTACGTGGGAGACGGAACGACATATGGTGCAGCACTATCCGGAACTATTCTCTGGTATGTTTTTATGTTTAGTTTCGATATGGTGATGCATGCGGATTTCGAGGACGAAATCTTATAAGTAGGGGAGTAATATAATACCCCCGAAATGTTATTTGATTATGTGCCATGATGATAATTTATGATATGTTTAAGGGTTGTGGTGTATTTAAATTGGGGGTTATATTTATGTTAGGATGATATGATTTGGGGGGCATGTTGGGTGTTTTAAAGGATGTATTAATTTAAATGAAGTTATAAAATATCGAGTGAGGATATTTTAATACATCGTACTAAATACCGGGACACAATTAAACACCACAAGGCACCCCTACCCACACCACCCCCACCCAATCGGTCACCACCACCCTTCCCCAAGTGCAACCTCTCCCCACTTGGCAACCCATGCCCCAACTTGGTCCAACCCATGCCTCATCATACCATTCCACCCCCCACATCCCGTCTCTTCCTTCCTCCTCTCCATTCATGTTTCTGGCAAGCAGCTTTAGGGCAAGGAAGAGCTTGTAAGGTGCTCAAAAATCCTTGCAAAAAGAGGAGCAAAAAGAGAGGGGTAAGTGGGTACCCTGTTTTCTGGGTTTTTGGTTGAGTTTGAGTTTGGGTGGGATGATTTTATGCATGCTAAGTATAGGTTTGGGTGAAACCTTGGTATGGGTGCTTGCATGGTAGTATTATGTAACTACTAGCATGTTAGTTCGAGCATGTTACATGTTTTATGTGATAGATTTCTGGCTATGAAACTATGTGCTCGAAAATCTGGGCAAGGAAGAGCATGCTCTGTTTTCTGTATAAGTTGGTTGGGGTTGAAGATTTTTATGATGTTATGATGCATGTTAGCTTAGGTTTTGTTAAACCTTTGATTTAAGTGCTTACATGGAAGTTTTATGAAGTTCCTAACATGTTTGTTTGAGCAAGTATGTTGTGTTATGAAGTAGATTTGATGATATGAAATGAGGTCCTAGAAAATCTGGAAATATCCCGATTTTCAGAGTGCTCGATCGATCGAGATTTTTGTACCGATCGATCGAGCGAGGCAGAAGCTTTTAAGCATGGTTTGAAATTTCAGGCGTCGATCGATCGAGGGATTTCTCGATCGATCGGTGAAACTCCTCGATCGATCGGTAAAATGTTTCGATCGATCGATCGAGGCAGAGTGTTTGGGCACTGTTTGTGCACAGTTTCTCGATCGATCGAGACCTTGGGGCCGATCGATCGAGAGAGGCAGAATGTTGAAAATAAAATGATGATTTATTTTGTTAAGTTTATGGTATGAGATGATATTGAGGCATCTAATATGGTATTATGTGGTCTTGTAGAACCATCCCATGTACCAGTACAATCAAGGAGATAAAGTCTGTTGACTCCTCCTCCTTTTAGAAAGGTACGTAAGAGACGTACGGGCATCGAACGGTAAAACACATCCCTACATTACGACTATGCTTTTATCGCATGAGTATTTATGATGAAATGATGATGTTTATAAGACGTTTATATATTCATACGATGTTTATTCTGTGGTAAGATGCCACGGGGTAAGATGCCCATATGGTAAGAGGCCATACGATGTTTGTATGTGGTAAGATGCCACGGGGTAAGATGCCCATATGGTAAGAGGCCATACGATGTTTATTATGTGGTAAGATGCCACGGGGTAAGATGCCCATATGGTAAGAGGCCATACGATGTTTATTATGTGGTAAGATGCCACAGGGTAAGATGCACATATGGTAAGAGGCCATACGATATTTATGATGTGGTAAGATGCCACAGGGTAAGATGCCCATATGCATGAATATGAATCAGGGACAACAAAAAGAAGTTAACGAATAACCAGCATGTTTACTTAACCAAGATTTAATGCATTTACTGTTATATTTTGTTACGATATTTATATGATGATGATGATATAAGATGATGATATTTATAAGATGATGATACTATAAGATGATGATGCTATAAGATGATGATGCTTATATGATGATGATGATATAAGATGATGATATTTATAAGATGATGATGTTATAAGATGATGATGTTATAAGATGATGATACTATAAGATGATGATACTATAAGATGATGATACTTATATGATGATGATGTTATAAGATGATGATATTTATAAGATGATGATGCTTATATGATGATGATGTTATAAGATGATGATATTTATAAGATGATGATTTTAATCATTCATGTCAAGAATTAATGATTATATGCATGGCTATGAAACAGGGACAACCAAAGAGGGTTAATGCGATTAACCTGGAAGTATATGTTACCAATTATTTTCATGCATTTATTTATATGACATTGCCTTATGATGTTAAGTAACGATGTACATGCTCATGATGGGTTGTTCCTGTAGGTACACTTTTGGACCGAAGGGCCTAGGGTCGGGTTGAGGCAGTGAACTAAAAGGAGCAAGACGCTTATAGGATACAGGATTTCGATAGTCTCTACTCTAGGAGTAGTGTAAATCTATGGCTTTAATATTCATTATTGAGAATGAAATTTATTAGCTTGTGAAATTTTGTTTTGGCCTGTAATCTTATTAGCTCAAGCTACAACCGGAACCCTAAGACGTTATAAAATGCATGTTTAGTTCAATTTATATGTTGTTAATCACTGTCAAGGTGGGAAGACCCCACAAATAGGAAGAGTTGCACCTGTCGATTCTGGGTTCTGGTGCTCAGGACGGATCTAGCGCTAAGAAAGTAGGAAGGGGTTTTTTGTTCTTGCCTCTATCATTAGCTCGGGTAGTCGAGTGGGTCTGTCGTCCTCCTCATTATAGTCCTCCTAGAATCAATAGCATTTCGTCGGCATTCCCGGATTGATTGCCTCTCAAAGAGCTGGTTCCTCCTCTCCGTGCTTAAGGCCGACAGAGGAGTGAATGCATGGGATAGATTAAATTCACTTTTCACATGCCTCTCTCAATTCCGATTTCATATCGCTTTTCGTTCATTTCCTCGAGATGAATCAGAAAGGTACTTTTCAAGTTTGAATTTGTTCATTTGGAATCTGGGTTCTTCCACTTCATTTTTCTTCCCCCTTATACCATAGACTTTCCTGTCCTCTAAGACTTTCATAAAGTGATAGCCGCTCCTTTAAAAATGGACACAACCTGTATGCAAGAAATCAAAAACGAAAACAGTAGCATTGCTTTCATCAAGCACACTGCCTTTCTCCGCTTTCTATCGAGTGAAGCACCGAGCCTATGCTTCTCAGGAATGAGGAATGCACCCTTTAGGGGTGTGCGTGCTATCCCAAAAAGAGCTTCACAGATGCTACTGTCACAGCTCGTACCTCGCTCCTTCTTTTCATTTATCAGGAAAATGAGCACCCTCAGGTTGGACAGTCTTTCTGAAAGGGGAGGAATGGAAGCTTACCCGCCATTGCGCAACTTTATTATAGCTGCCTTCGTGCCATGTGGAAAAGATCATTCCTAAGATCTCCTTCTTTAATAGCAGTATCACTACCAAAGACAACAATCCCTACATTCTCATTCTCAAGATTTAAGGCCCTGATCTCTCGCGACCCCTACTCTAATCAAAAGACTAACAAGGTGATTAATTGTAATTCATTCCTTGATATCAAAACCTAAACCTACTCTCTCTCACTCTCTCGGCCGCCGCCTCCTTCCTCCTCCATATTCACGGCCGACGTGAATAGTGGTGACCGGAAAGGCCGCCGTTTAATCGTTTTTGAACCGTGAGTTGAGTTTTGATTTAAGAACTAGTCTAGCAACTTGTTCTTAAATCCCCTATGGATTTGATCGTGTGGATACCGTAGAGGCAAGACCTTTGGAGGTGTTGCTCGTAACTCGAAGTTCGTTGGACGTGGTGCTTCGTGGATTCTGTTCAAACACGCTACAAGGGTGAGACTTTTGTAATCCCTAATCCGATATGATAACCTTCGTATAGATCCGGTGTATTGGTAATCCAAATTTTTTTTTATTCCGCTGCGTTGCTATGCTTGTTGGATTACTTACAAAAATCACACTTATCAACTCCCCCAAACTTATCACTTGATCGTCCCTTAGCAATAATGAGATTCAAAATATAGAGTTCATCCTTAATACTTTAAAAGAATTAACTAGCAACTCAAATGTATAGCTCAGAAACCTCACTTACACACAATCAAGAGTCAATCCAAAAATTAACAAGACGTGTTGTCTCCTAGGTCAAGCAATACATCGCAAAATTGGAACGTGCATGTGTGCTATTGTCAAACTTACGTTTCATGCATATCTTTAAGATCAACCATGTTAAAAAACTCAATGTCAAGATTACCATCAAGCACCCCATAGGCCTATTTTTCAAGCACTTCTCCACTAATGTAATTAAGCCCTAGACTTGGATCAAAAGCTCTTTTTAAGCTTATAATATTAGGTCTTTGGCGTCGGTTTCAAAGAAAATGTATGGATATGAGAGGAAGAGAGTATAATACGTATAAATCATTTTAGCATATTTCATTCTCTTTTCTTTTCTTTCTTCTTTTCTTCATAACTTGATGATCATGGGCTATGTTAGATTCTGCTAAATAATAGTCAATGAAGGATTCCCCCATGGTTCATCATCACAATATTATGCTATTATTTCATTATGCCTTTCTTTTTCTTTTGTTCCAATAATAATTGAATTTTTTTCTTGTAATTGCTCAAAACATAGTATATGCAAAAAAAATTCATTATACTCCCTTATGGTGAGGATACAAATTCTTTTAAGGCTCATGAAATTGTAGGTATAATGACTTTATCAACGAAAATCGAATAGTGGCTAATTTTCATTCTTATTCAATCAAACTCAAAGTTGGATACTAGGGATAAATATAGACAAGGTAGGCTTGAAAGACTCAAACATTCCAAAGATCGCCTAAATCATATGAAAATCAAGTTCATAATTATAAAATTTCGCCTTAAAGTGCCATCATCAAATAGGTTCTAGGGTGGCTTTAAGGTTCTCAAGACAAATCATTAAGTTTACCCAGCTTTTCACTATGCAACATGTAATCTACAAAATCATGACTCAAAGTGCTAAAAATATTCCTCAATTTCGACATACTAACTCAACAAAGGATATTCACATACAAGTCAAAAAAATTCAAAACTCAAGTTGAGATGTAAAGCAAGATTGGTTTCCTCATGTATAACTGTTACAATTCTAAATCGATTATTTCTCAAGTTAGAAAACACATTTTCCATAAAAACAAAAATGTAGATGCTCAAGGAAAACACAAGTGATAGTTTCAATAGATAGCTAGCAAAAATCATATCAAAAGACAGTCAACAACAACAGCAGATAGTAGCAGAAAGTAAACACCCCAAACTTAATATGTGCATTGCCCTCAATGTACATCAACAATAAAAATAATGGCAAAGCACATACCTTCGCGACGATCATCAGTAATCGTTGCCCTCATCCTCATGCTCCGATGGCGGCATTGGGGGTTGTTGCTGGTATGGTGGGAACAGCTGTAATGGTGGGAAGGGAAGCTGTGATGTCCGAAATAATTAATAATCGTTCATTAGATTTATTTATGGTGTTTATGTGATATGTCAGGATTTTATTCTTGGGTATCGGATTTTGGAGCGGAGTCGGGATAAATGATTCCGGGATTGAACTTGTATCTTAAATTATTTATGAAGGGGGATTTTTTTTTGCTAATAATAAAATATATTTTTATTAGTGTTAATAATAATATAATAGTTAATAATTTGAGTGGGGGATTAAATGTGGGTTGGCTTTTCTTTCCACCCTCTTCCATCGATCAAAAGACCCATTTCCCCTCTTCATTTTATCGACTTGCAGCAGCAATCAAAACGGCGATCCCTTCAAACATTTTAGGACATATTTCATGCAGGTTCGTGTCCATAATTTTACCTTGTTCATCGGTTGCTCTTCCCTTAAATGTTCTCAGTGATGGTTCGATTTTTTTCCTGCAATTTTGGGGGTTTGAGACTGTCGATTTCTGTCCATAGGGTTATGCATTTTGTTTAGTCGATTACTATCTTGATGGATTTGTGTTTTAGTGTGGTTGATCATTTGTTGGATTTATGTACGGTTTTGTTTTTCTTCATTGCATTTCGTTCTTTCCCCTTACTGTGCGTCGATCTTTGCTGCTGTCAATTCCATGGCTCAAAGCTGGGAATTGATTAAGATTTGGCACAATATTACCACATTTGGTTGATGTTAGTTTGATTAATTTTAGTTAGATAGTGGCATAGATTTTAATTTGATCTCTAGCTAAAGGAATTGCTGAAATAAGTGTCTGAATGAGGTTGGGGTGGGTTCAAATTTGCTCTGTGAGTGCGTGTTCCAGCAGTACTCGTGTGCGTGTGTGTTTTGTTGTGTGTGAACGTGGTGATCCAGCATATACAAGCGTGTGGGTGCGTTTTAGCATGAAAATGTATGTATATTCTGTAGTGGATGTGTAAATATGCACATATAAACACCTAATACACTTGTGTGTGAATATTTTACCATATCCAAAGACTTGTAATTGCTTATGGATTGATGAGTATTTTATGTGATAAGGTTAACACTAGTAGTAAGGTTTATTACAATATGTATGAGATATTAATCCCAAGTATGAGTGGAGAATTATAACTAGAATTATAATGGCATGAAAGAATGATATGATTAGTTGGACCTGATTACGATATAACTTTATTGGTATATTGGTTATTGTCATTGAGTTGTTGAATTGATATTCGATATAGATACCCCACGGGACTCAGGACGACAATGGTAGCTTGTTCATGTTGTCGACTTTAAGGTACGTGGTGACGTACGAGCAGGTATAATATGAATTATCTCATATTCCAGTATTCATATATGTGAATAATTGTGATGACTGAATATAAGGGAACAAATATCAATATATGAAATGAGTTTGATATATATGGTATGGGGACACGTAAATGTACGTTGTCCGGGTTGGGAGTTGGGTATTATGTGAATTGAGTTTGATAAATGTGGTATGGTGGACTCGTAAATATACGTGGTCCAGATATGGAGTTGGGTATGGATGCCATTGGCAAGACCAGTATGAGGAAGTGTTGAGTGAGATAGATTGATAGACAGAACTGCATTGACATGGAACTAATTACGATTGAGCATAAATAATAGATTCTTGTTGTATTAAATTCATTGTGTGGTTAAGTATCATATTTTCAGTGACAATACTAAACTTTATGTTATGAAAGCGTGTAAGCTTGAAACAGGAACATTGTGTGGAACCTATACAGATTCAGAACTTCACGGGGAGTACATTTTATCGATTTTCGATATTCTTAAATCGTTATATCATTATCTTTATGCATTGTTATGATATGGGTAGTGTGATGTTGGTATACTCACCCTGTGTGGGGGTTGTTTCTGTTGAAACAGGTATTACAGCTACAAGGTTATTTTGGCGTAGCAAGCTCGAGCTTGGTTGGACAATATTGTTTCCTAAAGCGTAGAGTGAGATTGAGTAAATGGTATACATTATTTATGCAACTAGATGGATATTCATTATTTGTTGCTCGTATTTGAGCACTTGGAGTCGTGTATATGGACTGTATAATGGTGTTGAAGCCCACTTTTTATATCTCCTTAGTACTGTGTTTTCCCTGGCCGGGAACTTACTTATGTTCTTTTAGTATTGTGTTTTTCCCTGGCTGGGAGTTAGTTTTAATGATATGTTATATTTTTGGATAACCCAAATTATGGGGAGACTCTGCCCAATTTTTATAAAAGTTATGGGGATTATGTGAAGCATGTAATGATTCTCTAAAGAGAATGAAATTTTTTACATACTCAAATGACGTCATAATCGCATTATTGACGTGTAGGGACGTTGGGGTCTTACATTAGTGGTATCAGAGCAAAGGTTAGCTCTTTGGGATGTTTAAGGGCATAGGGATGTGTTGATAGACATATATATCACATGATTTGTGCATGATTGCGGTCTTGTGTGAGTGTGAAAAGATATTTATATGCTTATGTGCATAGTATGATATGAAATGATGGAAATTGTTATTATTGCTAACCAATGTGGTTACAGGGACGTATGGCATACGATGAATGTGATAGTGAGAATAACCGGTGATGCCAATGTACGTATGCACTTGATGTAGTATTTTTGTGGAGTACAAGAGATCGGTAACATATGTGATACTATATATTACTGATTTGAGTTGGTGATTTTGATATTGTGTCGTTGGGTGAGCGACGAAATGATAGACTATGTTGTTAATAATTTGGTGTTGTATATGTGTAGATTGAAGTGTATGCACGCCATATCTGTATATAGTACTGAGTAAACATAAATTGCAGGAGAAATGAGAAAATGAGATATGATATCTGAGGACAGGAAATGGTAGACAGTACTGTGCTGTTGAAATATGACAACAGGTGATGTGGCAATCGGGTATGTGTATGTCATTTACATGATGACATGGGTACGTGACAATGTATGAGCGCTGATTCAATCGTTCCTATTTATTGTATAATGTATTGATGATTGGTGATCCCTGTGGATGGTGATTTATGATTGAGTGATGTGACAGGGTCACCGCCGAGAGGCGAGTGATGTGTTTATTTAGAGGTCGCCACTAGAGTGTGCGATGTGATCATGTTGTGTGAATGTAGAGTGGGGTCACCGCTGAGGCGAGTGATGTGTTTATTTAGAGGTCGCCACTAGAGTGTGCGATGTGATCATGTTGTGTGAATGTAGAGTGGGTCACCGTTGAGGCGAGTGATGTGTATATATTATTTGTGGTCGCCGCTGACGAGCGAGCGATGTGATATGGGTCGCCACTAATGAGTGAGCGACGTGATATTGGGTCACCACGGACGAGTGAGTGATGTGGTCACCGCTGACGAGCGAGCGATGTGATATTGGGTCGCCACTGAGGAGTGAGCGATGTGATTCAGGTCACCACTGACAAGTGAGTGATGTGGTCGCCGCTGGCAATCGAGCAACGTGTATATTTCAGGGTCAATACTAGAGAGAGCATGCGACGTGTATATTGATATTGAGTCGATGCTAGGGAGAGCATGCGATGTGATTATTGTCGGGATATACACTGTTGAGAGTGTGCAATGTATTTTATATGCCTCCACTATAAAGGGAGGGTGATGAATATACGTTGATTTAAATTGACCTTGTTGATTTGACGTATTGTGATAATCAAATGTACAGGTGAAAGCGATCATGGAGAGTGTGGATGAAGAGACATTATTGTTTTCTTTCATTTTTATTGCAGTGGATGCAATAGCGGGGTGTGATTGATACCGATATATTGATGACATTTATTGGTGAGATGATGGTATGATTATATTGTGATATTTGAAATTTATTTACCGCTATCATGTCGAAGCGATGGAAATATTGTGAATGCCGCTGATATGTCGAGGCAATGAATATTTTTGGACGGTCATGTTATTGATGATGAGTATATCAATTGTGTATTGATATAAAATTATATTTTGTGGAATATTTATGTTGAGAACAGGGACAGTTTTAAGGATCAAGTGTGGATCCACTGTGTACAGTAAGTGTTATTACATCTTATTGTTTTAAGAATGTAATTTTATTCATTTTGATTATGGATATTTATATGGATGCCCGTAGTGGCGATGAGATTATGCATGCCAGGTTTGGCGATGAGTATTGATATATTGCTGTTATGTTAGCAATAAATATTTTCGTACCGCTATTGTGTTAGCGATGAATATTAATGATATGTTGATTGCAGATAGCAGTGAAGTTGTGTTATACAAACCATATTATTGTTTCTTGAACACATGAGTTGTAGCTCAAGAGAATATTGGAATATTCAATGGGAACGAGAAATTGAGGTAAATCATTTCGTTTTGTTTAACATGTTTGATTTATGGATTGTGAACTATCGCGATTGATTGGTATGGTTTATGAGAACCAATTTAAAGATGAGGAAGAATTGAGAAAGAAATTGAAATGACGTCTAGTATTGATATGTTCATTGATTAATTTTGCAGAGAAGAGATAACAGTGGGGTAATGATGATCAGAGTGAAATGATATTGGTTTATGAAAGCATGATTGTTTTGTATACTGTGAGATTAATGATCTGTTAATCATGTTATGTTGAGTTAAATGTAACCATGTTGGAATGAGAATAATGAACAGGTCATGAGATGAAATGAACGTCGCGGGATGACGTGATATCGCTACAAATGTTGTAGGGTCTTCCTACCTTAACATCATACTAATAACGTATATTGGACTAAACATGCATTAATAACATCTTAGGGTACCGGTTGTAGCTTTGAGCTAATAAGATTACAGGCCAAAAATAAAATTTCAAAACTTAATAATTACATTCTCGATAATGAATGTTAAAGCTATAGATTTACACTACTCCTAGAGTAGAGACTATCCAAAATCCTGTATCCTATATTCTTTTATGCTCCTTTTAGCTCACTGCCTCAACCCGACCCTTAGCCCTTCAGTCCAAAAGTGTACCTACAGGAACAACCCATCATGAGCATGTACATCATTACTTAGCATCATAAGGTAATGACATATAAATAAATGCATGAAAATAATCGTAACATATACTTCCTGGTTAATCGCATTAACCCACTTTGGTTGTCCCTGTTTCATAGTCATGCATATAATCATTAGTTCTTGACATAAATGATTAAAATCATACTTCACATATATGCTCATAATCAACAATGTTATTTAGAAATGAAGATGTTTCTGGCCTTGTTATGTCAGCGGAACAATTGGCCCCCTCGCTTCGACATATAGCGGTACTGTGATACCCCTCGCTACACCTTGATAGCGGATGTATCTCCTCGCTAGCCATGTCAGCGGTAAGTACCTTCCTCGCTTTCCCATAACAACTACCAGAACACTCTACCATTCTCAATAACATAGTTAAACATACATCATCATCATCATCTTGTAAACATCATCATCTTATAAACATCATCATCTTGTAAACATCATCATCTTATAAACATCATCATCTTATCATAAACGTCCTCATAAACATCATATCATCTTTACTCATCATAAACACCATCATCATAAACTTACTTATCATAATCATCATCATAAACATCGTAAATACTTATGTAATCATTGCGTAGTCATAGTATAGGAATGTGTTTTACAGTCCGATGCCCGTACGTTTCTTACGTACCTTAATTCCCAAAAGTGGAGAAGTTGGAGAACTTTATCTCCTTGATGTTGTTGGTACCTGGGATGGTTCTACACAACCATACAAATCAATATTAGAAGCTAAACAATAGCCAAATACCAAAAATTCAACAAAAAACATCATTTGCCATTTTTAAGCTGCTGGCGATCGATCGCTGCATCGAGGCGATCGATCGCCTGACTTTTTGCCTCGCGGCAATCGATCGCTTCATATATGGCAATCGATCGCCTGCTGTGCAAATCGCTACTGGCCTTCGGCGATCGATCGCCTCATATATGGCGATCGATCGCCACCTGCTGGTGCGCGATTCTTCACCATTTTTGAGCATTTTTCAAGCTCAACTTCATACCCTTCAAACCCAAACTTTCCAACATAACAAATATCATCATAACTCACTAAAATCCACATAAAACACTTCAAAAATCATACCCCAACAACATACAACACATACTCAAAACAAACCCACATAAAACACTTCAAAAATCATCCCATTTCAAACCCAAACATCATTAAAACTTTAGGAAGGGTTGCATACCTCTTGAGGACTCCAAATCCTACAACTAATCCCACAAACAAGACTTTTGTGAAGATTCCTCCTTCCTCCTTGCCAAGTTTCGAAAATGGGAAATGGGTAGGGTTTGAGAGTGAAATTGGGGATTTTAAAAGAGTAAAGGGTAAAGCGAGGTTAAAGTGAATAAAGTGGGGGGTATAGTGGGGTATGGGTTTTTAATTTGCACCCCAAAATTAACATGATGTATAAAATACCCCAACATGGTATTTTAAAAGTATTTTACAAAAATGCAACAAACTTCCACTAAATCCATATTTTCCTCATAATTAACACTCAATACAATTACATCATGTTAACACCTCATTTTCCAACATGCATAACATGCACCCTGAAATGCAACCCCCAGGTTACGCCTATCAAGTGACTAAGCATTTCAACATGATAATTAATTTCAACACATAAATCAATTATCACCATAATTAATCATATAAACATCATTAATGCCCAAATTGCATATAATTAATTTTGGGGCATCACAAATGTCCTGTGTGGACGTGTGATCATTGTGAATGTTGCGGGTCGACGTAGTAAGTACGAAATTATGATGTTATTCTCTAGTATATAATGACAACACTGGTAAATAATCATGGAGGGATTAATGATGAGTTAGAAATGATGTGATAGACAATATAATGATGTCATGGTGAGAATACATGGGATATATGATTATTCACTTTAGATGAGTTATCATTTTGATATTGTGTTAGAAACTGGGAGACATATAAATGATGATATATGCAATGAGACTGATGTATGAGAAATCATGAAATAGTACTTTGTTGAATTAAGGATCGAAATTAATTATGTCATTGAGGCATGTAATTGATTCTTATGTTGAATTTCAATCACACAGATATGTGATAGTATGTTATAGCTTGATAGGTACTGAATTGCGTGAAATTTTGACGCAGGGATATTAATGTTTGATGACAGAAACATTATGAATATCAATAATACGTAAATGACAAGGTACGTGGTTATGCTATGAGTATTTGAGAAATACTAATGAGTTTATTTTTAGTACTTGTTCCATGGCAGATGATAGTTGGGTGATGAAATGCGGAAAGTTTGATGCTTAAGAGCATTTGAGTACTATGATGAGCAAGATATTATGATGCTACTGTATATTGTAGATGATTTCACCTACAAAGGTATGAGACGAATTATATTGATGCCTTGTTTTAGATGGAGTATAATCGTGACATAGGAATATTGATTTTAGGCCATTCATCATGATTTGATATTGATGATTTGTGGTTGTTGGTGCGTATAATGTGGATATATGTATGTGAGAATTACTAATGGGTTTTCTAGTAATTACTTTGCACCAGATAATAGCCAGGAGATGATATATGAGATGTTGATGCGTAAAGGCTCAAGAGTACCGCTACTTCATACGGACGATGGTGGTGATGTTGGTATAAGTTTCATACATTTGCAACAACACGGGTATGAAGTTATTTATACGATAAAGGTTGGTGTATTGTCATACATTCTTATATACACATAATATGCATGGATTGCATGATTTAGCGATTATATGATGTGTACTATGATGAAAGTAAACTATGACGGATTAAGATTTTGTGCAAGGAAACTGTACCGATGGGGGTACGCAGGTACTGAAGTATGACAAAGAGGCTTGATGATTAAACACTGTAAGTGTTGACTTTTACGAATTAATGGCACTTGATAATTGTTAACATGTTGATACTAATCTTAGAATGATGTTAGTGTGCTAGTAACGATAATTTAACATATCATAATGAAGAGTACATAATGGCTAAAGTACGATGATGGTAAATTCGTGACGATTTACATGAATAAGTGTATTCATATATGATAACTCATTGAATTTTAATGTTGGAATATGGTAAAGTGATGTGACTTGCAGTCTTGCGATCGTTAGTGTAATGGGACACATGTGTGAGCCGTGATGATTCAGATGGTTGTCATCCAACAGGTGGTCAGGTCACTATCTTGAGTTGTATAACGGTACGTAAATTTTACTGTTAGCTTTATGGTAAGCATGTATTTAAATTTCGAGGTCGAAATTTTATTAGTTGGAGAAAATTGTGATGTCCGAAATAATTAATAATCTGTCATTAGATTTATTTATGGTGTTTATGTGATATGTCGGGATTTTATTCTTGGGTATCGGATTTTGGAGCGGAGTCGGGATAAATGATTCCGGGATTGAACTTGTATCATAAATTATTTATGAAGGGGATTTTTTTTCTTGCTAATAATAAAATATAATTTTATTAGTGTTAATAATAATATAATAGTTAATAATTTGAGTGGGGGATTAAATGTGGGTTGGCTTTTCTTTCCACCCTCTTCCATCGATCAAAACACCCATTTCCCCTCTTCATTTTATCGACTTGCAGCAGCAATCAAAACGGCGATCCCTTCAAACATTTTAGGACATATTTCATGCAGGTTCGTGTCCATAATTTTACCTTGTTCATCGGTTGCTCTTCCCTTAAATGTTCTCAATGATGGTTCGATTTTTTTCCTGCAATTTTGGGGGTTTGAGACTGTCGATTTCAGTCCATAGGGTTATGCATTTTGTTTAGTCGATTACTATCTTGATGGATTTGTGTTTTAGTGTGGTTGATCATTTGTTGGATTTATGTACGGTTTTGTTTTTCTTCATGGCATTTGGTTCTTTTCCCCTTACTGTGCGTCGATCTTTGCTGCTGTCAATTCCATGGCTCAAAGCTGGGAATTGATTAAGATTTGGAACAATATTACCTCATTTGTTGATGTTAGCTTGATTAATTTTAGTTAGATAGTGGCATAGATTTTAATTTGATCTCTAGCTAAAGGAATTGCTGAAATAAGTGTATGAAAGAGGTTGGGGTGGGGGTCAAATTTGCTCTGTGAGTGCGTGTTCCAGCAGTACTCGTGTGCGTGTGTGTTTTGTTGTGTGTGAACGTGGTGATCCAGCATATACAAGCGTGTGGGTGCGTTTTAGCATGAAAATGTATGTATATTCTGTAGTGGATATGTGTAAATATGCACATATAAACACCTAATACACTTGTGTGTGGATATTATACCATATCCAAAGACTTGTAATTGCTTATGGATTGATGAGTAATTTATGTGATAAGGTTAACACTAGTAGTAAGGTTGATTACAATATGTATGAGATATTAATCCCAAGTATGAGTGGAGCATTATAACTAGAATTATAATGGCATGAAAGAATGATATGATTAGTTGGACCTGATTACGATATAACTTTATTGGTATATTGGTTATTGTCATTGAGTTGTTGAATTGATATTCGATATAGATACCCCACGGGACTCAGGACGACAATGGTAGCTTGTTCATGTTGTCGATTTTAAGGTACGTGGTGACGTACGAGCAGGTATAATATGAATTATCTCATATTCCAGTATTCATATATGTGAATAATTGTGATGACTGAATACAAGGGAACAAATATCAATATGTGAAATGAGTTTGATATATATGGTATGGGGACACGTAAATGTACGTTGTCCGGGTTGGGAGTTGGGTATTATGTGAATTTAGTTTGATATATGTGGTATGGTGGACTCGTAAATATATGTGGTCCAGATATGGAGTTGGGTATGGATGCCGTTGGCAAGACCAGTATGAGGAAGTGTTGAGTGAGATAGATTGATAGACAGAACTGCATTGACATGGAATTATTTATGATTGAGCATAAATAATAGATTCTTGTTGTATTGATTTCATTGTGTGGTTGAGTATCATATTTTCAGTGACGATACTAAACTTGATGTTATGAAAGCGTGTAAGCTTGAAACAAGAAAATTGTGTGGAAGCTATACGGATTCAGAACTTCACAGGGAGTACATTTTATCAATTTTCGATATTCTTAAATCGTGATATCATTATCTTTATGCATTGTTATGATATGGGTAGTGTGATGTTGGTATACTCACCCTGTGTGGGGGCTGTTTCTGTTGAAACAGGTATTACAGCTACAAGGTTATTTTGTCGTAGCAAGCTCGAGCTTGGTTGGACAATATTGTTTCATAAAGCGTAGAGTGAGATTGAGTAAATGGTATACATTATTTATGCAACTAGATGGGTATTCATTATTTGTTGCTCGTATGTGAGCACTTGGAGTCGTGTATATGGACTGTATAATGGTGTTGAAGTCCACTTTTTATATCTCCTAGTACTGTGTTTTCCCTGGCCGGGAACTTACTTATGTTCTTTTAGTATTGTGTTTTTCCCTGGCTGGGAGTTAGTTTTAATGATATGTTATATTTTTGGATCACCCAAATTATGGGGAGACTCTGCCCAAATTTTTATAAAAGTTATGGGGATTATGTGAAGCATGTAATGATTCTCTAATGAGAATGAATTTTTTTACGTACTCAAATGACGTCATAATCGCATTATTGACGTGTAGGGACGTTGGGGTCTTACAGAAGCGGAGGTCGAATCTGAATATCTTGGAAGCCTAGTGCCATTGTATTGTTCCATGCGACTTGATATTGCAGGAACTCCTCCTGTCGTAGACGCATAGCTTGTACCTCGTGGTGGATCAAGTCTAGAGTAACAGAGGAATTCCCAGATGCAACAGAAGATGTAGTCGGCTGAGATGCAGCCTGACTACCTGAAGGTCTGTCACGTGCTCTCCTCGTTGTGGTGCGGTGGTGGCGGCGGCAGGATCATGCATCACGATAGCAGACATCGGAGGTAAAATCTCCTCATCATCGTCCCAAGCAACTCCTTACCATCGACATAACTCAGTGATAGTGGCATGACATGGCAGGCCGGAGATAGGTGAGCCTAGGATGGCTCTCCAGATAGACAACTCCACACGTCGTCCTAAGTTAATAGATTTGCCGGTGATGATGGCAAAAACCAGGATAGCTCGATTCGTGGTGACCTTGGACGTGTTATGAGTCGGGAAACCACAATAGAAAACCAAGCCTATGATTCCTCTGTCAATTCGGATTTTAGAACTTTTAGTGGCTCGCCATCATTGTTTCTCCTCCATTCAATCCCCTCGATGCAGATGGTCTGTATGATTTCATTGTAGTCCACCTGGGAGTGAGCATACACCGAGTATTGATCCTCCACAATGTCCGGCACATTGTAAAGGGCATTGATTATGTGGCGGTTGTAATTGACTCTCGTCCCCCGGACAAATGTATCGGCCGCATGTGGGAATGCCTTCAGGTTGGCATAGAATTCTCTTACTACTGGCACCACTGCGACCCATGGTGTGACGCCCCAAAATTAATTAATTGCAATTTAGGTATTAATTATGTTTATATGATGAATTATGTTGATAATTGATTTATGTGTTGAAATTAATTATCATGTCGAAATGCATAGTCACTTGATAGACGTGACCCGGGGGTTGCATTTCAGGGTATATGTTATGCATGTTGGGTAATGAAGTGTTAACATGATTTATTTGTTTTGGATGTTAATTATGAGGAAGGTATGATTTTAGTGGAAGTTTAATGCATTTTTGTAAATGCTTTTAAAATACCATGTTGGGGTATTTTATACATCATGCTAATTGATGGGATACAATTTTATTAACCCATATACCCCCCACTATATCCCTTTACCCCACTACACTTTATTCACTTTACCCTTTCCCCTCTAAAATCCCCAATTCACTCTCAAAACCCTACCCATTCCCCATTTTCGAATTCACCAAGAAAGGAGAAGGAAAGCTCCACAAAACTTTTGTTTGTGTGATTTTTGTTAAGATTTGGAGTCTTCAAGAGGTATGGAACCCTTCCTAAAGTTTTTATGATGTTTGGTTTTGAAATGGGATGATTTTGAAGTGATTTATGTGGGTTTGTTTTGAGTATGTGTTGTATGTTGTTGGGGTATGATTTATGAAGTGTTTTATGTGGGTTTTAGTGAGTTTTGATGATGTTGATGTTGTAGGAAAGTTTGGATTTGTAGGGTATGAGGATGGAGCTTGAAAAATGCTCAAAAATGGTGAAAAATCGCGCACCAGCAGGTGGCGACCGATCGCCATATATGAGGCGATCGATCGCCGATGGCCAGTGGCGATTTACACAGCAGGCGATCGATCGCCTCAAATGAAGCGATCGATCACCACGAAGCGAACAATCATGCGATCGATCGCCTTGTTTTAAGCGATCTATCGCCACTGTTTAAAAAGTGGAAAATGATGATTTTGATGATTTTTTTGGAATTTGGCTATTATTTAGCTTCTAATTTTGATTTGTATGGTTGTGTAGAACCATCCCAGGTACCAACGACATCAAGGAGATAAAGTTCTCCAATTTCTCCACTTTTGGAATTAAGGTACGTAAGAAGCGTACGGGCATCGGACGGTAAAACACACTCCTATTAAGACTATGCTATGATTACATAAGTATATATGATGTTTATGATAATGATTATGATAAGTAAGTTTATGATGATGATGTTTATGATGAGTAAAGAGGATATGATGTCTATGGGGATGTTTATGATAAGTGATGATGATGTTTATGATATGGTAAGATGCCATACGATTGGGTAAGATGCCATATGGTAAGATGTCATACGATGTTTATGATATGGTAAGATGCCATACGATAGGGTAAGATGCCCATATGGTAAGATGCCATGCGATAGGGTAAGATGTCCATATGGTAAGATGCCATACGATGTTTATGATATGGTAAGATGCCATACGATAGGGTAAGATTCCCATATGGTAAGATGCCATGCGATAGGATAAGATGTCCATATGGTAAGATGCCATACGATGTTTATGATATGGTAAGATGCCATACGATAGGGTAAGATGCCCATATGCATGAATGTGAATCATGGACAACAAAAATAAAGGGAAGTTAACGAATAACCAGCAAGTTTACTTAACTAAGATTTCATGCATTTACTGTTATCTTTTTATGATGTTAAGTAAGGATGTATATGCTCATGATGTGTTATCCCTGTAGGTACGCTTTTGGTCTGAAGGGGGCTAAGGGTCGGGTTGAAGCAGTGAGCTATGAGGAGCATAAAAGAAGATAGGAATACAAGATTTTTGAATAGTCTCTGCTCTAGGAGTAGTATAATTCTATCGCTTTAACATTCATTGTCAGGAATGTAATTATTAAGTTTTGAATTATTTTGGCCTGTAACTCTATTAGCTCAAAGCTACAATCGGAACCCTAAGTTGATATGAATGCATGATTAGTCCATAATATGTGATTATAATGATGTTAAGGTAGGAAGACCCTACACATGGAGCCCTCAGAAAGGTCATCCAATCATGCCTACGTGCCTCTCTAAACACAACACTGTCTGTGGAGTTAAACTCCATGCCTCATTCTCTAACAAAATTTTTCCTCAACATGGCACGATAGAACTCTAAATCAGACTCATTCAAAAAAATTTGCTCATCGACATCCAGGCGTGCCGTAGAAGTGGATACCCCGCTCGTTGTTCTCCTCTTGGGTGCCATGACAATACACTAATCCAAACAATAATGAAAACCACCAACAAAATCGTCCCACCAACAACACCGCAATATACAAACAATTCTAAATTCCACAAAACCCCCCACACTTAACAATTTCAATATCCAACTCCACCAATAATCCAAAAATTCAATCTTTATTAACACCCACAATTTATACTTATACAATCTGAAATTTCAAGAAGTGTATAGCCAAAATACCTCAATAAATCGAAATTTGTAGTGGTATGAAGTCATTGGCTTGTACCTTGTCAAACTTGTGGGTTGTTGTTGATTTCCTCTTCTAAAATCTGCAAATCTGGAACCATTAGGACAATTTGAGTGCAATTTGCACAATATAGGAGTGAAATTGAAGAATTGTGCAAAGATTGGAGTGAAATCTCAAGAGAAATGGCAAAATGGCGATTTTGGGGGAAGGTTTTTTCACTGAGTCTGTGTGTAATTGTGTGTGTTAGTGTGTGAGTTCATGCTTTTAAAAACTGAATCTGCGTGCTACCGATCGATCGGTACATTGTACCGATCGATCGGTTCAAGGCCGTAGCTTTTTCATGAAATTCACTGAAAAGTGATCGATCGGTAAATATTGACGATCGATCGGTGTTTTTTTTTCACACTTACCTATGAATGCAGTCAAATTCTTTAGTCAACCCCATGCTAATGAAATATGAAAATTAACTAAGATATTAAAAACAAAGTTAAGGGAAAAAAAGTTCTTGATTTATAGTCTCAAGCTGAACTTCTTACCCAATCGCTTTTATGGCTCGAAGTATGTAGATTAGTGTCGTCCACGTTAAAGTGCCTCAACCGCTCTTCATTTACCACATAAGTGCCTAGAATATGATCACTTACCTTAATTGTTCCATGAGCATAGACAATAGTCACCAAGTCATGGCTCTCGCCTTCTTTAGTCTTTAGCTCGGTCTTCACCTCCACCTCAACCGTACCTTGCACCACATCAACAAGCAAAGTGTCAATCATGTTGAGTTTTAAATAATCATGCTCGTGGTGTGCGTGTGTTGACGATTTAAACATATTAAATGTAACTCGATCCTCTCCTACACAGAGGATCAACTTCCCTTCTTCAACATCAATGATGGCTCTTCCAGTAGCTAGGAATGGGCCCCCCAGAATCAATGGCATGTTCACATCTTCTTCCATATCCAATACAAGGAAATCCACCGAGAACGTGAATTGATCTATCTTGACTAGCACATCCTCGATGATTCCTAGTGGGTAGGTGATGGACTTGTCCGCCATTTGAAACACCACCCATGTGGTTTTCGGCTCTCCCAGTCCAAGTCGCCTAAAAACAGACAAAGACATTTAGTTAACACTAGCACCCAAATCACATAACGATTTAATGGAGGAAATAAGCCCAATAGTTCAAGGAATAGAGAAACTCTCTGGATCTTTTAACTTGGTGGTTGTTTTCTTTTGTACAATAACACTACATTCCTCAGTCAAAAAGACGATCTCGTGCTCTCCCAATTTCCGCTTCTTAGATAACATCTCCTTTAAGAATTTAGATAATTTGGCATTTCTCGTAAATCATCAATAAATGGTATATCTATATGCAAATTCTTAAGCATGTCTAGAAATTTGGCAAAATTTGAATCAACTTTCGCCCTATTAACTACTGCGAAAAATGGGAGAGGAATGTATATTTTTTCTTGTGATGTGATAGGTACAGTGGCTCCAGTGGACTTACCCTTGTTGCATGGTTGCTCCTTCTCCTTTTTCTTAATTTCAATGTTTTCAGTCTCATTTTAGTCACCAAGTTCCCTTCCGTTCCTAAGGGTCACGACATTGGCTTGCTCCCTTGGATTCTTCTCCGTGTCAATCGATAGAGTTCCTTGTGCTCTTCCAGCCAAGATAGTTGTCAGTTGCCCTAATTGAATCTCCAAGTTCTTGATAGATGATTCTTGATTATTCATCCTTGTTTCAATTGAGGATATGAACTTGGTTAATAGCTCCTCCATGCTCGGCTTCGGTAATAACGCGGTGGTGGTTGCGTATGATACATCAACCCGTATTGTATGTATTTGGGTAGGGGTCTTTTGTGGCTGTTTTCCTACATAATTAACAGCTGCATTAGTTTGAACAAATGGGTTAACTGCCTGGCATTCAATGCTGGGATGATTTTCCTCCACGTAGTTCACAAGTAACCACTTGAGCATGGATCACTGTCATGCTCATGATGTCTAGCCTCTTGTTCAATGTCTCAATTTGGGCGGCCAAAGCAGTAACGTTGATTACTTGATTAATTATAGCTTGCTTCATCGGCATGTTCCTTTCATACTGTCACTGATAGAGTAACCATCTCCTCCAAAAGTGTATAGGTGTCTTCCGATGTCCTTCTCATAATGGTACCTCTCGATGCCGCATCAATCATAGAACGATTCGTGGAAAATAAACCATTATAGAACGTTCGCAACTGAAGCCAGTTGAGAGTCCGTGATGTGGAAATTTCCTCAATAAGTCTTTGAAGGGTCCCAAGCCTCGTACAGTGTCTCTGGATCATGTTGCATGAAAGTAGTGATGTCATTGTGCATCTTCGCAGTCTTTGATGGTGGGAAGTATTTGGACAGAAATAATAGCACCATCCCATCCCACGTAGTGATAGAACCTGCAGACAAAGAACTCAACCATGATTTAGAATTATCATTTAATGAAAAGGGAAAGAGTCGTAACCTGATAGCGTCGTCAGTAACGCCATTATGTTTAAACGTGCCATATATCTCCAAGAAGTTGGATATATGGGCGTTGGGGGTCAGGAATCGATCCCCCAAATTGGACTGGGTGCTGGATCATCTATATGATTGCATGCTTGATCTCGAAGTTGTTAGCCTAGATGCTCGGTCTAGTGATGCTAGACAGTGGTCCTTGGAAAGACGGTTGAGCATGGTCCATAAGTGATCTTGCGACTGGTGCTACAGGAACCTCCTCGCGTGTCTCGTTATCAGCCTTGAGTGTCTTGCTTGTCTTAGCCTAGTTCCACAAGTGCGTTCGATCTCGAGGTCGAAAGGCTCGAGTGTAGCTCGTTCACTCCTTAGCATAAACAAGGACAATCCCTGCAAGAGTAGATCCACAAGAGAACCAGGGAAAAGTAAAACGAAATAAAATAAAACAAAAACAGAAAAATAAATGGCTAAATTACAATCAACTAATATAGTATGATATTACTAAGACTAGTCCCCGACAACGGCGCCAAAGACTTGATCGCGTTTATTTTAAACAATTATTTTCTAGTGTGGCGCGATAATACCGCAAGTGCATTGTGTCAAGTTTTAGTATAGTGATATGAAAGTAGGGATGTCGTGCCCACATGGACTAGTAGTAAACTCAATCGGTATAATTATATTTAGCCTACGATAATTGGTTCAAAATTATGCAATAGTAAAATAACAAAATAAATCAAACTCCCAATCAACAATCGGACTAAAACGAAGAATTCAATCGAGATAAACTATCAAGACATTGGTTCACCTAAGTAATTCCCCCAAATCATCAACTAGTTCTAATCAAGATTAATGCATCTAAGTTGACGAGTTTTGCCAATTATATCTAATATACTCTCTTGAGTTATATTAAACCTAATGTCAATTGCAGTAAGTAATTCTCGTTAACTTATTTAACAAATTAATATTGCAAAAGCTTTTTGAAAACTTTTAGCCTTCGATTACTAGATATCTATAGCTATCACACATGTATTTGACGTCATCTCTCGATCTCGGTCTGAAATCCACGTTATGAGTTATTATTTTCAACAATATTATCTCTCAATCTCAATCGCAATATTAACATCATTCAAAGGTGATCAACCCCTTAAAAGCATTAAAATCATAAAGCATACACAAATATAGCAAGAACTCAAACAAAAACTAGAATTAAAATTGTGGGTTCATACATAGGATCCCCAAGTCTTGATAAAATAAACCTGGCCTATAATCATCTTTATAGAAAGATGATTATATAAATATTCAAAGTAAAACAACATCAAAAACTATAAATCAAATAAGCTAAAGGTTCAGAAATACTAATAGACGCAAGGAATTGACTCCGGGCATTGTTCATCTTCCATCTCTTGTTAAATCCTTTCTTGGCGGCTTGAAGATGGTGGAGAGGTGAATTCTAGGGTGAATTATGAGCCAAAAATCCTTTAGGTCGGCCACTTTGTGTCTTATATAGTGGGGAAGAGTTTAGGAAGATTCCTTGTAGGACACAAGCTCTAAAAGTTATTATTTTTCAGATTTTCTTGGTTATCGATCGATGGGTAAGATGTACCGGTCGATCGGTATTTTCAAGATTTAAAGCTTTAAGGTACGGCATGCTACCGATCGACCGGTACATGTGTAGCGATCGATCGGTAGATTCTTGATCGCTTTTATTTTAAACAGTTATTTCTCAGTCTAGCGATTCTATACCGCAAGTGCACGGTGTCAAGTTTTAGTATAATGATAATATAAGTACGGATTGTCGAACCCACGAGGACTAGGAAATAAGTACCAAACTCCACTAGTTTTAACTATATTTAGCCTACGAAAATTGGTTATGACTAATTAACTATAATAACTAATTAACTCAATATTTAATCAAACAAACAATAGAGAATGAGAATAAAATCAATAGAGACAATTATCTAGACTTTCGGTTCACCTATGTAATCCCCCACAATTCGCCTATTAGTTAAGAATTAAATTCAAACAATCTAAGGTGACGAGTTTTCCTAATTCACTTGATATACCTTGGTCCGGCTATAACAAATCTAATACTAACGTAACAATAAGCCACCCTCGTACCCTTATTGAACAATTAATATTGTAAGTTGATCTATGAAAACTTCTAGCCTTCGATTTTGGTAAATCTATTGCTATCACACATGTATTTGACTTTATCTCTCGATCTCAGCCTGAAATCTACGGCATAAATCACTATATCGAATTTCAATTTTATCTCTCGATCTCAATTGTAATTTAATATCATTCAAGGATGGCCAAACCCTTAAAAGCATGAAGAACAATGATTTATGCACTTAGATAAATAAGAATCAATCAAAACATTAAAATTAAATCATGGGTTCATAACATGGGATCTCCTAAGTCTTGATAACAAACTTAGCCTAGCAACATATTTAAAATCAAATGCAATATCATGTATTTCAACATCAAAAGCATAAGAAAATCAAATAGAATCAAATCAAAGTTTAAAAATACGTATAAACAAGCGATGTTGAATCGCGTCGTCGACCGTAGCTCCGTCTCCACATTGCTGTGCTTTGTACGTGAACTTCTTCACTCCAATATTTACGTGACTCTTACTGCTCACCTTCTGTACGTGAACTTCTTCTTTCTCTCGCTGCTGCTTTGCTGTTCCTTCACTTCAATTTGTTCCGCACGTTCCTTACTCTCTTCGCTTCTCTCTGCTTTCGTCTATCAGTCTGTTGCCCTCTCTTCTCCTCTGTTTCTTCAATCTCACGTAACTCTCCTTCTGGTTGTCTCTTCACTTCGTTGCTCTCCTTATTTTTACGTCACTCTCTCCTCGAATGCCGCTGTATGTTCACGTAACTCTCTCCTTGAATGCTCACGACTCTTTTCCTCGTTGCTGCTCACTTCTCTCCTCTATCTGATCCTCCTCTAACTTCGCACGTTGCTGCTCTTCTATCTGTGAAGTTTCTGTGCACTCAGAATGAATGTGGAGTTTAGACGATAGCTGTTGCTGCTCTCTTCCTTCCTCCCTCTCTGTAAAATCTCCTGTTGCTCTCTGTTAGGATCGGCCCGGAGTGTTTAGAGGGGGGGGGGGGGGGGGTGAATGAACACTCCTTCTAAAAATTAATCCTTCGTGATTTCTTTCGGCTTAGTGAAAGAAATCTGTTTCTTAATCAATTCTTGTACAAAACAGACCACTGAAAATATAAGTGCGGAACGGTCTGTTCTTGTATGTAAGAATGGCTCGATGGCTAGTGAGAAAGAACGAGTGCAGAAATAAGATACACAGGATATGTTTCTGGAAGTTCGAAGGTGGTGTAATCCTTCTACGTCTCCCCTTCTTCCAATTAAGGAAGGTTTATACTAGAAGACTTTGATTTATACAATCCTGTTGTACAAACCCGATTCAGACTGGATTTACCTCACTACCAATCTGAAACTCCTAGTCACTCAATCTGCTCAGACACACTCTGTCTGACAGTTACAATATGTTTCTCACTTTCTGATTTTCAATATGGAAAACACAAGATGCGCACAGTGATCCTAAATGATCAAATGTTACAAATAAGACGTGCTTAAGAATGATTTCAGCTTGAGAGCTTCTGAGCTTGTAAGCTTGTGCTGTTTTTGCTTTCTTGTTTTTCAATTGATCAGCGAATGTTGGTTGTCAGCCTCTGTAAGTTCCTTTTGTTGCATCCTTTTATAGTTGAATGTACCAACGACATTATTTCCCTTAATGTGCAACTTTGACTCTGCTTAAACTCTGAGTAGGCTTCTGTCTTCTTCTTTAGGATACTTGCCGTTCTGGTTCATACTTTCGGCGACTGTCAGGCAAGCTCTTCTTTGTCTTCTTACCTATTATGGCAATCTTCAGTCTTTGGTCCTTTGTAGCATTAATTACAACATTAAATGCTACAATAAATAGCCGTTAATGATTCGGACTGAGGAGCCATTCTGTATGTATCCTAAGCTGTTCTGATCTGATAAAGATAGAGATCGATCTGAAGCCACGGTTGAGTCAGTCTGATAATCATCGATCCGGTCTGATAAGTAATGTGACTTATCGGCTTGTTCTGTTGTTGAGTTATCGATCTGGTCAGTCTGATTACCCTCGATCCGGTCTGATATGCTTTGTCATGTTATCAGCTTGATCTGTTTTGGGCGATCGTTCTGATCAGTCTGATTTATCTCGATCCGGTCTGATTTGTTTTGTCATCTTTAAAATCTCATCGATAAGATCCGGGACTAACAAATTCCCCCTTTTTGATGATGACAAAACCTAGCTTCTAAGTCTTTTTAATCAGTCTGAAGAGAACTCTGAAGCGAAAACTTTCGGATCGATTACTTCTTCTTGTTCAAAATAAATGAACATCATTGAGTTGGATCAATTAAACTTTTATTATTAAGCCTTATGTTGAAGTTCAAAATAAATGAACACAGACTTAATCAAAAGAGGATTTTATTGATCACCAAGAAAATCCTAAATACACAGTCCGAAAAAAAATTATTTTCTAGAAGACTGAGACGGACCCCAAAGGAATGGAAGTTGTTGGAGAGTCCAACAACACATTCAATGGTTCATCATCGGGCACAGACGGAGCATTAGGTAATGGCTGCTCCGCTGTCTGGTCTGGTAGTGGCTCTGCAGTCTGATCTGGTATTTGCTCTACAGTCTGATCTGCTACGACAGAAGGAATAACCTCAATGAAGGGTTCTGCCATAGTCTTGCTGGCAGAGGGATGATCCGGGCTGGTTGTGGGAGTGGATATACTAAGCTTCTGTCGTTGAAAACGGACAGCTAAGTGAAGAGCATGAACATCCATCTCTAATTGAGCAATTACAGCCCCATCATCTCTGGCAGTTGGAGCAAGCGGATCGAAGTTCTTTTTCTTGGCAGCTAGAAGCAGATTGGCCAGTCTGAATCTGTGAATAGCCGTAAATAGGTCTTTGCGCTGCACGGCAAGCCGAACATCATCAGTCTCTGTGCCTTTCAGAACTTCCTCTTCCATCTTCTTCAGTCTGCTCAACTTTCCGAAGAATAACTCAATGTGGTTGATAGTCCTGTATTGGACATATTCATCATAGACCACAATGAGTTCCTTCAGCCTCTCATCAACATCCTCCATAGCGATGTCGATGGCTGTCTGCGCTGCAGATTTGGGTTTAGAGGAGAGGGGTTCGGAGAGAATGGCTTTTCCCTTGCCGGTGGAGGAAGGACACTTGATCCCTGATTGGGTATAATCACCCAACTCAGTGATAACTATTCCTTTGACCGTGGGAGAGGCAGAGGGGACTCGGATAGTGACTTTGGGTGCAGGAGTTGGAGCCTGTGAAGGTTGGATGGAAGGTTGTGGTGCAGGGGTGGCTGTAGGTGGAGGCAATATGGGTAATGCTTTCAGGGGTAAAGGCTTGC
This sequence comes from Haberlea rhodopensis, assembly GCA_907163345.1. Taxonomy (NCBI): domain Eukaryota; kingdom Viridiplantae; phylum Streptophyta; class Magnoliopsida; order Lamiales; family Gesneriaceae; genus Haberlea; species Haberlea rhodopensis. The sequence goes on along the minus strand of CAJQUN010000020.1, from coordinate 7,883,352 downwards.
TGGGCTTGGTAATCTGGGTTCTTGGCTTTTTGGGAGGTGGCTTTGTTGGTGGCGAGGGAGCAGACTGAGTTTCTTCCGAATCAGTCTGGATGGTCAGTTTGCGCTTGACGCGAGGTTTGCGCGCAGCAGCCTGTTCTTCGCCCTTCTCAATCTTGACAGCAGCCAGAGTAGCGGGAGTGGGCGGAGCACTCTTGGACTTCAGCAAAGCAAGTCCTTTGGAGTTTAAAATCTTGAAGGGGCTGAGAACGGACTGCTTTCCCAGCTCGATTTCCAAGGATTCCAGTAGTTTACTGAGGGGAACAGCAAAGCAGACAGCTTGTTTCGAGGCAATTACTGTTTCCATCAGAACTCCAAACAGAATCACGGACCAGTTCATCTTCTGTCCGGATACGATAGCCGCCATAGCTCTGAACTTCTCTGCGGTCACTGCGTCAAAACTTCCTGCTTTCCCCAACAGAGGCTTGCCCACTATCTCGCACAGCACCTGGAAATGAAAGTGCATTTCCTTCTTCTTGAACGATGGTTGCAGGCGGGAGCCAAGAATAGATATCTTCTTTTGAAGATCTGAGAGTGACGCCTGAGGAATCTGTCCAAATTCCGTCAGTCCGGAATTGGGGAGACCAAAGGTTTTGGCCAGCGTCAACGGCGAGATCTCAAAAGTTGTGCCCTTGACGGTAGTAGATATTAATGTCTTCTGGGAGACGGCATTGGCGAACAGTTCGCGGATTTCTGATTCATAAACACCGGTGCCGCACTCCAGAAAGTTTCTCAGACCAGAAGATTCCAAAGCTCTGAAGATGGATACCATCTCTGCATCTTCTGTCCTGTAGATTTCATTAAACTCAACGGAGAGAGAGTTGTGAGTAATGGTAGCCATTTGAGAGAAAGTAAAAGGGTGCAAGGATGAAGGAGAGTGAGAGAGTAAGAAAACAGATAGCGGTAATATGTAAAAAGTGAAATAAAATGAGATGTTCAGCCCGCTAAATATGAGAGAGAAGACACGTGTCTTTATCTCGATGACTGATGAAAAGAAATTCAAAAATAAACGGTCAGGATAACATATAGTTAAGGCGGTTAAAATGCGAAGTCCGGGCTGTTTTTGTGCAAAAAAAATAAGGTATTGTCCAAACAGATTATGGGATAACATCAGATTGATAGAGATCGGTCTGAAAGTTCGGACCGGTCTGTGTCTTTCTGAACATTGTATTATCAATCTGTGGTAACAAGAATCTTTAAACGCGAAAGAAAACATATCTAAACTATTAAGATAAGTCAATTAATCCAAGAATTTGACGAAAATAATTAAACTTAGCCTCTGGGAGCGGTTTGGTGAAGATGTCTGCTGCTTGCTGCTCGGTTGAGATGTGCTCGATCCGAATTTCTTTTTTGCCAACATGATCCCGAATAAAGTGATGACGTATATCAATGTGCTTTGTTCGAGAGTGCAAAACTGGATTATACGTTATAGCGATTGCACTTGTGTTGTCGCAGAATATAGGAGAGTCAACAGCTTGGATGCCATAGTCTTTGAGCTGGTGTTGAATCCAGAGCATTTGAGCGCAACAGCTTCCAACAGCTAGATATTCTGCTTCAGCTGTGGACGTGGCAATCGATGTCTGCTTTTTGCTGAACCAAGAGATCAATCTTTCACCTAGAAATTGACATGTTCCACTGGTGCTTTTACGATCAATCTTACAACCAGCGTAGTCTGCGTCTGAATATCCGATCAGGCTGAAGTTTGAATCTTTGGAGTACCAAAGACCAACGTTCTGAGATCCTTTTAAGTATTTCAGAATACGCTTGGCAGCAATAAAATGTGATTGCTTTGGTTCTGACTGAAATCTGGCGCACATACAGACTGAAAACATAATATCAGGCCGGCTCGCTGTAAGATACAATAGCGATCCGATTAGTCCTCTATACATGGTTACTTCAACTGCTGTTCCCCCTTCATCTTTGTCTAACTTGATTGAGGGACTCATAGGAGTTGATGCAGTTGAGCATGTTTCCATTCCAAATCTCTTGAGGAGCTCTTTGGTATACTTGGTCTGATTGATGAATATGCCATTGCTGAGCTGTTTTACTTGGAGACCCAAAAAGAATGAAAGTTCTCCCATCATGCTCATCTCAAACTGTCCCTGCATTAGCTTAGAGAATTTCTCGCACAATTTGGGGTTAGTTGACCCAAAGATTATGTCATCAACATAAATCTGAACTAATAGGGTATGTTCCCCCTTAATAAATTTAAATAGAGTTTTATTTTACAGAGCCGATCTGGAAATCATGGTTCAGCAGAAATTGAGATAGAGTGTCATACCAGGCTCTTGGAGCTTGTTTCAGACCATACAATGCTTTATTCAGTAGATATACATGATTAGGATACAAATGGTTCTGAAATCCAGGTGGTTGCTCAATGTAGACTTCTTCCTGAAGCTTTCCATTAAGAAAGGCGCTTTTGACGTCCATCTGATATACTTTGAAGTCTTTAAAAGCAGCATATGCAAGAAATATTCGGATAGCTTCAAGTCTGGCGACTGTTGCAAATGATTCATCGAAGTCGATTCCTTCTTCTTGTCTGAATCCCTGTGCCACCAGTCTGGCTTTGTTTCTAACCACAGTTCCATCTGCGTCTAGCTTATTTCTGAAGACCCATCTGGTTCCAATAACAGGCAGATCGCTTGGTCTGGGGGTCAGACTCCAAACTTGATTTTGTTCGAATTGATTAAGCTCTTCTTGCATTGCTTTAATCCAATTGAAGTCAGTCAATGCTTCATCGATCTTCTTGGGTTCCAGAGTTGAGATGAAGGCAGCATGAGTGAACTCATCCATCATCTGTCCTCTGGTTCTGATCGGTGCAGAGGACTACCAATCACTAGATTAGGTGGATGCTTCTTAGTCCATCGATAGCTTGACTCTGGATTGTCTGGTCCGGTCGGATGAACGGTAGCAGCATGATCAGCATCTGCTTTAACATTTGAGTGAGGAACATCCGGATCAGCTCGATCTGGGGAAGCTTCAATGGCTTGATCCGGTCTGTCTGGTACTTCTGGTTCTGGTGGATTGTCTCTTGACCTGTTAGCTACAATCTCATCATCACTGTTAGCTTCGAGATGGATATTTTCCATCTGATTTTGAATTGAATCTTTGTTGCCCTCAACACATAATGATTCATCAAAAACTACATGAACAGATTCTTCTACAGTTAAGGTTCGATTATTGAAAATTCGATAAGCTTTGCTAGTTGATGAATATCCTAAGAATATTCCATTATCTGACTTAGCTTCAAATGCTGTAAGATGATTCTTACCATTGTTATGAACGAAGCATTTGCAGCCAAACACATGAAGGTGAGAAATAGATGGTCTGTTACCAGTCCATATTTCATAAGGGGTGAGATTCAGCTTCTTGTTAATCATAGACCGATTTTGAGTGTAGCAAGCAGTGTTTACAGCTTCTGCCCAGAACTTTTACGAAATGCCAGAATCAGCAAGCATTGTTCTTGCTGCTTCCTTGAGCGTTCTGTTTCTTCGTTCTGCAACTCCGTTCTGTTGAGGAGTTCGAGCGGCTGAAAACTCATGCTTGATTCCATGATCTTCTAGAAATGATTCAAGATTCTGATTTGAAAACTCAGTGCCTTTGTCACTACGAATCCTGTCTATACTGGATGATTTCTCGTTCTGAGTTCGTTTCAGCAGCTTGATCAACTTCGGACCGGTCTGATCTTTACTGCTCAAAAATATAGTCCAAGTAAAGCGTGAGTAATCATCAATAACAACAAGAGTATACCGCATTCCCCCTAAACTTGTTATTGGTATAGGACCAAACAAGTCCATATGCAGTAATTCTAAACATCGGGAGGAGGATTTGGCATTCTTGTTCTTGAAGGATGATCTGATCTGTTTGCCCATTTGGCAAGCTTCGCAGATCTTATCCTTAGCAAAATCGATCTTGGGCAGACCGATAACTAGATCATGTTTACACAGGCTGGAAATGGTTTAAAGTTTATATGATTCAAACGCTTATGCCACAGCCAATGTTTGTTATCATTGTTAGCGATGAAGCAAGTAGGATTATCAGGTTGAGCATGATTCCAGTTAATCTTATATGTATTTCCATTCCTGATTCCTACGAGCATGGTTATACCGTCCGATGATTTAACAGTGCAAGTGTGTTTGTGAAATTCTACAGCATAACCATTATCACAGAGTTGACTTATGCTGATCAGATTATAGCACAGATTTTCAACTAACAGCACATCATTGATAATAATGTTACCATGGACAATCTTACCCTTGCCCACGGTCTTACCCTTTGAGTTATCTCCGAAGATGATCTTGGGTCCAGTACATTCTGTGACTTCAGACAGCAGCTCGATGTTTCCAGTCATGTGACGGGAACACCCACTGTCCAAATACCAGTCTGATGCGAGTTTCTTCGGTACCTGTCATCAAATATAATTATTGTTGGTACCCAATCCTATTTGGGTCCAGAACGGATTAGCCCTTTGGGAACCCACACCTGTATCAGCTTCAATGGCGTGTGTGTGTAGGGTGTGCTGTGTGCTGGTCTGTTTCGATGTTGTGTGTGATAATGTGTGCGCTGTGAAAACCTTTGATTTTCATAAGGTAGTCTATATCTTCGTTGAATCGGTTTTGAGTTATAGTAATTGTATTGTCTTCCTTGCCTTCGATCTTGCACCTTTGGATTTGGTCTGATAGAAGTCTTGCTGGTGCCTTTTCTTTGGCTTGGTCAACATAACCAATTCCTTTTCTCAGATTTTGATTCACGTAAGAGACTCCTGTTTGAATCTTAGGTGCTTCAGTTTCATATACTGTGCTGGATTTAACAGATGTCATTTGTTTGACTTGATTCTTTACCAGCAACAGCTCAGATTCATCTTTGGTGCATTCTTTGGTGTCAAAGCCTATGCCGGTGAAATCACCGACATTTCTTTGAACCTCTTGTAATTCTTCCAAGGATGTTCTGTATTTTGTCCATGTTTTGAATATATGTGAGAGCTTAGCATTTTGTGTGCTAATTCTCTTATTTTCTTCATGGAGCTGATCATAAGAGATTTTCAGCTTATTCAGCTTGATCTGGAGATTTTTGCACTCACCCTGCTCAGAGCAGCTTGGTTTGTTGTGCTCATCCATTTGATCACTGACTTTAACTTTATTCTTCTCAAATGATTCAGCTAAGATTCTATAATCATTAGCCATGTCTTGTAGTACGGACATGAGCTCTTCTCGTGTAAATTCATTTGTGTTAATATCATATACCTCGTCTGTCTGACTCATCTCTTCGTCTGCCATAAGACATTGAATATCTTCTTCGCTTTCGCTGGAAGAGTATTCAGAGCTTTCCGAGTCTGAGTCTGTCTGAGCCCATTTGCTGTTTCCTTCTTCAGCTACTAGGACTTTTTGGGATTTTCCATGATTCTTGCGGTCTTTGTAGTGCTTCTTCTTTCTATCATCACGATGCTTCTCTTTCCGTTCTTCTTTCTTCGGTCTGGTGCAATCTGCAATAAAGTGTCCGGTCTTACCACAATTGTAGCAAGCCTGATCATTAACAGTATCATCTTTTCTTGATTTATAATGATGAGAGGGTTTGAAGTTCCTCTTATTCTTAGACATAAATTTACCGAATTTCTTGATAAATAATGACATAGCATCGTTACTTATCTGTTCAGCAGATCGGTCTGATGTTGAAGCGATCTGGTCTGGAATGGCTGCCAGGGCCTTGTTTGGTTGAGAGATGAATGGCTCTGCTTCACCTTTGCTTATCAGTTCAAACTCATAGGCCTTAAGATCTGCAAACAGATCATGAATTTCAACCTCCCTCATGACAATGGTCTTAACATCCCATTCCTTTGGCAGAGCTCTCATCACTTTCAGAGCGATCTCTCTGTTAGAATATTCCTTCCCCAGACCATTCAGTTCATTTATGATGCCGGTGACTCTTTCATCAAACTCATTTAGAGTTTCTCCACTTTTCATCTTTATGCTCTCAAATTTTTGAAGAGCAACAGTTAACTTGTTTTCTTTGGTCTGGTCGTTGCCTTCACATAGCTGTGCTATCTTCTCCCAAATTTCTTTGGCAGTAGAGCACATTTTGATTTTGCTGAACATGTTCTTGTCCAAAGTCTTGAACAAGATGTCTTTGGCCACATTATCGAGATTTGCTTTCTTTCTTTCCTCATTCGTCCAGAGGGATCTGTCCTTTTCTACCATTTGTGGTTCTCCACTGGTAATGGCGACTGCTGTATTTATTTTTTGGATCTTCATTGGTCCATCAGTGATGACGAACCACATGTCGTCATCCTGAGCTGCCAGGTGAGCTTGCATTCTGATTCTCCAGTCATCATAGTCTTCTTTTGAGAACATAGGAATTTTGTTGAATGATGCCATCAACTCGAGTGATTTAGCTGATTAAGATGACCTGGCTCTGATACCACTTGTTAGGATCGGCCCGGATTGTTTAGAGGGGGGGGGGGGGGGGGTGAATGAACACTCCTTCTAAAAATTAATCCTTCGTGATTTCTTTCGGATTAGTGAAAGAAATCTGTTTCTTAATCAATTCTTGTACAAAACAGACCACTGAAAATATAAGTGCGGAACGGTCTGTTCTTGTATGTAAGAACGGCTTGATGGCTAGTGAGAAAGAACGAGTGCAGAAATAAGATACACATGATATGTTTCTGGAAGTTCGAAGGTGGTGTAATCCTTCTACGTCTCCCCTTCTTCCATTTAAGGAAGGTTTATACTAGAAGACTTTGATTTATACAATCCTGTTGTACAAACCCGATTCAGACTGGATTTACCTCACTACCAATCTGAAACTTTTAGTCACTCAATCTGCTCAGACACACTCTGTCTGACAGTTACAATATGTTTCTCACTTTCTGATTTTCAATATGGAAAACACAAGATGCGCACAGTGATCCTAAATGATCAAATGTTACAAATAAGACGTGCTTAAGAATGATTTCAGCTTGAGAGCTTCTGAGCTTGTAAGCTTGTGCTGTTTTTGCTTTCTTGTTTTTCAATTGATCAGCGAATGTTGGTTGTCAGCCTCTGTAAGTTCCTTTTGTTGCATCCTTTTATAGTTGAATGTACCAACGACATTATTTCCCTTAATGTGCAACTTTGACTCTGCTTAAACTCTGAGTAGGCTTCTGTCTTCTTCTTTAGGATACTTGCCGTTCTGGTTCATACTTTCGGCGACTGTCAGGCAAGCTCTTCTTTGTCTTCTTACCTATTATGGCAATCTTCAGTCTTTGGTCCTTTGTAGCATTAATTACAACATTAAATGCTACAATAAATAGCCGTTAATGATTCGGACTGAGGAGCCATTCTGTATGTATCCTAAGCTGTTCTGATCTGATAAAGATAGAGATCGATCAGAAGCCACGGTTGAGTCAGTCTGATAATCATCGATCCGGTCTGATAAGTAATGTGACTTATCGGCTTGTTCTGTTGTTGAGCTATCGATCTGGTCAGTCTGATTACCCTCGATCCGGTCTGATATGCTTTGTCATGTTATCAGCTTGATCTGTTTTGGGCGATCGTTCTGGTCAGTCTGATTTATCTCGATCCGGTCTGATTTGTTTTGTCATCTTTAAAATCTCATCGATAAGATCCGGGACTAACACTCTCCTTACTCGTCTCACGTACGTTTCTCTTCTCGTCTGTATCTGTATCAGATCTTGGGTCTTTGCTCACGTTCGTTTCTCCTCCTGAACCTCTTCCCCAGATTTTTCGTTGATGTTCACGTCTTCTCCCTGTCTTTCCTGGAGCACGTTCGCTTCTTCCCTAATATCTTTGCTCCTCCTTTTCACGTCTCTTGTCTCTCGTTTAATATATCTGGTTATCTCCTCTTCTCTATACGTTTCTGCCCTTCTCCTTCCTCACGTTTCTCACAGTTTCGTCTCCTCAAATCCGTTGTCTGTCTATCCACGTTTCTTTGCTTCCTATCTGCTGTATATTGTTTATGTGAAATCCTCCTCACTCACGTCTCTCTTCCTCAGATTTTACGTTGCTAATTTACTCACCAGTCTTCACGTCTCTTCTCTCCTCGTCTACCTGCTCTCCAGAATTACATAACTCTCCCGCTTTTTATATATTATATTATAAAATAATATACTATTGATTTGAATGTCCAATAAAATATAATCTTCATTGCTCGATAATATCCGGTTGTGCTCGGTTTGGTTCTTTTTATCATTTTAAGCTTAATTCTTCCACTTTTATGCATTTGAACCTAGAGTCCTGAAATAAACAAATATATACCAAAACACGTAATAATTTCCAGAAATCACTACAAAAAACCTCTAATCTTATATTAAATTAAGTGTAAAAATTACACTTATCAACTCCCCCAAACTTAAACTTGATCGTCTCGAGCAAGAAATAAGATCACAAAGTAGAGTTCAATATTAAAGACTCAAATAAACCAATTCGCAGTCAATCATGTATCTCAGACATCTCACTTACAGACGAACAAGAATAAATCAGAAAGTTTAACAAGTTGTGTTTTCTCCTAGAACAAGCAACATGTCTCCAAATCAGAACGTGCATGTATGCTATTGTCACTTTCAAGTTTCATGCAATTTTCATAGATCAAATCATGCTAGGTAATGAAAGTTAAGATTAGCATTGAGCACCCCATAGTCTTATTTTCAAACACTTCTCCACTAATGTAGTCACTCCCTCAACTTCGATCAATAGGTCTTTTAAAGGTTGTAATGTTAGGCCTAGGTGTTGGCTTCAAAGAAAAGATAGGATAAGCGCAAAGAAGAGAGTATAATCATGTATGTTCATATTTTTAGCACAAAATTGAGCTTCTCTTATTTTTCTTTTAGCCTTGGCCACTTTGGGTCTTAATTAGATATATATTTTTTTTCAAGGCTTTATCTATCTTTTTCTTTTCTCATTCATCATTTTTTTCAATAATAAGCTCATCAAAATATAGCAATTTATGTGCATCTAATGAGATTCATTATACTCACTTTAGGTAAGGATGAATTCTTTCAATTTAAGCTCATAAAGGTGGGTATAATGAGTTGCCAAAAAAATGTTGAATGGGGGCTAGTAGTATGTTAAACATACTCCATTCCTTTTCAATTAGGCTCAAATTGGGATACTATAGATTGATAAATGCATGGTAAGCTTTAAAGGCTCAAACGGTCCAAAGATCTCCTAAATCATTTCCAAGTCAAGTTCATAACTATAAAATTTTGCCTTGAAGTGTCATCATCAAATAGTTTCAAGGTATTCTAAGATGCTCAAAACAATTCATCAAGTTCACAAAAAATCTCACTACTACAAATGCAATTTACAAGATTATGACTCAAATGTGCTCAAAATATTCATCATCTTTGACATGCTACTAAAAACAAGATATTCACAAACAAGTCTTACAATCATCAAAACTTAAGTTGACATGCATAGTGAGATTAATATCATCATGGAATAGAGAACACTACTATGATTTATTCTTATCTTACTAATTGAACTCATAAAATAAAATAAAAAAATTAGCTCATAATAATCGGACGATTCAAATGTCAATTAAGCACACAACATGTGGATAAAACAAGTAAACATGCAAGCCACTCCCCCAAACTTAAATCAAATATTGTCCTCAATGTTTAAAAGAATCAAAATGGAAAAAATAAACTCCCCTGATCAAGACTGCTTGCATGAGGGTTGAGGAAGATTGACTCTTGAAAGTTCCATTGTTGTAGGGGTTCATCTCTTCAACTGAGTACCTAGCAAGAGAAGAATGCAAATAAAATTGTCAACACGAGAGATAAACAAACTAAATGCAAAAACTAAAAATAAACAAAACTAAATAGCAAAAGGATACGCTTGGGTTGCCTCCCAAGAAGCGCTGATTTTTAGTCGTCGGCTTGACCATCAGAAGCAACCATCAAAGAGCGGCTGCCGCCCATAGTAAGTATCGTATGATACCACGAATGGGTCTTCATTCAGTATGCCCTCAAGATTGACATGAATATAACAGTGTAGGCTCGTCGCTCCAACAACATTCTTCATGAAATGGTAGGCATTGGAGAAGGATTCTTGACTTTGCTTCATATCTTGGAGGATATATTGTGGTGATGTTGGCATCCATGGGAAATACGGATCCACATATGGCATAGAACATGTCTCCATCGATGGGCTTAAGTCAGAATCTTCGAAGGTCTCTTCCTTTTCCAACATCACTCTCGACTCATCTTCACATGGGAACTCCTCAGATAATGTCTCTAAAGTAGGCTCAATCTCTTGACGAGGCTCAAGTTCCTTAAATCTTCCACAGTAGTAGGATCACTCCCCCAAACTTGGTTGTTTGAGTGATCATCGTCATGAAACCCAACTTGATTCGTCTCCTCTTCTCTAGTAGGTATCGTCTCATTCTCTTGGCAGCTTGCTGGTAAGGTTTCCATGAGGCTCACCATTTGCTGCTCCAGATGTCGCATTGAGTTGGTCTGACTTTCAATCTTTGTCTCACATGATGCCATAAACCTGAGTAATGTATCCTCTAAATGAGCACTGACTTCCGCAGAACTGTCACTCGTCTCTCCCTGATGTTCACGTGGTGGGTCTGTAAAATGAGGGTCGTGAGGCTTTGGTGGGTATTGGTGGCTCCGACCCTGCATTGAAGGATTCCAATGCCACCGGTAGTCGAAGTTCGCCATGTCATTAAACAAGTGCAATACATTGTCTTCATCTCTATCAACCAAAGGACTACCAGTTGCCAAAGCTCCGTTGAATATCCATCCTCGTGTGTCCGCATGCAAACCACTGAAGAAATATTGCAGACGAGTGTAGTTTGGAACGTCATTATACCGATACGTGCTTGCCAAATCGTTGAATCTCTCCCACGCTGCGTAGAACGGCTCGGAAGGTTGTTGGGCAAATCTTGTGGATGCTTGTTGATGTAGCATCTCCAAGTACCTCACAAGACAAACAAAACAAAGACCAAAAAAAAAAAAAAAAAGACTAAACTCCAGTCAACTAATCTCGTTTGATATTATTAAAACTAGTCCCCGGCAACGGCGCCAAAAACTTGATCGCTTTTATTTAAAACAGTTATTTCTCAGTCTAGCGATTCTATACCGCAAGTGCACGGTGTCAAGTTTTAGTATAATGATAATATAAGTACGGATTGTCGAACCCACTAGGACTAGGAAATAAGTACCAAACTCCACTAGTTTAACTATATTTAGCCTACGAAAATTGGTTAGGACTAATTAACTATAATAACTAATTAACTCAATATTTAATTAAACAAACAATAGAGAATGAGAATAAAATCAATAGATACAATTATCAAGACTTTTGGTTCACCTATGTAATCCCCCACAATTCGCCTATTAGTTAAGAATTAAATTCAAACAATCTAAGCCGACGAGTTTTCCTAATTCACTTGCTATACCTTGGTCCGGCTATAACAAATCTAATACTAACGTAACAATAAGCCACTCTCGTACCCTTATTGAACAATTAATATTGTAAGTTGATCTATGAAAACTTCTAGCCTTCGATTTTGGTAAATCTATTGCTATCACACATGTATTTGACTTTATCTCTCGATCTCAGCCTGAAATCCACGGCATAAATTATTATATCGAATTCCAATTTTATCTCTCGATCTCAATTGTAATTTAATATCATTCACTTAGATAAATAAGATCAATCAAAACATTAAAATTAAATCATGGGTTCATTACATGGGATCCCCTAAGTCTTGACAACAAACTTAGCCTAGCAACATATTTAAAATCAAATGCAATATCATGTATTTCAACATCAAAAGCATAAGAAAATCAAATAGAATCAAACAAAGTTTAGAAATACGTATAAACAAGCGATGTTGAATCGCGTCGTCGACCGTAGCTCCGTCTCCACGTTGCTGTGCTTTGTACATGAACTTCTTCACTCCAATATTTACGTGACTCTTACTGCTCACCTTCTGTACGTGAACTTCTTCTTCCTTTCGCTGCTGCTTTGCTGTTCCTTCACTTCAATTTGTTCCGCATGTCCCTTACTCTCTTCGCTTCTCTCTGCTCACGTCTATCAGTCTGTTGCCCTCTCTTCTCCTCTGTTTCTTCAATCTCACGTAACTCTCCTTCTGGTTGTCTCTTCACTCTGTTGCTCTCCTTATTTTTACGTCACTCTCTCCTCGAATGCTGCTGTCTGTTCACGTAACTCTCTCCTTGAATGCTCACGGCTCTTTTCCTCGTTGCTGCTCACTTCTCTCCTCTATCTGATCCTCCTCTAACTTCGCACGTTGCTGCTCTTCTATCTGTGAAGTTTCTGTGCACTCAGAATGAATGTGGAGTTTAGACGATAGCTGTTGCTGCTCTCTTCCTTCCTCCCTCTCTGTAAACTCTCCTGTTGCTCTCCTTACTCGTCTCACGTACGTTTCTCTTCTCGTCTGTATCTGTATCAGATCTTGGGTCTTTGCTCACGTTCGTTTCTCCTCCTGAACCTCTTCCCCAGATTTTTCGTTGATGTTCACGTCTTCTCCCTGTCTTTCCTGGAGCACGTTCGCTTCTTCCCTAATATCTTTGCTCCTCCTTTTCACGTCTCTTGTCTCTCGTTTAATATATCTGGTTATCTCCTCTTCTCTGTACGTTTCTGCCCTTCTCCTTCCTCACGTTTCTCACAGTTTCGTCTCCTCAAATCCGTTGTCTGTCTATCCACATTTCTTTGCTTCCTATCTGCTGTATATTGTTTATGTGAAATCCTCCTCACTCACGTCTCTCTTCCTCAGATTTTACGTTGCTAATTTACTCACCAGTCTTCACGTCTCTTCTCTCCTCGTCTACCTGCTCTCCAGAATTACATAACTCTCCCGCTTTTTATATATTATATTATAAAAATAATATACTATTGATTTGAATGTCCAATAAAATATAATCTTCATTGCTCGATAATATCCGGTTGTGCTCGGTTTGGTTCTTTTTATCGTTTTAAGCTTAATTCTTCCACTTTTATGCATTTGAACCTGGATTCCTGAAATAAACAAATATATACCAAAACACGTAATAATTTCCAGAAATCACTACAAAAACACCTCTAATCTTATATTAAATTAAGTGTAAAAATCACACTTATCAATTCTTCAAAATTTCCCCAACTTTCTGCCTCTCTAACGATCGATCGCCTATGTCTTATCAATCGATCGCTGCCTGGAAATCGTTAAAAGTTGAGTTTCTTCGCCGCTTCTTTGATCGGTTCGCATTTGAGTCATTTTTCATCATTTTAAACATAAATTCTCCACTTTCATATAATCCGACCTTGATTCTTGAAATAGACAAAAACAACACAAAAGCGCATAATATCGTCCAGGAATCAACATAAACATGAAGCAACATTTCGTGTACGAAATGATGTCTTTTGGATGTCTTCTTCTAGCACCCATAACTGATGATATCCAGATTGTAAATTGAACTTAGAATATATTGAAGTCCCTTGAAGCTGATCAAATAGATCATCTATTCATGGCAATGGGTACTTATTCATGATGGTGGCTTTGTTGATCTGTCGATAATCGATGCATAATCTCATGTTGCTGTTTTTCATCTTTACGAATAACAACGATGCTCCCCAAGGTGATATACTTGGGAAGATGTAACTTTTATCCAGCACATCTTGTAGTTGAGTCTTTAACTCCTTTAATTCAGGTGGTGTCATTCGGTATGATGCTTTAGAGATAGGCAATGTTTCGGGTACTAGATCAATACCAAAATTGAATTCTCGGGTAGGTGGAAGCCCAGGAATCTAGTTTGGGAAAACATCCAGAAATTCTTTGACTCATGGAATATTTTGTACAAGTTTCTTTTCACTAGTTATGTCGATTGCGTTCACCAGATATCCTTCATTTCCTCTTTCCAGAAATCTCGACATTTTCAAGGATGATAATAAAGGTACTCTTGATGGTGATCCCTTTCCATAGAATAAACATATGTCTTGTTGATCAGGTTTAAAATGAACAGTACGGTAGTGACAGTCTACCGTAACATGATACTGGATTAGGACATCGATGCCCAATATGCAATCGAAATCCTAAATATCTAGTATAGTCATGTCACCTTCTAAAATATTTCCCTCATACTCAATTATGCAATTCTTTATTTTTTGACTAGTGATCATATTCTTTCCCGAATGGGTAGATACAGATAAAGTAACATTCAGAAATACTGAAGGCAAGTCATGGGCATGTACAAATCAAGATGAAATAAAGGTATGTGATGCACCTGTGTCAATGAGAATATATGCATGGTGTCCATTTAGGTAGCAGATACCTGGAAAAAATCCTTCTATAGCCGCATCAGTGTGATGCCAGGGATTAATGGTGTTAATCCCGGTGTGGTAATAATCCTTAATGGATTTTTATTGTGGCCATTATGAATTAACTGCAGTTTTGGGACACCCGGGGATTTTAAATCCGGTTTTTGGAGTCGTTGGACCAAGGGATGAGATTGTATTCTCGTCGTGGTGATAACCTCAGAGTTTGGTCTTTGGCGGGATTTGGGGTCCTGAGTACTTTGTACTGGGGCTGTTAATGGAAATAGAGATTGGGAGGTAATTATTGAAAACAGATGATTTTTAATGAGTCATGATGTATTTGTGGAAGGATTGGTATTTTTTTGAGTTGGTACTATATATACCAAGTGGACTCGGTATTCCGTCATTTGGCACGGTGTAATGCCTCGATTTATGTTATATACGTGTGATATGATTATGGTGTAATTATATCACGTGGCGGTATGATATTGGGGGTTCGGGTGGAACTAATACATGTAGCAAATGATATATGCCAAATGTATAGTAGAATATAACATTGGTGTACATGTAGCATGCATTTGAAGGTGCATTAGAATGTACATGTGAGTTGCATTCCATAAGTTGTTTGACATGAGTTTGAAGGGAATTACATGTGCATGCGAATTTACTTGCAATTGGAATTGCATTTGAATTTGGAGTTCATTTCATGTACATGTTACTTAACATGTAATTAACTTTAAATAACATGATAGCAAGTAAATTAAGGAACTAAGGATCTATATCAAGTGGATTAAGGGGGTGGAATCACATAATACACCAATTTACACCTACAAATCTCTACCAAGCTCCTCTCCCTCTCTTTCAACTTTCTTGTGGTTTAAGCTTGGGATTGACTTGTGACTTGAGTTAGGAAGGTGTGTGAAGTGAAAGTGTACCATCTTGGTAAGGAATTCTTAACTTTACACTTGAATTATGTCATTGGTGTTGCATATGTGAAGTAAACTATCAAGTGTTCATGTAAAGAATTATATCATGTTTCTATGCTTTGAATTGGAAGCTATGATGTTAGAATCATGTTCATATGTTCCTAGGGATTTCAAGAAACATGTTGAAATGGTTTAATATGAGGTATAGGAGAAGAACCATGGAGATAAGCTTGAAAATCGCCATGTTAAAAACTTTCTGGACATCGGCGATCGATCGCGAGCTTTGTGGCGATCGATCGCCGAGGCAGAGTAAATTTTAAGGCGGTGAAAGTGTGTGGCGATCGATCGGTGAAATTGTCGCGATCGATCGCTGTGAACAGAACATTGTGGCGATCGATCGCCAAGTTGTTGCGATCGATCGCGAGGGGACAGAGAGTTTTGGCGATCGATCGGTGTTGATGGCGATCGATCGCCAGTGCTAAAATATTGAAAAATGAAATATTTTTGTAGAATTTTATTTTAATACCTATGATAACATGATATATTGTTGGCATTGTTGTAGCATCATCTCAGGGGACAGGACAACGAGGCACTTAGCCAGTGACGCCTAATTTATCTCGTTTGTGTCGCAGTACAGGTACGTGTTGACGTACGGAGTATAGATATTGTGTGATGATGTTATGAGATTGATATCATATGAATTGTGTTATGTTGTTATCATATGATTGGTAGTATCATATGCCTGTACATTCATGGATATCATATGTATGTGAGATATACGTCTGGTTTGGGTATATGCTCGGTTATGTATTTGAGATATATGCCTGGTTTGGATATATGCTCGGCTATGTGATATAGAGATATATGCCTGGTTTGGATATATGCTCGGTTATGTGACAGAGAGATATACGCCTGGTTTGTGTATATGCTCGGTTATGCTATATAGCGATATATGCCGGTTTTTGGATATATGCTATGGCTATTATCATTTGAGGACGGTACTATGATATGTGCTGCTAATATGAAGATGTGAGGTGGTTCCACTGACATATTGAGCTGAATAGGCATATCAGTTTAGTCTCGTGATAATAGGGTATGTGTTGAGACATGTCATGACATGGTGCATTTGTGGATGCATGAGACAGAACATTCACATTAGATGATTTATTGTGCTTTATCATTGTTACTGATATTGTGTTTTGATATTGCACCGAGATAGTTGTTTATCTATACTCACGTTTTGTGAATGTTTCTGTAGGATTGCATAGACGTGGGAATCGTGAGTCTTATTCCGCTGCGAGGTGAACCACTGCATAGGAGTTGTACTGGCTTAGGTTGTTCATTGTACATGTAATGTATATGTAGACCACTCATTAAGTTGGTTTTTGTACTCAGGATTTGGTACTGTAACAACTTAACTAGTAAAATACTCTAAATCAGTGTATGTTCTTACTTAATTCAGACTCACATATGTATGTTAACTGGATACATAATGAATTAAGTAACGAGGACCCACATTAGTGGTATCAGAGCAGTGGTTCGAGAACGGGGTGAACATGGGTAGAGGAAGTGTATTAGGGAGTTACCTAAACACTTTGAGAATGGTAATAGCATGTTCGTTTTTGGCATATGATGTTATTCTAACATGTTATATACTTGTGAATGTTATTGTTAACCCTTGTTATACAGTTATGACAGACAGAGTACCACATGAGGATGTTGGGGATGCCATGAGTGGCAATGCTAGTGTGCCAATGGTGCCTGTGCCACCACCACCGATTGAGCAAGGGCCAGTGGAACAGGTACTGTTGCCTGGAGAATTGACTTTGACGCAGTTTCTGAGTTATCAGCCACCCAGGTTTGAGGGGACTGAATCAGGAGAACTGGCAGAGGAGTGGCTGGAACGTGTGGAACAGATCTTTGTGTCAGCACCGTGTGCCAAGACTGCTTGGTTACGTTTAGCTGAATTCCAGTTAGCCAAGAAAGCTATGATGTGGTGGAAGTCCACAGTACTTGAGTTGAGGGCTCAAGGACATACAATTAACTGGGATGTGTTTAGAACAAAGTTTCTGGAGCATTATTTCTCTGTTGCTGCAAGGCAGAGGAAAGAGGATGAATTTACAAATTTGAGACAGGGAGCAATGACAGTATCTGACTATGCTGTGCATTATTCTTCTTTGCTCTTGTATGTGCCACATATCGCTGTCAACACAAAGGCAAAGATTAGACAGTTTGTGAAAGGATTGAGGCCTGAATTATTTGATAGGGTAATGTCCAATAACCCTACATCTTATGAAGAAGCGTTGACTAGAGCCGAGATGGCTGAGATTTCTGTAGGGGTATACAAGGATGTTGGACAAGCCCAACCACCTACATCTGACAGTATGAGACCTAGAGGAGAACCATTTAAATCATCACGAGGTGGTGCATCTTCATCTAGGTTTAGTGGGAAACGTTTTGGATCACAAAAAGGGGGTGATCGCAAATCTAAGGGACAGTTCCAAGGTAGTAGTAGTGGCAGTGGTGTGCAATGCTTTAAATGTGGTGGACCACATTTGAAACGAGATTGTCCTCAATTGAATCCAGTAGTTTGTTTCCGTTGTGGGAGACCCGGACATGTGATTCGTGATTGTACTCAAGTGGGTGGACAACAGAGGAGAGGACCCATTTCAGAAACTACAGTACAACAGAGACCACAGGGTGTACCACAGTCTGGTGGAGGACAGAGGACAGGAACACCTCAGGCTCAGGTGTTTGCACTGAACAGGGAGGAAGCAGAGGCAGCTCCTGATGATGTGATAGCGGGTAAGTGTACTTTGTTTACTTATCCTGCTTTACTGTTGATTGATACTGGTGCATCACATTCTTTTATTGCACAAGCATTTATTGATCGGTATCATATATGCTCGTCTCCACTGTTGATGCCTCTTTATGTTTCGACACCCATGGGAACTACTGTAATGACTTGTCAGAGTGTGTCTGATTGTGCTTTTCAGTTTGAGTCTGACTATGGCTTTCAAGCTGATTTGATTGTGTTAGACATGTCAGATTTTGATTGCATCCTTGGAATTGATGTATTGAGTAAATATCAGTCTGTTGTGGATTGTAGTCAGAAGATAGTGAGATTTCAGTCTGATACTGGCAATCAATGGTTATTCTATGGCCAGGGATCGAGGGCAAGGATTCCTTTGATATCAGCAATCCGAATGTCGCGTTTGTTAGAGCGTGGACATGCGGGATATTTGATTTATGCCCTTGATATCACGGAACAGAAAAGAGAAAGGAAAGTGGAGGAGATACCAGTGGTTGCAGAATATGCGGATGTGTTTCCAGATGAGATACCTGGATTCCCACCGAGTCGAGAAGTGGAATTTGGTATTGATTGATACCGGGTACTTCTGCAATTTCACGGGCTCCTTATCGGATGGCACCAACTGAATTGAAAGAGTTGAAAACGCAATTGCAAGATTTATTGGACAAGGGGTACATACATCCTAGTGTATCGCCTTGGGGTGCTCCGATTTTATTTGTGAAGAAGAAGGATGGGACAATGAGATTGTGTATTGATTATAGACAATTGAACAAGGTAACCATAAAGAATAAATATCCTCTTCCGCGTATTGATGATTTGTTTGATCAGTTGCAGGGATCAAAGATTTATTCTAAGATTGATTTGAGGTCCGGATATCATCAAATACGTGTGAGGGAAGGAGATATACAGAAGACAGCATTCAGAACTTGTTATGGACATTATGAGTTTCTGGTAATGCCATTTGGAGTGACAAATGCTCCTGCTGTCTTTATGAGTTTAATGAATCGGGTTTTCCAGGAATACCTTGATCGATTTGTCATTGTCTTTATCGATGATATACTGATTTATTCACGGAGTGATGCCGAACATGTTCAACATTTGCATATGGTATTGCAATTGTTGAGGACACATCAGTTGTATGCCAAACTCAGTAAGTGTGAGTTTGGGTTGACTAGTGTCGGCTTTTTGGGACATGTTATTTCATAAGAAGGTATATCAGTTGATCCAAAGAAAGTGGAAGCAGTGTTGAATTGGTCAGCACCTACTTCTGTGCCAGAGATTCGTAGTTTCTTAGGTTTGGCTGGATATTATAGACGGTTCGTTGAAGGATTTTCAGCGATCCCCAAACCATTGACACATTTGACACAGAAGGGAGTATCATTTCAATGGTCAGAGGCTTGTGAGCGTAGTTTTCAGGAATTAAAACATCGATTGACTATAGCTCCAGTCTTGATCATTCCATCTGAGCATGACAGGTTTGCATTATATACGGATGCATCTTTACTTGGTTTGGGTTGTGTATTGATGCAGGACAAACATGTAGTGGCTTATGCGTCACGACAGTTGAAGCCACATGAAATGAGATATCCAGTGCATGATCTGGAATTGGCTGCCATTGTCTTTGCATTGAAGATATGGCGACATTATTTATATGGTACGTCGTTTACCATATACACAGATCATAAGAGTTTAAAATTTCTATTCACTCAAGCGGAGTTAAATATGAGACAAAGGAGGATGGATGGATCTGTTGAAAGATTATGATTGTGAGATTGAATATCATCCAGGAAAAGCTAATCTTACAGCAGATGCCTTGAGTCGAAAGGTACATCACACGGCTGATGAGGTGATTCAGTTATCCACATTGATGACTTCTTGTTGTACTTTGGGTTATGCTTTTGATATGGAACTAGTGCCAGTAAGGGTATCAACATTGTTGGTTGAACCTGACATTTTTGAGAAAATCAGAACGGCACAAATGACTGATGATGAAGTACAACAGTGGAAGGAAAGGATAAGTCAAGGACAATTATCTCAATTTGTACTTACCAGTGATGGAACGTTGAAATACAGAAATTGTTGGGTAATACCTGCTTCATTAGGACTACGCCAAGAACTACTACAACGTGCTCATTGTAGTAGATACAGTATACATCCTGGAGGGAAGAAAATGTATCATGATCTACGTACACAATTTGGTGGAAACGTATGAAACAGGATGTATTGAACTTTGTGAAACGGTATTTGATCTGTCAACAAGTGAAAGCGGAAAGACAGAGACCAGGAGGTG
This sequence comes from Haberlea rhodopensis, assembly GCA_907163345.1. NCBI lineage: Eukaryota > Viridiplantae > Streptophyta > Magnoliopsida > Lamiales > Gesneriaceae > Haberlea > Haberlea rhodopensis. Next base: position 7,863,027 of record CAJQUN010000020.1, on the reverse strand, counting down.
AATTACATAGTTTGGAAATTCCTCAGTGGAAATGGGAACATATCACGATGGATTTTGTGACTCATTTGCCACGGACGTCTTCTGGTTGCGATGCTATTTGGGTGATTGTTGACCGCCTCACCAAAGTATCTCATTTTGTGCCATATTGTATGACATTTACATATCTGAGAATGGCACAGTTATACATTCAACATGTAGTGAGACTACATGGTATTCCAGTTTCCATTGTATCGGATAGGGATCCGAGATTTACTTCTCATTTCTGGGAAGGGTTACAAACAGCGTTGGGAACTGAAGTGCGGTTGAGTACATCATATCATCCTCAGACAGATGGACAAACAGAGCGTACGATACAGACGCTTGAGGATATGTTGCGTGCCTGTGTATTAGAGTTTGATACTTCTTGGCAAGAGTCGTTGCCATTAGTGGAATTTTCATATAACAACAGTTATCAATCTAGTATACAGATGGCACCATTTGAGGCTTTATATGGGCGACGATGTAGATCGCCATTGTATTGGGATGATATGGATCAGTCTTCCTTACATGGACCGGATATGATTCATGACATGGAAGAGAAAGTGAAAGTAATTAGATTGAAACTTAAAGCTGCTCAGGATAGACAGGCTGCGTATGCCAATAAGCGACGTAGACCACTTGAATTTCAAGTTGGTGACCGTGTGTTCTTGAAAATCTCACCTTTTAAAGGTGTAGTACGGTTTGGTAAGCGTGGAAAATTGTCTCCACGGTATGTTGGTCCATATGAGGTGTTGCAACGTATTGGTACGTTGGCATATCGCTTAGCACTACCACCGGCCTTGAGTAGTATTCATGATGTTTTTCATGTGTCACTGTTGAGAAAGTATGAACCAGATCCGAGTCATATCTTACAGCTACCTGATGTACAGTTGGATACAGATGTGTCGTATGAGGAACGACCGGTTATGATCTTGGATCGAGTTGAACGCAGGTTGCGTAATAAGGTGATTCCTATGGTTAAAGTACAGTGGGACAGACGGGGTGTCGAAGAGGCAACGTGGGAGACGGAGCAGCATATGATGCAACGGTATCCGGATTTGTTTTCTGGTATGAGTTTACAGTTTTATGGTACTGTTGCATACATGATCATGTTTCGTATTTTCATATAGTAGGATGATTGAGTTGTGTATCATGATATGCATGTTTTGTATATACAATTTCGAGGACGAAATTCAATGAGTGGGGGAGAATTGTAATGCCTCGATTTATGTTATATACGTGTGATATGATTATGGTGTAATTATATCACGTGGCGGTATGATATTGGGGGTTCGGGTGGAACTAATACATGTAGCAAATGATATATCCCAAATGTATAGTAGAATATAACATTGGTGTACATGTAGCATGCATTTGAAGGTGCATTAGAATGTACATGTGAGTTGCATTCCATAAGTTGTTTGACATGAGTTTGAAGGGAATTACATGTGCATGCGAATTTACTTGCAATTGGAATTCATTTGAATTTGGAGTTCATTTCATGTACATGTTACTTAACATGTAATTAACTTTAAATAACATGATAGCAAGTAAATTAAGGAACTAAGGATCTATATCAAGTGGATTAAGGGGGTGGAATCACATAATACACCAATTTACACCTACAAATCTCTACCAAGCTCCTCTCCCTCTCTTTCAACTTTCTTGTGGTTTAAGCTTGGGATTGACTTGTGACTTGAGTTAGGAAGGTGTGTGAAGTGAAAGTGTACCATCTTGGTAAGGAATTCTTAACTTTACACTTGAATTATGTCATTGGTGTTGCATATGTGAAGTAAACTATCAAGTGTTCATGTAAAGAATTATATCATGTTTCTATGCTTTGAATTGGAAGCTATGATGTTAGAATCATGTTCATATGTTCCTAGGGATTTCAAGAAACATGTTGAAATGGTTTAATATGAGGTATAGGAGAAGAACCATGGAGATAAGCTTGAAAATCGCCATGTTCAAAACTTTCTGGACATCGGCGATCGATCGCGAGCTTTGTGGCGATCGATCGCCGAGGCAGAGTAAATTTTAAGGCGGTGAAAGTGTGTGGCGATCGATCGGTGAAATTGTCGCGATCGATCGCTGTGAACAGAACATTGTGGCGATCGATCGCCAAGTTGTTGCGATCGATCGCGAGGGGACAGAGAGTTTTGGCGATCGATCGGTGTTGATGGCGATCGATCGCCAGTGCTAAAATATTGAAAAATGAAATATTTTTGTAGAATTTGATTTTAATGCCTATGATAACATGATATATTGTTGGCATTGTTGTAGCATCATCTCAGGGGACAGGACAACAAGGCACTTAGCCAGTGACGTCTAATTTATCTCGTTTGTGTCGCAGTACAGGTACGTGTTGACGTACGGAGTATAGATATTGTGTGATGATGTTATGAGATTGATACCATATGAATTGTGTTATGTTGTTATCATATGATTGGTAGTATCATATGCCTGTACATTCATGGATATCATATGTATGTGAGATATACGCCTGGTTTGGGTATATGCTCGGTTATGTATTTGAGATATATGCCTGGTTTGGATATATTCTCGGCTATGTGACATAGAGATATATGCCTGGTTTGGATATATTCTCGGTTATGTGACAGAGAGATATACGCCTGGTTTGGGTATATGCTCGGTTATGCTATATAGCGATATATGCCGGTTTTTGGATATATACTATGGCTATTATCATTTGGGGACGGTACTATGATATGTGCTGCTAATATGAAGATGTGAGGTGGTTCCACTGACATATTGAGCTGAATAGGCATATCAGTTTAGTCTCGTGATAATAGGGTATGTGTTGAGACATGTCATGACATGGTGCATTTGTGGATGCATGAGACAGAACATTCACATTAGATGATTTATTGTGCTTTATCATTGTTACTGATATTGTGTTTTGATATTGCACCGAGATAGTTGTTTATCTATACTCACGTTTTGTGAATGTTTCTGTAGGATTGCATAGGCGTGGGAATCGTGAGTCTTATTCCGCTGCGAGGTGAACCACTACATAGGAGTTGTACTGGCTTAGGTTGTTCATTGTACATGTAATGTATATGTAGACAACTCATTTAGTTGGTTTTTGTACTCAGGATTTGGTACTGTAACAACTTAACTAGTAAAATACTCTAAATCAGTGTATGTTCTTACTTAATTCAGACTCACATATGTATGTTAACTGGATACATAATGAATTAAGTAACGAGGACCCCACACACGGGACCCTTCCATCTCTCCTCTCTCTCTATGCTCAAGACCCTTCCCCCATTTCCCCTCTTTTTCCCTTCGTGGAAGAATCATTGGTAGCTTGGCTCGAGAGCCGGATTTCTCGAAGATAATCAGGTATTCATCTTCCCCTCAACATTGTCTTCGATTTGGTAATAGTATTGTAGAGTTTGGTTGGGTTTTGAATTGGTTATGGAATTTGGGGATTTTTGGTTAAAATCCAATGTTGAGTTTTTGGAGTTTTTATTGGTTTTAAATGGTGTATTTGAGGTGTTGAAGGTGTATGGGGTGTTGGTTTTGAGTTTGGGTGTCAAAAACACCATGGAAGCTCAGATTTATCGAAAAATCGCAGGTCGCGATCGATCGCCGAGGAGGGCCGATCGATCGCGACGAGCAGCTGTAAAATCGGTGAAGATGAACAGTGCGGGCGATCGATCGCACTGTTCTCGGCGATCGATCACGAGTTCTCGGCGATCGATCGCGGAGACTCGCGATCGATCACGATAAGGCGCTGTTGCCCACTGGACAGGGGTGATTGATCGCCCTAAAAGCGGCGATCGATCGCCGCCCTTAAGATTTTGTTTTTTTGGAAAATTTTGGAAAAATGTCAGGATTTTGGAAACGGGGTTTAATTAACCGATTTCTGGGGCAATGTCTACATTCCAATGGGAATGTCATACTTTTAAAATGGGTTGGTTGGAGCCAAAGTTTAATAAAACGGAATTCTCGGTTGAGTGGTTGGCTAACTTCTAATCACATAAAAAGGAATATTTTGGGTACTATGCATGCTTAGCCGGGGGGCTTTTGTTTTGGTAATCGTCATTTGTGGACGATAAGTTTGGAAGTTGTGAACGTGCTTGGGCACGTGATTGCATGCCTATGTTTAATTGGGAGTTATTTGCATGTTAGCACTTAACTCATCGGGTCGTGGGACTCAGGCAAGGTTGGACTCAAACTACGGAATTATAAGGTACGTGATAGGCTTAGATTTTAAGTGTTTTTAGCTGTAATTTCTTTCCGTTTTTCGTACTTTTTCCTAGATGAAATTACGCTTTTTGGTATTTATTTGCTTATTTCAGGAAAATAGGTCGGAAATGGAAGAAATGAGCTAAAATGAAGAAAACGGGTGAAATCAAGGCGAAAAGGAAGGAAAAGTGAAGATTTGAGATTTTTTAGAATTTCGATCGATCGATATTTATTCTCGATCGATCCGGGCAGAGAGTTCAGCACCAAAATTTTCGAAGTGTCGATTGATCGAAAGAAAATCTCGATCGATCGACGAGGCAGAAACTTTTAAACGCTGAAGCAAACAGTGCACCGATCGATCGAAATTATTTTTCGATCGATCGAGACGCGAATTTCTGAAGATCTTATTTTCCAATATTAACGTGATTTTCGGTGGGTTTAGAGAAGGGATCTCTTCCAGATCATGATATATCATATCAGAGCCGTTTTTCACAGGAGGAGAACCCTAGCCGCCTCCAAGGAAAAGCCTAGGAGAGCCATCTTCTTCCTTCTTCATCCAAGCTTGAGCGTACCATTTTCCGGAGTGCAAGGAAGGAGCAAGAGAAGAAACTACGGTGTAACGCACGGATTCGTTCCAGCATTTATCATATTTCTAAACTCGGATTTATTTGATTTTCATTTTCATTAGATGTTATTGAGGTTGAGAAACAATTTAACATCTTATTGATTTGTCTTGAATTGAATCTAGTTTATTTTATTGAGTTTGATTTCAATTGTGTTTGATTTATTGATTCGATTGTGTTTGAGTGTATTGGTATCTTATTGTTCATGAATTGAATGCTTATTAAGATCAAAGCCTAGCTAACTTTGATTGAATTTTGTGAGTTATAACCGAGATCGAGAGATAACGTTATAATACGCTACATTAATTCATGATGTATGTTAAGATTGAGATCGAGAGATGAAATCACATACGTGAGAACTTTGAATCGAGAGATTTAGAGTAACGAGGTTTTGAAGATTTATACAATATTGGATTAGTAAATAGGTGCACGAGAGTGACTTGTTCTAATTTGATGTTAGTTTCTTTACAGCTCGAGAGAGTGTATTGAATATTATTGAAAACCTTTCACCTTAAGAATCAATTGTTTGGTACATGCCTATTCAAACGAATCTTTGAAGAGAACATAGTTGAACGAAGAGCGAGATAAATTTCTCGAGCGAATTACCTTTGCATATCCGGAACCCGATTCATTTTATTTATTCTTGTGTTTTAGTTCTAATTTCCGCATTAGTTAGTCTACCCCCGTTTTAATCGTAGGCTAAATATAATTTTACTAGTTTTATTTGGTACTTATACATTAGTCCCTGTGGATTCGACAACCCTTACTTTCATTTAACTATACTAAAATTTGACAACCGTGCACTTGCGGTAGAATCGCTTCACACTACACTTTGAAATTTTCTCTTTAAAAATAAAGCGGTCAAGTTTTTGGCGCCGTTGCCGGGGACTAATCTGTATAATATCATACGAGATTAGTTAATTGTAATTTAGCCAATTTGTATTATTTCATTTTTATCTTTCTTTTTCATTTTAGTTAGTTATTCTTGTTTTTGATTTTGTATATTGTTGTTGTCTCCTTTTGTCTGATTCAGTACAGGAACCATTTCTCTAGTGCATGCTCAGAAGAGAGGAGCCCATTCTCGAGCCATTTGATCCTGAAATAGAAAGGACTTTACTTAGAAGACTACGAGAAGCTTGAGCAATGGCCGACAATAACGAAGCACAGAACCCGAGATCAATGATGGATTTTGCACAGCCAGCGTTTCATGGATCTTTATCCAGCATCACTAGGCCAACAATCCAGGCGAATAACTTCGAGATCATGCAATTATCCAGATGATACAGCACTCTGTAATGTTTGGGGGAGCTGCCACAGACGATCCTCACACTCACATCTCCAACTTCTTGGAGATCTGTGACACGTTTAAACATAATGGCGTCTCCGACGACTCCATCAGGTTAAGGCTCTTCCCTTTTTCATTAAGAGACAAAGCTAAATCATGGTTGAATTCATTACCTGCAGGATCAATTACAACATGGGAAGGAATGACAAAAGCTTTCTTATCAAAGTACTTTCCTCCCTTTAAGACGACAAAGATGCGGAACAATATCACGACGTTCGGGCAATTCGATCCCGAGAGTTTATACGAGGCATGTGATCGTTTCAAAGATTTATTGAGGAGATGCCCACATCACGGTCTACCCATATGGCTGCAGGTACAGACTTTCTACAATGGTTTGTTTTCTGCTAACCAATCTATGATAGATGCAGCATCTGGGGGATCGATAATGCGGAAGACACCGGAAGAAGCGTATGACTTATTGGAGGAAATGGCGTCCAATAGCTATCAGTGGCAATCAGAAAGGAACACGCCACAGAAACCAATGAGAGTCCATCAAGTGGATGAGATTACTGCTATTTCGACCCAGTTGGAAGCTATGAACCGGAAGATAGAAAGCATGAGTGCAGCAGCGATGCAAGTTCAAGCTGTCTTCTGTGATTTATGTGGAGGCGGTCATCCGAGCATTGAGTGCCAAGCAGGTAACCCATTCATGCAAACTAATGAAGTGGTAAATTTTGTAGGTAACAGGCATCCCAACAATCTGTACTCGAACTCATACAATCCGGGGTGGAGGAACCACCCAAATCAGAGGTGGTCAAACAAAGAAAATGTGTCAAATCCACAGTGTAATACCCCCGAAATGTTATATGATTATGTGCTACAATGATGAATTATGATGTGTTTAAGGGTTGTGGTGTATTTAATTTGGGGGATAATATTTATGAGATGATGTTATGATTTAGGGGGCATGTTGGGTGTTTTAAAGGATGTATTAATTAAATGAAGTTAGAAAATATCGAGTGAGGATATTTTAATACGTCATACTAAATACCGGGACACAATTAAACACCACATGGCACCCCAACCACACCACCCCACCCCCACCACTCGGTCACCACCCATCCCCCCACTTGGCAACCCATACCTCTTTCCACTTGGCCAACTCACACTCCCATCATCCAATCATCCCATCTCTTCCACCTCTCTTCTCCTCCTTCTCTCCTCAACCTCCATTTTCGTCCCTGGATAAGCAGCATTAAGGCAAGGAAAGGCTTGGTAAAAGTGTTCGAAAAACCTTGCAAAAGAGGAGCGAAAGAGAGGGGTAAGTTGGTACTCTGTTTTTCTGGGTTATTGGTTGAGTTTGGGTTTTGTTGATTGATTTTTATGCATGCTAAGTATAGGTTTGGGTGAAACCTTTGTATGGGTAATTACATGGAAGTATTATGTAACTACTAGCATGGTTGTTCGAGCATTTTACATGATTTATGTGATAGATTTCTTGTTGTGAAACTATATGCTCGAAAATCTGGGAAAAGATAAGCATGCTCTGTTTCTGTTTTAGGTTGGTTGAAGATGAAGATTATGATGATGTTATGATGCATGTTAGCTTAGGTTTTGTTAAACCTTTGATTTGAATACATGCATGGTAGTTTTATGAAGCTGGTAACATTTTTGTTCAAGCATGTTTTATGCCTTATGAAGTAGAAATGATGGTATGAAATGAGGTGCTCAAAAATCTGGGGAAGTCCCGATTTTCAGAGCTCTCGATCGATCGAGATTTTGGTCCCGATCGATCGAGCGAGACAGAATGTTTAAAGCATGTTTTGAATTTCAGGTGCCGATCGATCGAAGGATTTCTCGATCGATCGGAAAAGCTCCTCGATCGGTCGGTAAAATGTTTCGATCGATTGATCGAGGCAGAATGTTTGGGCACTATTTGTGCATAGTTTCCCGATCAATCGAGACCTTGGGGCCGATCGATCGAGAGAGACAGAAAGTTGAAAAATAAGATGATGTTTTATTTTGTTAAGTTTATGATGTGAGATGGTATTGAGGCATCTAATATGGTATTGTGTGGTCTTGTAGAACCATCCCAGGTACCGGCACCATCAAGGAGATAATGTCTGTTGACTCCTCCTCCTTTTGAAAAGGTACGTAAGAGACGTACGGGCATCGGACGGTAACACACATCTTTATACTACAACTATGCTTTTATTGCATGAGTATTCACGATGAAATGATGATGTTTATACGATGTTTATATGATGATGTTTATACGATGCTTATATGATGATGTTTATACGATATTATTTGTGGTAAGATGCAACGGGGTAAGATGCCCCATATGGTAAGAGGCCATACGTTATTATTTGTGGTAAGATGCCACGGGGTAAGATGCCCCATATGGTAAGAGGCCATACGTTATTATTTGTGGTAAGATGCCACGGGGTAAGATGCCCCATATGGTAAGAGGCCATACGATGTTATTTGTGGTAAGATGCCACGGGGTAAGATGCCCCATATGGTAAGAGGCCATACGATGTTATTTGTGGTAAGATGCCACGGGGTAAGATGCCCCACATGCATGAATATGAGTCAGGGACAACGAAAAGAAGTTAATGAACGATCAACATATTTACTTAACCAAGATTTCATGCATTTACTATGACATTTTTATGATGTTAAGTACAATTGCATATGCTCATGATGTGTTGTCCCTGTAGGTACACTTTTGGACTAAAGGACTAAGGGTCGGGTTGAGGCTGTCAGCTACGAGGAACACAGGGATGTATAGGATTCAAGTCATGATTAGTATCTACTCTAGGAGTAGTGTAAATCTAAATGTCATTCTTTTTGGAATGTAATGAATTATTTTTGAAGTTTTGTATTTTGGCCGTGTAATCCTGTTAGCTCGTGTGACAACCGGAACCTTAAGATGTTGTTTAATGCATGATTAGTCCTTTTTATGTTCTAATTAACACTGTTAAGGTAGGGAGACCCTACATTAGTGGTATCAGAGAAGTGGTTAGATAACTCGGGAATGAGTGAAGGGTAGCCTTAGCAATAAGTTAGCTAGGTGTTTACTTTTGAACATGTTTATATGTATGTTGCATATGAAGAAGAAGATGTTGTGCTAACATGTTTAATTATCTAACGATGTACTTTATGAACTGCTTTTGGGTATTGTTGTTAACCTTTGTGTTGCAGCATGGTAGCGAATATAGAAGTGGGTGATGCCATTAGTGTGAATGCAAGTGCTGTGCGTACGAATCCACTGCCACCACCAGCCTTGGGCGTAGAACCCTCTGAACAACAATTGCTACCTGGGGAGTTGAGCTTGGCTCAATTTATGATGTACCAACCTCCGATGTTCGAAGGAACTGAATCAGGGAAAAAGGCTGAGGAATGGTTGGAGAGGATTGAACAGATATTTGTGGCAGCGCCTTGTGCAAAGACGGCATGGATCAGGTTAGCAGAATTTCAGCTGGCCAAGAAGGCACTAATGTGGTGGAAGACCACAGTGATTGAACAAGAGGCTCAGGGTCAGGAGATCAATTGGAAACTATTCAGGACTAGGTTTCTGACTCGCTATTTCTCAGCTGCTGCGAGACAGGCTAAAGAGGATGAGTTTACCAACTTGAGACAAGGTACTATGCCTGTATCCGATTATGCTCTTCATTACTGTTCCTTACTCCGGTATGTACCTCATGTGGCTGCAAGTACCGAAGCTAAGATGAGGAATTTCATGAAAGGCTTGAGGCCTGAGCTGTATGGCAGGGTCGTCACTTATGACCCTGCATGTTTTGACGACGCGCTTTCACGAGCCAAGCTAGCCGAACTGGGAGTTGGCGCATATCCTGATGCAGTGCCACCTCTAGCACCCCCTCAGAAATCTACTTCTGACAATTTGAGGCCGAGGGGTGATCAATTCAAACCAAGGGGGAACACAACGACTTCGAGGTTCAGTGGCAAGAGGCCTGAGAATCGTTGGAAAGGGAACCGTAGGAATGATGCTCCATCTGGGAGAGGACAGTCTCAGGGAGACAGATTTGGAAGAGTTCAGTGCACTCTTTGTGGGAAACCACATTTGGCAAAAGACTGCGTAGGATGCTATGTCTGTGGCGACAGAGGCCACTTTGCTCGGCAGTGTCCCAACAGGGGAAGACAGCAGAACTCTACGGGGAGGCCTGCGGACAGAGCGGCACATCACATACCTTTTGCACCGAGGCAGTATGGAGGTCAGCCCACGGGGCCACCTCAGGGACAGGTGTATGCCTTGACGAGGGAGCAGGCTACAGCGGCTCCGGAGGAGATTATAGCGGGTACGTGTCTTTTATTTACGCACCCTGCTCTTATATTGATAGACACAGGTGCGTCACACTCTTTTGTGGCGATGAATTTTCTTGAAAGGCACCACATATGCACTTCTCCGTCGCCCATGCCTCTTATGGTCTCGACCCCCGCTGGAAGAAGTTTGACTACAGATCAGATTGTCTATGATGGCCTCATTTATTTTGAGGATAATGAACTAAGGTCAGATTTGATTGTTTTGGGGATGCCAGACTTTGACGGTATTGTAGGCATTGATGTTATGAACAGGTATCAGGCACTCGTGAACTGCAGGCAGAGGACTGTCCGATTCAGGTCTGATATGGGAGTCCAGTGGACATTCTTTGGGGATGGTTCTCGTCCAAAGATCCCGTTGATATCTGTTGTCAAGATGGCACAGTTATTGGAACGAGGCCATACAGGATACCTCATCTTTGTTGTTGATGTTAGTAGGAAGAAAGAAGACTTGAAAGTTGAGGATGTGCCCGTAGTGGCGGAGTTTCCTGATGTTTTTGATAGGCTTAGATTTTAAGTGTTTTTAACTGTAATTTCTTCCCATTTTCCGTACTTTTTCCTGGATGATATTATGCTTTTTTGTGTTTATTCGTTTGTTTCAGGAAATTAGATCGGAAGTGGAAGAAATGAGCTAATATGAAGATAACGGGCGAAATCGAGGCGAGAAAGAGTTGAAATTGAGGAAGTGAGATTTTCGGAATCTCGATCGATCGAGATTATGTCTCGATCGATTGAGCCAGACAGTGCGCTGAGAAGAAAAGAATTTCAAGTCTCGATCGATCGGTGGAAAATCTCGATCGATCAAGCGAGGCAGTAGCTTCAGAGCTGATTTTTTCAAAGTCTCGATCGATCGGTAGAAAATCGCGATCGATCGAGTGAGGCAGTGAGTTTCAAAGGCTGACATGAACAGTGCACCGATCAATCGGACGCAAATCTCGATCGATCGAGACGCAAATCCGGGAAAATCTTATCTTCCATTTTTGAAATGATTTTTGAGGTATAAAAGGATAAATCACTTCCAAATCAATGATATACCATACCAGACGTGATTTAGGTAAAAAATTAGCAGCCCTAGCCGCCGCCAAAAGCCGCCGAAGGAGATTCAATCTCCGTTCTTCGTCCAAAGTCAAGCCAATCTATTCCGGAGTGCAAGGAAGGAGCAAGAGAAGAAATCACGGTGCAACGCACGGATTCATCCACCGTTTATCGTATTTCTAAACTTTGATTTCTTTGATTTTCAATTCCATTTGATGTTTTTGAGGTCGAGAGACAATTAAACTCTTATGTATTTGATTTGAATTAAATCTAGTTTATTTTATCGAGTTTTAGTTTCGTTGTGTTTGATTATTGATTCAATTGTGTTTGAGCGTATTGATTGTTATTGTTCATAAATTAATTGTTTGTGTAGATCAAAGTCTAGCTAGCTTTGATTGAATTTGAGAGTTATAACCGAGATCGAGAGATAACGTTGTAACACGCTCCATTAATTTATGATGTATGTTACGATTGAGATCGAGAGATGATATCGCATACGTGAGAACTTGGAATCGAAAGATTTAGAGTTATAAGGTGTTGACGTTTCATGCAATATTATATTAGTAAATAGGTGCACGAGAGTGACTTATTCTAATTAATGTTAGTTTCTTTACAGCTCGAGAGAGTGTATCGAATAATCGCGAAAACCTTTCACCTTTAAAATCAATTGGTTGATAATTTGAGAATTCAGTTGAATCATTAAAGAGAACATAGTTGAACGACGAGCTTGGTAATTTTCTCGAGTAACTTGCCTTCGCATATCCGGAACCATTCATCTTTTTGTTTCTTGTTTATTTTTCAGTCTTTAGTTAAAATTAGCATTAGTTAATCACCTTTGTTAATCGTAGGCTAAATATAATTTTATTAATCTTATTTGGTACTTATACGTTAGTCCCTGTGGATTCGACATCCCGTACTTAATTTTCACTATACTAAAACTTGACAACCGTACACTTGCGGTAGAATCGCTTCACACTATTCTTTGAAATATCTTTTGTTTAAAAATAAAGCGGTCAAGTTTTTGGCGCCGTTGCCGGGGACTAATCCGTATAATATCATACGAGATTAGTTAATTGTAATTTAGCCAATTCTTTATTATTTCGATTTGTTTTAATTCTTTGTTTTTGTTAGTTGATTGTTTTGGTTTTTGATTTGTGTATTTTGTTGTCTCCTTTTGTCTATTTTGTACAGAAATCGTTTCTCTAGTGCATGCTCAGAAGAGAGGAGCCCATTCTCGAGCCTTTCGATCCGGAAATAGAAAGAACCCTACTAGGCGATTACGAGAAGCTCGAGAGATGGCAGATAATAATGAAGCACAGAACCCAAGGTCAATGATGGACTTTGCACAACCGGCATTTCATGGATCGTTATCCAGTATTACGAGGCCGACGATTCAAGCGAACAACTTTGAGATCAAGCCGGCAATTATACAAATGATTCAGCACTCGGTTATGTTTGGGGGAGCGGCCACAGACGACCCAAATAATCACATCTCCAACTTTTTGGAGATTTGTGACACGTTCAAACATAATGGCGTCTCCGACGACGCCATCAGGTTAAGACTGTTCCCTTTTTCATTACGAGACAAAGCTAAGGCATGGTTGAATTCACTACCTGCAGGTTCTATAACAACATGGGTGGGGATGACGAAGGCGTTTTTATCAAAGTACTTTCCCCCTTCCAAGACGGCGAAGATGCGGAACGATATCACAACTTTTGGGCAGTTTGACCCCGAGACATTATATGAAGCGTGGGATCGTTTTAAGGAATTGTTGAGGAGATGCCCACACCATGGTCTACCCATTTGGTTGCAGGTACAAACTTTCTATAACGGTTTATTTTCTTCTAACCGTTCAATGATTGATGCAGCATCTGGGGGATCAATAATGAGGAAGACACCGGAAGAGGCATATAGCTTGTTGGAGGAAATGGCGTGCAACAGTTACCAGTGGCAGTCAGAGAGGAGCACGCCACAGAAGCCAATGGGAGTCCATCAAGTGGACGAGATCACTGCTCTTTCGGCTCAATTAGAAGCCATGAACCGGAAGATAGACAGCATGGGAGCGGCAGCAATGCAAGCCCAAGCTATCTTCTGTGAGCTGTGTGGAGGCGGTCATCCTAGCATCGAGTGTCAGGCAGGTAACCAGTTTAACCAATCTGTTGAGGCTGTGAATTTTGTAGTTAACAGGCCACCCAACAATTCATATTCAAATTATAACCAACCATGGAGGAATCACCCGAATTTGAGATGGTCGAATCAAGAGAATGTGTTGAACCCACAACCGCAAGCAGGGTTCACACAAAAGCCGAGTATGGAGGAACTTATGGCAAAGTTGATTTCATCGACGGAGGTAAGGATGCAGAATCAGGATGCATCTATTAAAAATTTGGAAGCGCAGATAGGGCAGTTGGCCACGTTGATATCTGGGAGGACGCAAGGTACGCTCCCGAGTGATTCTGTAAAGAATCCAAAGGAGCCATCGAATTGACAAGACAAGGAGGTGACAGTCCAGCTTGGGACTATAAATTAAGAACTTTCTCTTCCTTTCTCGTATTTTGTGTTAATTCCTTGTGTTAGTTTGTTTTGTTGTTAGTTGTGTTTCTATTTTATCCGTGAATAAGTCCGTGTGTTTTTATTGTAGGTGTGAAAGTAAAAGCAACAAGGATGTAGGCGAGGCAACCCGAGAGATAGTGTTGAGAGAAAAATATCAAATGTCATCTAGAAAGAGGTCAAAGCAGGTGGAGGCTTCCCAAAAGCAAAAGCAGGCGGAGGCCACTGTTTCTGAGCCAGGGTATGACGAACAGAAGTTTATCAATGCCACAATTGCTGAGTTATATCCCACCTATCATAAGAAACCCCTGAGCCGTGAAAGGGGAATGAGCATGGATAAATTAGAGTGTCCTGTCATTAGGACAGTACGCCGAAAAGGGTGGTTTCAATTTGTTCAGACACCGATTGATGCTGTGGTGCCACTGGTAAGGGAGTTTTACACAAATCTTCGAGCTGTTAAACCAGGGCACCAAGTAAGTGTTTATGTTCGAGGGAAGGATGTGTTGGTGGATCGAGCCGCAATCAATAATATTCACCGGATGCCTGTCATTCACAACTGTGCATACCAATCTTTCAAGAATAGCAAGATTGACTACGATGAGGTATTGAAAGTTATTGGCAAGCCGGGAGTGGATTGGCAAAGGAATGATAAAGCAGAGCCACAGTTGGTTCTAAAGATGCATTTGAAGCCAGAGGCCCAAGCATGGTTTTCATTTGTCGCCTCGCGGGTCATGCCATCGACCCACACTTCTGAGGTGACAAAAGACAGAGCGGTCCTGGTATATGCCATCCTCTCAGGGAAGGAAGTGGACTTCGGCGAGATCATCAGTGATCACATTCAAGAGATTGGGAGCAGCCCACCGACCTCCGCACTACCGTTTCCATCCACGATCACTGCTTTATGTCAGCGGTACGGAGTGACATGGGGGGAAGACGAGGAGCTACTTCCGCCGAAGACACCGATCATTGTGGACGGTCCACCACCTCCTACGGGCCGACGAAGGGCCGAGCCAAGACCTTCGGACACTACACAAGCTGAAGCATCATCCTCTGCTGCAGAACATACACGTGTTACTTTGGACTCTCTTCATAGGGATCTCCAAGATATTCGCCTGGAGCAGCAGAGCATTCACAGCATGCAGCGGGACATTCATAGCATGCAGAGAGCATTGCATATGGACCATGAGCAGGTAGCTCAGCGTCAGATGGAGTTCATGCACTATCAGAGTGCATGGAACACTGCCATGGCCCAGGGCTTTCCAGGTTTCCAGTTCCCGCCGGAGCCACACTGTGCACCTTATCATCCGCATGCACCTCCACCTTTTGAGTACCCACCATTTCCACCATATCAGGGCGAGGAGCACCACTACCCAGTTCCTCCTCCGGAGCATGATGAGGACGACGATCAGTGACGATCGTCGTCATGGTATGTGTCTTTGCCTTTGCATTTATTTTTCTTGTTCATTGAGGGCAATTCACATGCTAAGTTTGGGGGGGGGGGTTTTGAGTATTTGTATATATCTTGCTTTTGCACATATTGCTACTTGTCTTGTTCCCCTACCTTGCATGACTGCATGATTTTGTGACTGATTCATCCTTGAGCATTACCAACAAATTTTTTTTTTATTGATTGAGTTATTCTTGAGAATTGATGAGTTGGAATTGAAACGGTAATACATGATGAAATTAATCCTCATCTAGATAGGAGTCGTGGAAATGTTTAACTTGTTTGCATATATCCGTTGTTAACCATATGTCAAAACTGAGGAATTATTTGAGCACTTATTGAGTCATGATTGAGTGAAGTATGTATTGATTAAATTGAAAATTTGTGTTAACTATGATGAGTCTTGAGTATCTTAGATAACTCTACAGTTTAGTTGAAAGCACTTTGAGGCAAAATTTATAATTAGGAACTAGACTTGGAGATGATTTAGGCGATCTTTGGACCGTTTGAGCCTTTCAAGCCTACCTGTTATACATTATTCCTTAGTGTCCCCTTTTGAACCTTATTGAAAAAGAATGGTATATGCATTGCATATGATTAGACCCCCATTCGGCATTCTTGGCAAACTCATTATACCCACCTTGGTTTGAGCCTAAAAGAACAATTTTATCCATCCCTAGGAGAGTATAATGAATCTCATTCATTGCACGGAATTGTTATATGCAAATGAGTTCAAAAAGGACGAAAGAATGAGCAAAGAAAAAAAAATGTTGTAGAGAAAAGCCTTGAAAAGAAAAATTCAAATAAGACCCAAAGTGGCCAAGGCTAGAAAAAGTTGAAGAGAAGCTTAAAAACTTGAACTGATTTTATTATACTCTCTTCTTTGAATTCATCCTACCTTTTCTTTGAAGCCGACACCAAAAGGCCTAACGTTATAAGCTTTTAAGACCTTTTGATCCAAGTCTAGGGAATAATTACATTAGTGGAGAAGTGCTGGATAGTAAATTTGTAGAGTAATTCAAAGTAATCTTGACTAGGAATTGATATGGCACATGTTGATCTTAAAGATATGTATGTAACTCATGTTTGACAATAGCACACACGCACGTTCCGATGTTGCGATGTATTGTTTAACTTAGGAGAAATTGCTTCTTGTTAAGTGTTGAATGACTTCTATTGATGTGTAAGTAGGATTTCTGAGTTTTTACGTATGTTGTAAAGATAATTCATGCTTAGTATCAAGTTTAACTTTTCTTTTTGAGCTTATTGCTTGCTCGAGGACGATCAAGTCTAAGTTTGGGGGAGTTGATAGGCTTAGATTTTAAGTGTTTTTAACTGTAATTTCTTCCCATTTTCCGTACTTTTTCTTGGATGATATTATGTTTTTTGGTGTTTATTCGTTTGTTTCAGGAAATTAGATCGGAAGTGGAAGAAATGAGCTAATATGAAGATAACGGGCGAAATCGAGGCGAGAAAGAGTTGAAATTGAGGCAGTGGGATTTTTGGAATCTCGATCGATCGAGATTATGTCTCGATCGATCGAGCCAGACAGTGCGCTGAGAAGAAAAGAATTTCAAGTCTCGATCGATCGGTGGAAAATCTCGATCAATCGAGCAAGGCAGTAGCTTCAGAGCTGATTTTTTCAAAGTCTCGATCGATCGGTAGAAAATCTCAATCGATCGAGCGAGGCAGTGAGTTTCAAAGGCTGACATTAACAGTGCACCGATCGATCGGACGCAAATCTCGATCGATCGAGACGCAAATCCGGGAAAATCTTATCTTCCATTTTTGAAATGATTTTTGAGGTATAAAAGGATAAATCACTTCCAAATCAATGATATACCATACCAGACGTGATTTAGGTCAAAAATTAGCAGCCCTAGCCGCCGCCAAAAGCCGCCGAAGGAGATTCAATCTCCGTTTCGTCTAAAGTCGAGCCAATCTATTCCGGAGTGCAAGGAAGGAGCAAGAGAAGAAATCACGGTGCAACGCACGGATTCATCCACCGTTTATCGTATTTCTAAACTTTGATTTCTTTGATTTTCAATTCCATTTGATGTTTTTGAGGTCGAGATACAATTAAATTCTTATGTATTTGATTTGAATTAAATCTAGTTTATTTTATCGAGTTTTAGTTTCGTTGTGTTTGATTATTGATTCAATTGTGTTTGAGCGTATTGATTGTTATTGTTCATAAATTAATTGTTTGTGTAGATCAAAGTCTAGCTAGCTTTGATTGAATTTGAGAGTTATAACCGAGATCGAGAGATAACGTTGTAACACGCTCCATTAATTTATGATGTATGTTACGATTGAGATCGAGAGATGATATCGCATACGTGAGAACTTGGAATCGAAAGATTTAGAGTTATAAGGTGTTGACGTTTCATGCAATAATATATTAATAAATAGGTGCACGAGAGTGACTTATTCTAATTAATGTTAGTTTCTTTACAGCTCGAGAGAGTGTATCGAATAATCGCGAAAACCTTTCACCTTTAAAATCAATTGGTTGATAATTTGAGAATTCAGTTGAATCATTAAAGAGAACATAGTTGAACGACGAGCTTGGTAATTTTCTCGAGTAACTTGCCTTCGCATATCCGGAACCATTCATCTTTTTGTTTCTTGTTTATTTTGCAGTCTTTAGTTTAAATTAGCATTAGTTAATCACCTTTATTAATAGTAGGCTAAATATAATTTTATTAATCTTATTTGGTACTTATACGTTAGTCCTTGTGGATTCGACATCCCGTACTTAATTTTCACTATACTAAAACTTGACAACCGTACACTTGCGGTAGAATCGCTTCACACTATTCTTTGAAATATCTTTTGTTTAAAAATAAAGCGGTCAGTTTTTCCGGAGGAGATTCCCGGATTCCCACCGACGAGAGAGGTCGAGTTACTACCGGGGACGTCTGCCATTTCTCGTGCCCCGTATCGGATGGCACCAGCGGAGCTAAGAGAGTTAAAGGTTCAGTTGCAAGAGCTCCTTGACAAGGGCTATATACGCCCTAGCTTGTCGCCCTGAGGTGCGCCTGTTTTATTTGTTAAGTAGAAGGATGGATCGATGCGTCTATGCATTGACTATAGGCAACTGAATAAGGCCACAGTCAAGAACAAGTATCCACTTCCGAGGATTGATGACTTGTTTGATCAGTTGCAGGGTACGAGGCTCTACAGTAAGATCGATCTGAGGTCGGGGTACCATCAGATTCGAGTGAGGGAAGATGATTTTCAGAAGACGGCTTTCAGGATGAGATATGGGCACTATGAATTCCTGGTCATGCCTTTTGGGGTGACAAATGCCCCAGCTGTCTTCATGAGTTTGATGAACAGGGTGTTCCAGCCATATTTGGATCAGTTCGTCATAGTCTTCATTGACGACATACTTATCTATTCCCGGACTGAAGAAGAACACGCGAAACACTTGAGGACAGTACTCCAGATCCTCAGGGATCATCAACTATATGCAAAGCTCAGCAAGTGCGAGTTCTGGTTGAGCAGCGTGGTATTCTTAGGCCATGTTATATCT
Organism: Haberlea rhodopensis; assembly: GCA_907163345.1. Taxonomy (NCBI): domain Eukaryota; kingdom Viridiplantae; phylum Streptophyta; class Magnoliopsida; order Lamiales; family Gesneriaceae; genus Haberlea; species Haberlea rhodopensis. The sequence continues at coordinate 7,843,971 of CAJQUN010000020.1, read as the reverse complement.
AGCAGATGGATATCTGTGGATCCCAGGAAGATTGAGGCTGTGATGGAGTGGGCTGCACCCACTTCTGTGCTTGAGATACGTAGTTTTCTCGGTTTGGCAGGATATTACCGACGTTTCGTCGAGGGTTTTTCAAAGATCGCCAAACCCCTAACACAGCTGACTCAGAAGGGAGTCCCATTCTTTTGGTCTGAGGCTTGTGAGGAACGTTTCCAAGAACTGAAGCGAAGCTTGACTACAGCGCCTGTGTTGGTAATTCCGTCTGAGAATAAGAGATTCGCCTTATATACGGATGCATCACTACAGGGTTTGGGCTGTGTGTTGATGCAAGATAAGCATGTGGTGGCTTATGCATCCAGGCAGCTGAAGCCACACGAGGCTAGGTATCCAGTGCATGATTTGGAACTGGCGGCCATCATATATGCCTTGACGATTTGGAGGCATTACTTGTGTGGCACGTTTTTCACTATATATACGGACCATAAGAGCCTGAAGTTCTTATTCACTCAAGCAGAGTTGAATATGCGGCAAAGAAGATGGATGGATTTGCTTAAGGATTATGATTGTGAAATTGAGTACCATCCAGGTAAAGCGAACTTGATAGCAGACGCCTTAAGTCGTAAGGTGAAGAGTACTGCTGAGGACGCCATGAGTCTATCAGCTTTGATGACTTCTTATTGCCATCTGGGCTATGATTTCGATGTAGACACGTCGCCTGTGCGAGTGTCGACCCTATTGGCAGAGCCAGATATATTTGAGGCAATCAGGAAGGCCCAGAAGTCGGATGATGAGGTTCAGAGATGGACGTCGTTGGTACTTCAGGGTCAGCCATCTAAGTTCAGAGTGGCTGAGGATGATTCTTTGAGACTGGGCGACCGATGGGTAGTCCTAGATGCACCAGAGTTACGTAGAGGAATATTGGAGCGAGCCCACAGTAGTCGGTTCAGTATCCACCCAGGAGGAAAGAAGATGTACAAAGACCTATGCGGTCAATTCTGGTGGAGACGCATGAAGCGTGAGGATCGCTTTTGTTAAAAGATGTTTGATCTGCCAGCAGGTAAAGGCGGAGAGGCAGAGGCCTGGTGGCGAGCTGAAGAGCTTAGAGGTGCCTGAATGGAAGTGGGAGCATATATCTATGGACTTTGTGACCCACTTGCCAAGGACGGCCTCAGGATTCGATGCGATCTGGGTGATCGTAGATAGGCTGACGAAGGTGGCTCATTTCATCCCTTACAGTATGTCATACACATGCTTGAAGATGGCCCAGATGTATATACGGGATGTGGTGAGATTGCATGGTATTCCAGTCTCGATAGTGTTTGACAGAGACCCGAGGTTCACTTCACATTTCTGGGAGGGTCTCCAGACAGCTTTGGGCACAGAGGTGAGACTAAGTACGGCCTATCACCCTCAGACAGACGGCCAAACGGAGCGTACCATTCAGACGCTCGAGGACATGTTGAGGGCATGTGTTTTGGAGTTTGATACTCCGTGGTAGGATTCAGTGCCGATGGTGGAGTTCTCCTATAATAACAGTTATCAGGCGAGCATTCAAATGGCTCCTTTTGAAGCTCTGTATGGACGACGATGTAGACACCGCTGTATTGGGAGGACTTGACTAGCAAAGCGGTCGGAGGACCGGATATGATCAAGGACATGTAAGAAAAGATTAAGATGATACGCCAAAAGATGAAAGCGGCCCAGGATAGGCAAGCAGCCTATGCCAATAAGCGGCGACAACTGCTGGAATTCCAGTTAGGAGACAGGGTCTTCTTAAAGATCTTGCCCTTCAGGGGTGTGGTACGTTTTGGGATGCGGGGAAAGTTATCTCCGAGGTATGTTGGGCCATATGAAGTTTTGCAGCGTATCGGTACATTGGCCTACCGCTTGGCACTACCGCCATCCTTGTCTGGCATACACGATGTTTTCCATGTCTCTATGTTAAGGAAGTATGAGCCAGATCCGTCTCATGTCTTACAGCCTACTGAAGTACAGTTAGACTCAGATGTGTCCTACGTTGAACGACCGATCAGAATTCTGGATCGAGAGGACGCAGACTACGAAGTAAAGTAATACGGATGGCCAAAGTTCAGTGGGATCGCCGGGGTGTCGAGGAGGCTACGTGGGAGACGGAACGGCATATGGTGCAGCACTATCCGGAACTATTCTCTGGTATGTTTTTATGTTTAGTTCCATTATGATTGTGATATCCCCGAAATGATTATGTGGGTAAGCATACAATTAAAGGTTGTTAATTGTGAGCCTATGTGCTAAAGGCGTATTTTATGTGGGAGTGATTTATTTATTTTGAGGATGTGGTTTAGGGAGCATGTTAGGTGTTTTTAATTGTTGTGATGATGTGGTAAAATAATAAAATATCAAGGAAAGATATTTTTATACATCATATGAAATACCGGGACACAATTAAACACCCCAAAACCACCCTACATGCAACCACCCCACCCCCACTTGACTTAACCCACGCCCCTCCCCTGTTTTTCTGGGAAAGCAGATGACTAAGCAAGCAACTTTACTTGAAGATATTTTCATCTTGCCTCTTCCAAAAAGCTCCCTTCTTTTTCCCTTCATCTCTCTGCAACTTGGTCGAGTTCCAGGAGAAAAGTGATCGGGTTTCATTCCTCTTTTCATATAGAAAATCGAAGGGAAAAAGTGGTGAGGAGTCACATTTTTTCCCAGTTTTCAGTTTCCTGGCATGTTTGTTCTTTGTAGCAGATTTGGCATGCTAGTTTAGGGTGTGATGTTATCTTGTTATGAATACCTTTATGTGATGTTTTTGAAGCCCTTAGCATGTTTAGTTAAGAAACTTGCATGCTTTATGTGCTAGATTTGTAGTAGAGAAAAGGGTTCCTCGAACATCCGAGCAGGGTAGTACTCTGTTTTTCATGTTAGGAAGGGTTTTACCATGAATATTTGAAGCATGCTAGCTTAGGTTTTGGTAAAACTTTGATGTGAAAATATGCATGGTAGTTTTGTGAAGCCCATGGCATGTTTGTTCGAGCTTTCTTTATGCTATATGTGATAGGTTTAATAGCATGAAGTGAGGTGCTCAAGAAATCTGGAAATGAATATGTTACCCTGTTTCCAGAAAAGTTGATCCAGTACTTGTTTAAATGATCGATGTTTATGCTTGTAGGCTTATGCTTAGGGTGTAAATTTGAATTGAATACACTCAGGGTAGTGTAGTGCAACTGCTAGCATGTTGGTATTGGCATGTATTATGTCTTACATGTTAGTTTTAAGGGTATGAATATCGGTGTTAAGCAATTCTGGAAAATCGCCAAAGGAACAAGGTTGGCGATCGATCGCCAAGGAGGCGCGATCGATCGCGACGTTCCAGTAGGTTTTGGCGATCGATCGCCAATATTGGGGCGATCGATCGCTGAATGTTTTTTTTGGTATGCGAGGCAGTAGCATCTCGCGATCGATCGGGGCTCATGGGCGATCGATCGCGAGATGATATTGTAGGATTAATTTGGTTTTTAATTTGGTTTTGCTTCCGGATTATTATGAGGTGCCTAATATTGTGTTGTGTGGCTATGTAGAACCATCCCAGGTGCCAGCACAACCGAGGAGATAAAGTCGATTGACTCCTCTATCTTTTGGAAAGGTACGTAAGCGACGTACGGGCATCCCAACGGTAACATGTGCTTTATGTTTGTCTTTTTGACGCATGATGAATGCAATGTGGTGCATTAAGGTTATGATACAATGTTATTATGCATTGTTTTTGCATATGTATATTGTGAAATATAAGAGGTGTATTTCACGAGTCAAGGTTATCTTAGTAAGGATTTTAATTGCTTACGCTAAGGTCCATTGGAAGCGAGGAAGAATTCCGCTTACATGGAGTAGCAAGAAGCATTAAAATGTACTAATGATAAGGGCTCAGGATTGAAATAAGGATTTAAGGAGGAAGGATGTCATGACATTTATTTATGAAACCATATATTCTTATAATGTGTTTTTATTATGAATTATGGTACAGGGACAACCAATGGGCGTTATAAATGCTGAAAATACAGGAAGGGCTTGTGTTTAAGATTTGCATTTATGCCTTACTTTCATATTATGTTGAATATGAATTGTGTTATGATCATGTGTTGGGGGTTGTCTTTGTAGGTGCTTTTGACGAGAACCAGGGTCGGGTTGATATGCTGAGCTGTAAGGAGTGCTACAGGATTAGCATGTTAGAGAAAATTTTGTATAGCTTCTACTGAGTAGAGTAAGACTATAATGTAGTACCTTAGTAGGAATTGTGTCTTCCTTTTTAAACATTTTGGTACTGTAATCTCTAAAGCTCAGATAAATCAACACGGCATGTTACTCTGATTTATTCACATGAATGTTTAGTTCTCTAAATTGCACCTTAATGTCTTGATGTGATAAAGGGTCTCACATTTAGTGGTATCAGAGCAGTGGTTAGATAACCAGGGAAGAGTGAAGGGTAGCCTTTAGAGACAAGTTGGCTAGGTATTCATTGTTGGGCATGTTATGCATGTGATGCATATTGTTGTATAAGTGTTACACTAACATGCTTTTGAATATTTTACTCTTGTTATCTAACGGCTTATATTATGAAATGCTTTTTGTATTGTTGTTAACTTTTGTGTTACAGCATGGCTGAGGTTAACCCGGGGAACCCAATGAGGAGGTAGGAGATATGGACAGTGGGAATGCCAGTATCGCTCAGCTCCTTTACCACCACCTGCTATGGGCGTGGAGCCCAGCGTACAGATGTTACTGCCAGGGAGCTCAGTTTGAAGCAGTTTCTGAGTTTCCATCCGCCCATGTTTGAGGGAATTGAGTCTGGTGAAGTAGCTGAGGAGTGGTTGGAACGTATTGAGCAGATACTTGTGACTGCACCCTATGCACGCACGGCATGGCTAAGGTTAGCCGAGTTTCAGATGGCTAAGAAGCCTGCTATGTGGTGGAAGACCACCGTGATGGAGCTGAGAGCTCTAGGTATGGCAGTTGACTGGACGGTATTCCGGACCCGGTTCCTTAACCGGTATTTCTCTGCAGCTGCCAGACAATTAAAGGAGGATGAGTTCAACAGTTTGAAGCAGGGTAGCATGTCAGTGGCAGACTACGCTATGCAGTATTCCTCACTGCTGAGGTATGTACCACATATTGCTGTCAGCAGCCATGCCAAGATGAGGAACTTCCTGAAGGGTTTGAGGCCAGAGCTGTTTGATCGGGTCATCTCCAACAACCCCAGCTCATTTGATGACGCCCTGACACGGGCAGAGTTGGCGGAGATTGCCGTGGATGCGTACAAGGATGTTGTACCCCCTTCAGTACCACCACAGAGGCCTGTTGCTGATAGTCTGAGGCCACGAGGGGATCAGTTCAAGGCTCGTGGGGCCTCATCATCTTCCAAATTTAGTGGGAAGAAGCCTCAGGGACAGAAGCAGAACAACCGGGGACCCACACAGGGGAGCAAAGCAGGGGGGACCAGGTGTACCAACTGTGGAGGATGGCACTTGTTACGTGACTGTCTAGGTTGCTATATTTGTGGCAAGATGGGCCACATGGCTCGAGGTTGCCCAAACCGGGCAGGTCAGACAGACTCAGGGCCGAATAGGCCAAGGTTTGATGCTGGGAGGGCACCACAGAGACAGCAGTTTGCACCACGACCACAGGGAGGTCAGACGGCAGGACCGCCGCAGGGAAAGGTGTACGCACTGACTAGGGAGCAGGCTGAGGCAGCCCCAGAGGAAGTCATTGCTGGTACGTGCCATTTACTTACGTACCCTGCACTTATATTGATAGATACAGGTGCTTCCCATTCCTTTGTATCTACTGCTTTTGTGGAAGGACACCGCTTGTGCTCGTCTCTGTTACCCACGCCTCTCATGGTCTCGACACCCACGGGAAAGCATGTGATTGCAGATCGGCTGTTATCTGATTGCCTCATTTATTTTGAGGGCAATGATCTGAGGGCCGATTTGATTCAGTTAGAGATGGCAGACTTTGACTGCATTATCGGCATTGACGTGTTGAGCAGATACCGAGCTATGGTAGATTGCCAAAAGAGGATGGTTCGTTTTCTGTCTGATCAGGGGTTCCAGTGGACTTTTTATGGGGACGGCTCTCGTCCAAAGATACCAGTAATCTCGGCGGTTAAGATGTCGCGGTTATTGGAACGCGGCCACACTGGGTACCTTATTTATGCCATGGATACTTCAGAGGAGAAGGAAGAGAGAGCCGAGGACATTCCAGTCGTGGCGGAGTTCGTTGATGTGTTTCCAGATGAGATTCCGGGATTTCCGCCTGTCAGGGATGTTGAGTTTGCTATTGAGCTGCTGCCAGGGACATCAGCCATTTCTCGTGCCCCATACAGGATGGCACCGGCAGAGCTAAGGGAACTGAAGGTACAGTTACAGGAGCTTCTTGACAAGGGATACATCCGTCCTAGTGTATCGCCTTGGGGTGCGCCAGTCTTGTTCGTGAAAAAGAAGGATGGATCAATGCGTCTGTGCATTGACTACAGGCAACTGAACAAGGCTACAGTGAAGAACAGATATCCGCTTCCGAGGATTGATGATCTGTTCGACCAGCTTCAGGGTACGAAGGTGTACTCCAAGATAGATTTGAGGTCAGGCTATCACCAGGTACGGGTTAGAGCTGGTGATGTCCAAAAGATGGCTTTTAGAACTCGGTATGGGCACTATGAGTTCTTGGTAATGCCGTTCGGTGTGACAAATGCACCTGCAGTCTTTATGAGCCTGATGAACAGAGTATTTCGGGAGTACCTCGATCAGTTTGTGATCGTGTGATGACATCCTGGTCTATTCAAGGAATGAGGAGGATCATGCCGATCACCTGAGGATAGTGCTCCAGATCCTCAGAGATCATCAGTTGTACGCCAAACTCAGCAAGTGTGAGTTTTGGCTAAACAGTGTAGCATTCTTGGGCCATATCATATCACGAGAGGGGATATCAGTGGACCCGAGGAAGATAGAGGCAGTTATGGATTGGTCTACCCCTACTTCAGTCAGTGAGATTCGAAGTTTTCTTGGTCTGGCTGGCTATTATCGACGTTTCGTCGAGGGTTTCTCAAAGATCGCCAAGCCACTTACACAGCTGACTCAGAAGGGAGTCTCTTTTTGTTGGTCAGAGGCTTGTGAGCAGAGTTTTAGGGAATTGAAGCATAGACTGACTACTGCACCAGTTCTAGTGATTCCCAAGGAGAACAAAGGATTTGTTCTTTATACAGACGCATCGCTACAGGGCTTAGGGTGCGTACTGATGCAGGACAGACATGTAGTGGCTTACGCTTCGAGACAGTTGAAGCCACATGAGACGAGGTATCCAGTCCATGATCTGGAGTTGACAGCTATAGTGTTCGCCTTGAAGATATGGCGACACTACTTATATGGTACCTCATTCACCATCTTCACTGATCACAAGAGCCTGAAGTTCTTGTTTACACAGGCTGAGTTAAACATGGGGCAGAGGAGATGGATGGACCTACTGAAGGACTACGACTGTGAAATCGAATATCACCCGGGGAAGGCAAATTTGACAGCCGACGCTTTGAGTCGAAAGGTGAGGAGCACAGCAGAGGATGCTATGTCTCTATCAGCTATGTTTGGCTCCTACTGCCATTTGGGTTTTGATTATGATGTATCCTCTTCACCAGTACAGGTTTTGACCTTGCTAGCTGAGCCTGTTATCTATGATCACATCAGGAAGGCTCAGGGGACCGATGCAGAGGTTCAGAGATGGATATTAGTGGTTCATTCAGGTCAGCCGTCGAGATTCAGAGTGGCTGAGGACGGTTCTCTGAGACTTGGCGACAGATGGGTGGTTCCAGATGCACCTGAGTTGCGTCAGGGTTTATTACAGAGAGCTCATTGCAGTAGGATGAGTGTCCACCCAGGAGGGAAGAAGATGTATAAGGATTTACGCAGCCAGTTCTGGTGGAGGCGTATGAAACAAGATGTCACCTCATTTGTCAAGCGCTGTTTGATTTGTCAGCAGGTGAAGGCTGAGAGGCAGAGACCTGGAGTTGAACTAAGGAGTCTGGAGATACCCGAGTGGAAGTGGCAGCACATGTCTATGGATTTCGTGACCCACTTACCGAGGACTGTTTCGGGTTTCGATGCCATCTGGGTAGTCGTGGACAGATTGACTAAGGTGGCTCACTTCATTCCCTATTGTATGACATATACGCACTTGAGGATGGCACAGTTATATGTCAGAGATGTGGTGAGACTGCACGGGATCCCTATTTCGATAGTGTCCGATCGAGATCCGCGGTTCACATCTCACTTCTGGGGGGGTCTGTAGACAGCTCTAGGTACAGAGTTGAGGCTGAGCACAGCCTATCACCCTCAGACGGACGGACAGACCGAGCGTACGATACATACGCTCGAGGATATGTTGAGAGCTTGTGTGCTAGAGTTCGACATATCATGGCAGGACTCGATAGCCTTAGTGGAGTTCTCTTACAACAACAGCTACCAGGCAAGTATACAGATGGCTCCTTTCGAGGCCCTCTATGGTAGGCGTTGTAGGTCACCCTTGTGTTGGGATGACGTGGACCGTAAGTCGGTTGGAGGACCAGAGTTGGTTCAGGAAATGGAAGAGAAAGTTAAGATTATCAAAGGAAAGATGAAGGCAGCTCAGGACAGGCAGACAGCATATGCCAATCAGCGGCGTAGGCCGTTGGAGTTTCAGTTAGGCGACAGAGTTTTTCTGAAGATCTCACCTTTCAGGGCAGACGGCAGACTTCGGAACAAGGTTATTCCAATGATCAAGGTTCAGTGGGATCGTAGGGGTGTCGAGGAGGCCACGTGGGAGACAGAGCGACACATGGTGCAGCACTATCCAGAGCTGTTTTCTGGTATGCGTTTATATATTGTTTTATATCTTGTTAACAGCATGTTTGATTTCGGGGACGAAATCTTATAAGTAGGGGAGTATTGTGATATCCCCTGAAATGATTATGTGGGTAAGCATACAATTAAAGGTTGTTAATTGTGAGCCTATGTGCTAAAGGCGTATTTTATGTGGGAGTGATTTATTTATTTTGAGGATGTGGTTTAGGGAGCATGTTAGGTGTTTTTAATTGTTGTGATGATGTGGTAAAATAATAAAATATCAAGGAAAGATATTTTTATACATCATATGAAATACCGGGACACAATTAAACACCCCAAAACCACCCTACATGCAACCACCCCACCCCCACTTGACTTAACCCACGCCCCTCCCCTGTTTTTCTGGGAAAGCAGATGACTAAGCAAGCAACTTTACTTGAAGATATTTTCATCTTGCCTCTTCCAAAAAGCTCCCTTCTTTTTCCCTTCATCTCTCTGCAACTTGGTCGAGTTCCAGGAGAAAAGTGATCGGGTTTCATTCCTCTTTTCATATAGAAAATCGAAGGGCAAAAGTGGTGAGGAGTCACATTTTTTCCCAGTTTTCAGTTTCCTGGCATGTTTGTTCTTTGTAGCAGATTTGGCATGCTAGTTTAGGGTGTGATGTTATCTTGTTATGAATACCTTTATGTGATGTTTTTGAAGCCCTTAGCATGTTTAGTTAAGAAACTTGCATGCTTTATGTGCTAGATTTGTAGTAGAGAAAAGGGTTCCTCGAACATCCGAGCAGGGTAGTACTCTGTTTTTCATGTTAGGAAGGGTTTTACCATGAATATTTGAAGCATGCTAGCTTAGGTTTTGGTAAAACTTTGATGTGAAAATATGCATGGTAGTTTTGTGAAGCCCATGGCATGTTTGTTCGAGCTTTCTTTATGCTATATGTGATAGGTTTAATAGCATGAAGTGAGGTGCTCAAGAAATCTGGAAATGAATATGTTACCCTGTTTCCAGAAAAGTTGATCCAGTACTTGTTTAAATGATCGATGTTTATGCTTGTAGGCTTATGCTTAGGGTGTAAATTTGAATTGAATACACTCAGGGTAGTGTAGTGCAACTGCTAGCATGTTGGTATTGGCATGTATTATGTCTTACATGTTAGTTTTAAGGGTATGAATATCGGTGTTAAGCAATTCTGGAAAATCGCCAAAGGAACAAGGTTGGCGATCGATCGCCAAGGAGGCGCGATCGATCGCGACGTTCCAGTAGGTTTTGGCGATCGCTCGCCAATATTGGGGCGATCGATCGCTGAATGTTTTTTTTTGGTATGCGAGGCAGTAGCATCTCGCGATCGATCGGGGCTCATGGGGCGATCGATCGCGAGATGATATTGTAGGATTAATTTGGTTTTTAATTTGGTTTTGCTTCCGGATTATTATGAGGTGCCTAATATTGTGTTGTGTGGCTATGTAGAACCATCCCAGGTGCCAGCACAACCGAGGAGATAAAGTCGATTGATCCTCTATCTTTTGGAAAGGTACGTAAGCGACGTACGGGCATCCCAACGGTAACATGTGCTTTATGTTTGTCTTTTTGACGCATGATGAATGCAATGTGGTGCATTAAGGTTATGATACAATGTTATTATGCATTGTTTTTGCATATGTATATTGTGAAATATAAGAGGTGTATTTCACGAGTCAAGGTTATCTTAGTAAGAATTTTAATTGCTTACGCTAAGGTCCATTGGAAGCGAGGAAGAATTCCGCTTACATGGAGTAGCAAGAAGCATTAAAATGTACTATTGATAAGGGCTCAGGATTGAAATAAGGATTTAAGGAGGAAGGATGTCATGACATTTATTTATGAAACCATATATTCTTATAATGTGTTTTTATTATGAATTATGGTACAGGGACAACCAATGGGCGTTATAAATGCTGAAAATACAGGAAGGGCTTGTGTTTAAGATTTGCATTTATGCCTTACTTTCATATTATGTTGAATATGAATTGTGTTATGCTCATGTGTTGGGGGTTGTCTTTGTAGGTGCTTTTGACGAGAACCAGGGTCGGGTTGATATGCTGAGCTGTAAGGAGTGCTACAGGATTAGCATGTTAGAGAAAATTTTGTATAGCTTCTACTGAGTAGAGTAAGACTATAATGTAGTACCTTAGTAGGAATTGTGTCTTCCTTTTTAAACATTTTGGTACTGTAATCTCTAAAGCTCAGATAAATCAACACGGCATGTTACTCTGATTTATTCACATGAATGTTTAGTTCTCTAAATTGCACCTTAATGTCTTGATGTGATAACGGGGTCTCACAATGATGATGCATGTGGATTTCGAGGACGAAATCTTATAAGTAGGGGAGTAATGTAATACCCCCGAAATGTTATATGATTATGTGCTACGATGATGAATTATGATGTGTTTAAGGGTTGTGGTGTATTTAATTTGGGGGATAATATTTATGAGATGATGTCATGATTTAGGGGGCATGTTGGGTGTTTTAAAGTATGTATTAATTAAATGAAGTTAGAAAATATCGAGTGAGGATATTTTAATACATCGTACTAAATACCGGGACACAATTAAACACCACATGGCACCCCAACCACACCACCCCACCCCACCCCCACCACTCGGTCACCACCCATCCCCCCACTTGGCAACCCATACCTCTTTCCACTTGGCCAACTCACACTCCCATCATCCAATCATCCCATCTCTTCCACCTCTCTTCTCCTCCTTCTCTCCTCAACCTCCATTTTCGTCCCTGGATAAGCAGCATTAAGGCAAGGAAAGGCTTGGTAAAAGTGTTCGAAAAACCTTGCAAAAGAGGAGCGAAAGAGAGGGGTAAGTTGGTACTCTGTTTTTCTGGGTTATTGGTTGAGTTTGGGTTTTGTTGATTGATTTTTATGCATGCTAAGTATAGGTTTGGGTGAAACCTTTGTATGGGTAATTACATGGAAGTATTATGTAAATACTAGCATGGTTGTTCGAGCATTTTACATGATTTATGTGATAGATTTCTTGTTGTGAAACTATATGCTCGAAAATCTGGGAAAAGATAAGCATGCTCTGTTTCTGTCTTAGGTTGGTTGAAGATGAAGATTATGATGATGTCATGATGCATGTTAGTTTAGGTTTTGTTGAACCTTTGATTTGAATACATGCATGGTAGTTTTATGAAGCTGGTAACATTTTTGTTCAAGCATGTTTTATGCCTTATGAAGTAGAAATGATGGTATGAAATGAGGTGCTCAAAAATCTGGGGAAGTCCCGATTTTTCAGAGCTCTCGATCGATCGAGATTTTGGTCCCGATCGATCGACCGAGACAGAATGTTTAAAGCATGTTTTGAATTTCAGGTGCCGATCGATCGAAGGATTTCTCGATCGATCAGAAAAGCTCCTCGATCGATCGGTAAAATGTTTCGATCGATCGATCGAGGCAGAATATTTGGGCACTATTTGTGCATAGTTTCCCGATCGATCGAGACCTTGGGGCCGATCGATCGAGAGAGACAGAAAGTTGAAAAATAAGATGATGTTTTATTTTGTTAAGTTTATGATGTGAGATGGTATTGAGACATCTAATATGGTATTTTGTGGTCTTGTAGAACCATCCCAGGTACCGGCACCATCAAGGAGATAAAGTCTGTTGACTCCTCCTCCTTTTGAAAAGGTACGTAAGAGACGTACGGGCATCGTACGGTAACACATCTTTATACTACAACTATGCTTTTATTGCATGAGTATTCACGATGAAATGATGATGTTTATACGATGTTTATATGATGATGTTTATACGATGCTTATATGATGATGTTTATACGATATTATTTGTGGTAAGATGCCACGGGGTAAGATGCCCCATATGGTAAGAGGCCATATGTTATTATTTCTGGTAAGATGCCACGGGGTAAGATGCCCCATATGGTAAGAGGCCATACGTTATTATTTGTGGTAAGATGCCACGAGGTAAGTTGCCCCATATGGTAAGAGGCCATACGATGTTATTTGTGGTAAGATGCCACGGGGTAAGATTCCCCATATGTAAGAGGCCATACAATGTTATTTGTGGTAAGATGCCACGGGGTAAGATACCCCACATGCATGAATATGAGTCAGGGACAACGAAAAGAAGTTAATGAACGATCAGCATATTTACTTAACCAAGATTTCATGCATTTACTATGACATTTTTATGATGTTAAGTACAATTGCATATGCTCATGATGCGTTGTCCCTGTAGGTACACTTTTGGACTAAAGGACTAAGGGTCGGGTTGAGGCTGTGAGCTACGAGGAACACATGGATGTATGGGATTCAAGTCATGATTAGTATCTACTCTAGGAGTAGTGTAAATCTAAATGTCATTCTTTTTGGAATGTAATGAATTATTTTTGAAGTTTTGTATTTTGGCCTGTAATCCTGTTAGCTCGTGTGACAACCGGAACCTTAAGATGTTGTTTAATGCATGATTAGTCCTTTTTATGTTCTAATTAACACTGTTAAGGTAGGGAGACCCTACACACAGCTACAACCGGGAGGGTCGAATAAACCAAGTATGGAAGAGCTAATAGCCAAGTTCATAGCATCAACTGAAACCAGGATGATAACTCAGGATGCATCCATAAAGAACTTGGAAGTGCAAGTGGGGTAGCTCGCATCATTAATATCTGGACGAACGCAGGGCATGATGCCACATGGGACAGTGAAGAACCAAAACGAACAAGCAAAGGCCATTGAGTTTAGGAGTGGAAAAGAGCTAAGACCGCAAGCTGAAGCAGAAGAGAGTCATGGAGAGACAACTGAAGGTAATGATAAGACTAAGGAAAAGGCAATGGAGAAAGGTAATAATTCTAACACTACACAAACACACACTGATAGAATAGTAATTACTCCCCCATTTCCCGCAGCATTAAAAAAAGCTAAGATGGACGCATAATTTGGTAAGTTTCTTGAATTATTTAAGAAACTACATATTAATATTCCATTTGCTGATGCTTTACTTCAGATGCCTAGTATGCTAAGTTTTTGAAGGAAATTTTGTCGAATAAGCAAAAGTTGGAATATGAAACGGTTAGCTTGACGGAGGAGTGCTCAGCAATTGTGCAAAATAAAATGCCTCCAAAGTTAAAAGACCCAGGGAGTTTTACTATACCTTGCACCATAGGATCAGTATATTTTACAAAGTCATTATGTGATTTGGGTGCTAGTATAAATTTGATGGCATTTTCTATTTTCAGGAAGTTGGGGCTAGGGGAGCCGAAACCTACTAAGGTTTCACTTCAATTAGCAGATCGATCCATCACATACCCCAGAGGTATCATTGAAGACGTGTTAGTCAAAGTGGATAAATTTATCTTTCCCGTTGATTTTCTGGTACTAGATATGGAAGCAGATACAGAGACACCACTGATTTTGGGTCGACCATTCTTAGCAACGGGAAAAGCAATCATTGATGTTCAACAAGGGAAGTTGATCCTTTGAGTAGGGGAGGATCAAGTTACTCTTAATGTTTTTAAAGCACTTCAACACCCACACGACGAACACATGTGTTTCAATGTAGATATCATTGATGTTTTGACAGGTGAAGTGTTGCAAGATACATTCAGGGATAACATGAAAGCATGCTTAGTGGAAGCTTGTGAGACCCCATTATCACATCAAGATAATTAGGTGCAATTAAGAGAACTAAGCATTCACATGCATAAATCAGAGTAGTAATGTCGTGTTGATTAACCTGAGCTTAAGAGATTACAATACCAAAAGTTCAAAAAGGAATTTCACATATTCCTACAAAAAGGTACTACGTTATAGTCTCATTCTACTACAAGTAGAAGCTATACAAAAATCTCTAATATGCTAATCCTGTAGCACTCCTTATAGCTCAGCATTTCAACCCCGACCCTGGTTCTCATCATCAAAAGCACCTACAAAGACAACCCCCAACACATGAGCATAACATAATTCATATTCAACATAATATGAATGCAAGACGTAAATGCAAAATCATAAATACAAAGCACTTCCTGTATTTCCAAGCATTTACAACGTCCATTGGTTGTCCCTGTACCATAACTCATAATGACACGTTATATGAACATATGGTTTTATAAATAAATGTCATGACATCCTTCCTCCTTAAATCCTTATTTCAATCCTGAGTCCTTATCATTAGTACATTTTAATGCTTCTTGCCACTCCATGAAAGCGGAATTCTTCCTCGCTTCCTATGGACCTTAGCGTAAGCATTAAAATCCTTACTAAGATAACATTGACTCGTGAAATACACCTCTTATATTTCACAACATACATATGCAAAAACAATGCATAATAACATGTATCTTAACCTTAAGGCACCACATTGCATTCATCATGTGTCAAATAGATAAACATAAAGTACATGTTACCGTTGGGATGCCCGTACGTCGCTTATGTACCTTTCCAAAAGATAGAGGAGTCAATCGACTATCTCCTCGGCTGTGCTGGCACCTGAGATGGTTCTACATAGCCACACAACACAATATTAGGCACCTCATAATAATCCGGAATCAAAACTCAATTAAAAACCACATTTATACAACAATGTCATCTCGCGATCGATCGCCCCTGAGCCCCGATCGATCGCGAGATGCTACTGCCTTGCATACCAAAAAAATGCATTCAGCGATCGATCGCCAAAACTCACTGGAACGTCGCGATCGATCTCGCCTCCTTGGCGATCGATCGCCAACCCTGTTCTTTTGAGCGATTTTCCAGAATTCCTTAACACCGATATTCACACCCTTAAATCTAACATGTAAGACATAATACATGCCAAGACCAACATGCTAGCAGTTGCACAACACTACCCTGAGTGTATTAAATCCAAATTTACACCCTAAACATAAGCCCACGTGCATACACGTCGACCATTTAAACAAGTACTGGATCAACTTTTCTGGAAACAGGGCAACATATTCATTTCCAGATTTCTTGAGCACCTCTTTTCATGCTATTAAAAATATCACATATAACATAAAGAATGCTCGAACAAACATGCCAAGGGCTTCACAAAACTACCATGCATGTTTTCACATCAAAGGTTTACCAAAACCTAAGCTTAACGTGCATGATAACGCCTTCATAAAAACACTCCCCACACATATTTTTCCAGAAAACAGGGCACATCCTTACCCAGATTTTCGAACACTTTACTTTACATGCTTATTTCCTCTACATAAAACAGGCAACATGCTCAAGGAAAAATGTAGAGAGCTTCATAAACATCACATAAAAGTACTCATAACAATATTTCTTTAAACCCTACACTAGCATGCCAAATCTGCTACTAAGAACATACATGCTAGAAATCAGAAAACTGGTAAAAACAAGTGACTCCTCACCACTTTTGCTCTTCGATTTTTTATATGAAGGGATGAACGAAATCCGATCACTTTCTTCCTAGAAACCGACCAAGTTGCAGACAAAAGGAAGGGAAGAAGAAGGAGTCTTTTGGAAGAGGCAAGATGAAAATATCCAAGTCCAAAGTTGCCTCTTAGTCAATCTGCTTTCCAGAAAAACAGGGGAGGGGCGTGGGTTGAGTCAAGTGGGGGTGGGGTGGTTGCATGTAGGGTGGTTTTGTGGTGTTTAATTGTGTCCCGGTATTTCATACGATGTATAAAAATATCTCTCCTTGATATTTTATTATTTTACCACATCAACACAACAATTAAAAACACCTAACATGCTCCCTAAACCACATCATCAAAATAAATAATTCACTCCCACATAAAATACGCCTTTAGCACATAGGCTCACAATTAACAACTTTTAATTGTATGATTACCCACATAATCATTTCGGGGATATCACAATACTCCCCTACTTATAAGATTTCATCCCCGAAATCAAACATGCTGTCAATCAAAAGATAACACAATACATAAACGCATACCAGAAAACAGCTCTGGATAGTGCTGCACCAATGTGTCGGTCTGTCTCCCACGTGGCCTCCTCGACACCCCTACGATCCCACTGAACCTTGATCATAGGAATAATTTTGTTCCGAAGTCTGCGGTCTGCCCTATCCAAAATCCTGATAGGCCGCTCCACATAAGAAACATCGGACTCAATCTGCACCTCTGAAGGCTGCAACACATGCGAAGGATCGGCTCATACTTCCTCAGCATAGACACATGAAATACGTCGTGTATACCAGACAGAGAGGGCGGTAAAGCCAAACGGTACGCCAAAGTACCAATACGCTGTAAGATCTCATACGGCCCTACATACCTCGGGGATAACTTTCCTCGCATCCCAAACCATACTACGCCTCTGAAAGGCGAGATCTTCAGAAAAACTCTGTCACCTAACTGAAACTCCAACGGTCTACGCCGTTGATTGGCATATGCTGCCTGCCTGTCCTGAGCTGCCTTCATCTTTCCTTTGATAACCTTAACTTTCTCTTCCATTTCCTGAACCAACTCTGGTCCTCCAACCGTCTTACGCTCCATGTCATCCCAACAAAGGGTGACCTACAACGCCTACCATAGAGGGCCTCGAAAGGAGCCATCTGTATACTTGCCTGGTAGCTGTTGTTGTAAGAGAACTCCACCAAGGCTATCGAGTCCTGCCATGAAGTGTTGAACTCTAGCACACAAGCTCCCAACATATCCTCGAGCGTCTGTATCGTACGCTCAGTTTGTCCGTCCGTCTGAGGGTGATAGGCTGTGCTCAGCCTCAACTCTGTACCTAGAGCTGTCTGCAGACCCTCCCAGAAGTGAGATGTGAACCGCGGATCTCGATCGGACACAATCGAAACAGGGATCCCATGCAGTCTCACCACATCTCTAATATATAACTGTGCCATCCTCAAGTGCGTATATGTCATACAGTAGGGAATGAAATGAGCACTCTTAGTCAATCTGTCGACGACTACCCATATGGCATCAAAACCGGAAATAGTCCTCGGTAAGTGGGTCATGAAATCCATAGATACGTGTTGCCACTTCCACTCAGGTATCTCCAAACTCCTTAATTCACCTCCAGGCCTTTGTATCTCAGCCTTCACCTGCTGACAAATCAGACAGCGCTTGACAAATGAGGTGACATCCTGTTTCATACGCCTCCACCAGAACTGGCTGCATAGATCTTTATACATCTTCTTTCCGCCCAGGTGGATACTCATCCTGCTGCAATGAGCTCGCTGTAATATACCCTGGCGCAACTCGGGTGTATCTGGAACCACCCATCTGTCGCCAAGTCTCAGAGAACCGTCCTCAGCCACTCTGAATCTCGATGGCTGACCTGAATGGACCACTAACATCCATCTCTGAACCTCTGCATCGGTCCCCTGAGCCTTCCTGATGTGATCATAAATAATAGGCTCGGCTAGCAAGGTCAAAACCTGTACTGGTGAAGTAGACACATCATAATCAAATCCTAAATGGCAGTAGGAGCCAAACATAGCTGATAGACACATGGCATCCTCTGTTGTGCTCCTCACCTTCCGAATCCAAGCGTCGGCTGTCAGATTTGCTTTCCCGGGATGGTATAGGATTTCACAATCATAATCCTTCAGCAGGTCCATCCATCTCCTCCGCCTCATGTTCAGCTCAGCCTGTGTAAACAAGAACTTCAAGCTCTTGTGATCAGTGAAGATGGTGAATGAGGTACCGTACAAGTAGTGTCACCATATCTTCAAGGCGAACACTATAGCCGCTAACTCCAAATCGTGGACTGGATACCTCGTCTCATGTGGCTTCAACTGTCTCGAAGCGTAAGCCACTACATGTCTGTCCTGCATCAGTACGCACCCTAAGCCCTGTAGCGATGCGTCGGTATAAAGGACAAATCGTTTGTTCTCCTTTGGAATCACTAGAACTGGTGCAGTAGTCAGTCTGTGTTTCAATTCCCTGAAACTCTGCTCACAAGCCTCTGACCAACAAAATGAGACTCCCTTCTGAGTCAGCTGTGTAAGTGGCTTGGCGATCTTTGAGAAACCCTCGACGAAACGTCGGTAATAGCCAGCCAAACCAAGGAAACTCCGAATCTCACTGACTGAAGTAGGGGCAGACCAATCCATAACTGCCTCTATCTTCCTCGGGTCTACTGATATCCCCTC
This sequence comes from Haberlea rhodopensis, assembly GCA_907163345.1. Lineage (NCBI taxonomy): Eukaryota > Viridiplantae > Streptophyta > Magnoliopsida > Lamiales > Gesneriaceae > Haberlea > Haberlea rhodopensis. The sequence goes on along the minus strand of CAJQUN010000020.1, from coordinate 7,825,011 downwards.
TCGTGATATAATATGGCCCAAGAATGCAACACTGCTCAGCCAAAACTCACACTTGCTGAGTTTGGCGTACAACTGATGATCCCTGAGGATCTGGAGCACTATCCTCAGATGATCGGCATGATCCTCCTCACTCCTTGAATAGACCAGGATGTCATCATTGAAGACGATCACAAACTGATAAAGGTACTCCTGAAATACTCTGTTCATCAGGCTCATAAAGACTGCAGGTGCATTTGTCACACCGAAAGGCATCACCAAGAACTCATAATGCCCATACCGAGTTCTAAAAGCCGTCTTTGGACATCACCAGCTCTAACCCGTACCTGGTGATAGCCTGACCTCAAGTCTATCTTGGAGTAACCTCTGTACCCTGAAGCTGGTCGAACATATCATCAATCCTCGGAAGTGGATATCTGTTCTTCACTGTAGCCTTGTTCAGTTGCCTATAGTCAATGCAAAGACGCATTGATCCATCCTTCTTTTTCATGAACAAGACTGGTGCACCCCAAGGTGATACAATAGGACGAATGTATCCCTTGTCAAGGAGCTCCTGTAACTGTATCTTTAGCTCCCTCAGCTCTGCCGGTGCCATCCTATAAGGAGCACGGGAGATAGCAGAAGTCCCTGGCAGCAGCTCAATAGCAAACTCCACATCCCTGACAGGCGGAAATCCCGGAATCTCATCTGGGAATACATCAATGAACTCTGCTACAACCGGAATGTCCTCGGCTCTTACTTCCTTTTCCTCAGATACATCCACGGCATATGCAAGGCCCTCGTACCGTATATCGGAAATCAGGTTTAGTTTCTCAACATTTATGTGATTTATTTTATGTTAATCAAATGGTTGAGAATAAACATGAGGAATATTATCTTTGATAGCAGCTCGATATCGTAAACATTTTGTAAATGTGATATCCCGATATTTGATACTAAGAATTAAGTACAATTTGTACATTATTTTGTTAATTAGTTAGAAATTAATTAACGAGAATATAATCTAATTAATGAGAGTGGAAATTGATATTGTATATGTCAATTGACAGTCAGAACATGATGAATGAAAAATATATTTTTGGAATATTCGGATTAACACCGAAATTTTATTAAAATGATTTAATAAATATAAAATTTGTATTAAATCGAAAGATTTCATTTTTGTGATTGGTGTGAACTGTACATGTGATATACATGCACCAGTACACCGGTGACACCCCGATGTTCATAATTGGTCGGGAATTAATATATATTGGTGTTGGACGTAAACACATAGCAAAAACGTGCAAAAACACACACTGAATCGCGGACACCTACTAAAAGGTGCGAAAACATGCACAACCTCGCGATTCACCGACCACCTTGTACTTATCCGCTCCGTTCGCCGCCGTCCGACAACCTCTAGACGAGACCGATATACCACCGTGTTCCTTACTCAGAGGCGCTTCTTTCTATACCAAATAATTGAAATATGGTGTTCGAAAAGTGGTTCGATTTGGTCTGAAACGAACGAAGTCGCGACAGTGAGGGTTTCTGCACTTTTGGTTCGATTTCTTCGAATCTACTACGAATTGGACGACACCAAGGCACTGAATCTCTTCCCCTCACCTGGACGAAACTTTCTATACCGGTCGCCGCCTCTACCGCCGCCGTATCTCGCCGGAATCGGCTGAAAAGCGTGCGTGTACTGTGTGCGAAAATTGGGTAAAACTCGATGCTCGATTTTTCGACTTTGCTTCGATTATTACCAGTTAATTTGGACTATAATTGTTGAATAATAATTTGAATTGGTAAAAAAATAATTTAGCAAATTAAATTATGATGTAATCGCATCAATTTAATTACCCTAAATTGGTTAAGCTGTGACTAAAAATGATAACCCATTTTGAATGATTGGTTTATTGAATTGTGAATTTCTATTGATATACAGTGACTACTTCGACCCTACAAGCTCAAGTACCCTTGTAGATCGAGAAAGAAAGGTATGTTGCGATCGGGTAACATACGACAGGTATCTGTATCATTTGATCTATGATTTGTTGACTTCTGTGAATTATGTGAGATTATGTGGCTACGTGATTTTATTGAAATTATGTGGCATTCATAGCATTCATGAATTGGCACATCGGTGTATGAAATTAAATGTTTTGTTAACACACATCAGTTTTATACATACATCGATGCATGACATTGCACGTTGAGCTATGATCCTTAAATACCCTGTTTATTTCTGGATTCTGGGATAATCATTGGAGATTGGTACCGCGACTATGACCGGCATTAAATGGGCCGAAAGGTATAGGGAATCGTGGTCTCCTCTGATTACCATGATTTGTTGAGACGAGGGATTGGTGGCACCTTGCTGATGTCATCCTGTGTATGTCCCTGACTATGTCGAGACTTGGGATGTGATGACGCTTTGACGACGCATCACTGATGATCCCTTATGCTTGGCAGGCTCGAGCTATGATGATTTGATAGCGATTTGATTGATTCTGATACACTCAGTGGATGGGTGATTGACCTGATACCGACATGACATGACATGGCATGCATTGCATTGCATTGCATCATATATCACATTTTATAGATACATATTGTATATTCCATGATAGTTCCATATTGGGCTTTTGCTCACCCCCAAGGGGGGCTGTTGTTGTCTTTGTGTGTGGACAATGGCAGGTGATACAGGTGACCAGGTCGCCAGAGAGGACATGTCTGGTGGGAGTCACACTTGAGGTGATACAGGTGACCAGGTCGCCAGAGAGGACATGTCTGGTGGGAGTCACACTTGAGGTTCTACTCTTGTTTATCCCAGTAGTCTTCGTACCAGGGATGTATCCCTGTAGTGTTATGAGTCTATGTATATTTAAGTTATGTTAGCCTAATTTGATTTACGTATGATGGTTTATGTTGATGGATATGAAACTGGTGGTATTTATATATTTTCAGTATAAGTTGATTTGTGTTGGTGGTATGCTCCTCGTGCGATGAGGTCATGCCGAAATTTTTAGGGCCACATGTTAATAAATGTTAAACAAATCTTCCGCTGTTTACGCTATAATTATCATTGTGTGATAATTAATCACATTATTAGGATTGGGCCCTCACATTATGGTATCAGAGCATAACTGGAAATGCTCAATTTTGAGTCTTGTGTACACTTGAATAGGCACAAATAAATGTGTGCGCTTGTGTTTGAATTATTTGATTTATTTGCTTTTACTTGGCTTGGCTTGGCTTGGCTTGCCTTGGTATGATGTTACATGAGATTGATATGTGAATATGTTGATTTCGTGTAGTAGTGATATTGCTCACGATATTAATACTATACGATTGTGAATAAACTGTTATATGTGGCAGTATGAGGTAGGGAAAGAGTGTAATCTGAGACCTACTATCAATGAAATGCTGAATGATTTTAACTTTGTTGACTAAATTAATGTATAGTATGGGTATCGTTTATGGTATTCATTCTATATAACTTGGATGTAAATGGATGTGGTTAGAGCAATGTAATTGCTCCTAAACCTATTGGAAGTAGCAATGTCGAACGATAGATTTGCTGTGATGTAATGTCCTTGGATTTGTTTGAGCCACCTACATTTTCGGCACTGAGAATGCTGGAAAGGGTGAGACGTTGCTTTGATAAGATGACAGATGGGTTTAACATTGTTACAAATAGTACAGTACTGAACATGTCGTATAAAACATCGTTATATGTTTTGAAGATACGACTGTGTGATATAGATTTTGAAATTTTAGAAATATTCTTGGGGATTTTATCCTTCGAATATTTTTTCATGTCTTTTGTTTGTATTTGAAGTGAAACTGAATAGTGAATTGCAACAAGTTATCTGTTGCAAAATGTGCATTGATTGTTTTGTCATAATTTGTCTCCTATACCTGATAAGTCTAGAGCTGGGTATGCAAAAGTCATCAAATGCTTCCCTATCAGCTACGGAGATATCATAAGGAGATCAAAATGGCAAAAATTGGTCTTGGTAATTTATTTTATCCACCCACATGATATCTGGTTCAGTATTAATTGTTTTTTTTAAGGAAATTATATTACATATCCTTATGACATGTTATTGTTGTTTGGATAATAATATGATTTCAGGTGAATGATCGAAACTACTGATGATCACTTTCATGATGTAGTTCGATTTCTTCGCTTAATATATGTGTGGAATTTTATAGCCTGGTTGTCCATGCTGAAATTCCTTTATGTGTATGCTATTTCATAATTTGATAATAAAAAAGTAAATGATGAGAAATTGGTTGTAATACGCACAGATGTGTAACATATCTTGATTAAAGAAAGAATGTACATAGGTACATAGACCTGCCCGGATGTGGCATGGATCCAATATGTTAGCACATTTTATTTATTTCATACTCGGAAGTGACATGGACCTATGCACGTATTTGTATGGATCTCGTGTTCAAGGAATGCTGATTTTCTTTGCTATGGATTTGGATAGAATTTGCATGGACCCGATTATTACCTCGGCATAGACTCCATGCATTTGTGGTAAGGTTTTTGGGAAAGATTCCTGCATATATTTCCAGAGAGATGAATAAGAATATTGATTTGGGAATCATGACTATTTCAAAGATTTTTATGTGTATAAAATGATTCGACTTGAATGAGTCGAAATTATTATGATATTTTGTATGACTATGAATTGTAGTGCTTTTTGTATGCTAATGGATCTGCACTCGGAGTAGTATCAGGTATCAATCCAATGGTATCAATCCAAAGCCAAGATGTGCCGATAACTATCTTCAAAGCTCGATATATGGTTAAGCCATACGAGTCTTCTAATTTTCAATATTTTTATGGACTCGATGAGTCAAGTGTTTTAAAAATAAAAAAAAAAAATATTCTTTGATTTGATAATGATTGTTCCTATTAATGAGCTCTTGGTTTTTCCAAGATGAAAATATGATGTGTTGAATATCTGAAAGTTAATATTTCAGATTCTATGTACGAAATGTGTCTGACCAGCTGTCCAATTTGAAGTTGGATTGCAATGAATGGTAACCATTGAATCATGTTCTACAGATTTAGTACTTGTAGGATATCTGAAATTAACCATTCAGTTTCCTATGAAAGAAGTGATGAGATATGGCAAACTTTCCAAACGAAAATTTTGGATGAATAAAGTGATACTCTTGTGCCACGTCATTGTTCGACATGGTATTCCTGTTGCTCCAACTAAGGTTAAAGCAGTGATAAACTGGCCGACACCTACTAATGTTCTTGAGGTCCGATGTCCATGGGTTTAGCGGGATTCTTAAAGTTGTTTTATCGAAAAGTTTGTTTAAACTTGCTAAACCTAGTACTCAGCTGACACAGAAAAATTAAAAATGTATTTGGTCAGATGAGTAAAACACAAGTTTTCTTAAATTGAAAATGAGACTAACCACTGCACCTTCATTTATTATTCCTTCCGGCCGGAGGATAATGGTTTGCACATCTGTATTTTTCAAAGGTTGGGGTTACGTCTCGCCAACTTAAATCTTATGAGATTCGATACCCTGTACGTGATTTAGAATTGGCGGCAATTGTTTTGCTTTAAAGATTTGAACGCAATTGTTTATACGGGGAAAAATTCATTATTTATACGGACCACAAGAGCTTGAAATATCTATTGTCTCAATCTACTATCTATATGACGCAACACATGTGGATAGATCTCCTAAGTGGTTTATCTTCTGTTGTTCAAATCACCAAGGTACACGTAAATGTTCGTATCTCAGGTTAGATATTTGATTCTTATCAACGAGGTTATTGTATGATTGATTTCTTATGTCAAATGCTCAACGAAATAGTACTTTGATTATGGAATCCGAAGAATTATTATCTTTGGGATATATATCTGATTTTATCTTTTATTTAAATGACACGGTCAATGGATTGTCCGTGAGACTCTAGAATTGTAATATATGTATATGTAGGTATACTTAAATGTATCATTTATCCATTAACGGACCAAGATTGGTGAAATCATTTGTCTTGATTTTAGTTGTTTAATACCCAGAGTTTATTTTCAAACATTTGCAACATTGTAGAATGTAAAACGGATATTCTAGATTGCAAGGACTACATAGTATTTGTAGACTGGCAATCACACTTCGTATATTATTTAACGTAATAAAGACTGTCGAGAGTATTTTATTTTCTCGATTATGTCTGAGTAAAAGTTTGGTTTTATTTTGAAATTCTGGTATTCATTTCAGAAGACATTTGAATTGAGTATATGTTTGACTATATGTATATATATTATTCGAATCCTGAAGACATTGCCATAAGATTCGGTGGATGCTCAAAGGATGGAAAACTGCCCAGACTCAGTAAGCTAGTTATAAGAATAAGTATGGATGCTTCTGAAAATGGTAACAGACTAATTATTTTCAAACATCTCTAATGTTAAAGGTATGTTGAGTGTTGTGACTATTTCATAATCTTGTTTGTAATATGTTTCATATTTCAACATTGATGAATTACGAACATTACTTGATAAGTATTCTTCAATTTGATGACGTTGAATTTATTTTTTCAACGTTCTGCACTGAATAATTACTTTTGTGTTCTATATTACAAAGATGGTTTCTTATAACCATTCTAGAAAATAAACTATACTCGTCCCTCGAGATTCAATGCATTAGTAATTGATTTTGATTCAGCTTAATGCTAAAGGAATTGAGTTATGCAGTTGATGTTTTTCAGATTGTAGTATTGACATGTACTGTAATTGGTGAATGGTTTATGATCTGCACTTGGGATATTTCGAGGACGAAATATTTTAAGTGGGGGAGAAATGCAAGGCCCTCGTACCGTATTATCGGAAATCAGGTTTAGTTTCTCAACATTTATGTGATTTATTTTATGTTAATCAAATGGTTGAGAATAAACATGAGGAATATTATCTTTGATAGCAGCTCGATATCGTAAACATTTTGCAAATGTGATATCCCGATATTTGATAATAAGAATTAAGTACAATTTGTACATTATTTTGTTAATTAGTTAGAAATTAATTAACGAGAATATAATCTAATTAATGAGAGTGGAAATTGATATTGTATATGTCAATTGACAGTCGGGTCAGAACATGATGAATGAAAAATATATTTTTGGAATATTCGGATTAACACCGAAATTTTATTAAAATGATTTAATAAATATAAAATTTGTATTAAATCGAAAGATTTCATTTTTGTGATTGGTGTGAACTGTACATGTGATATACATGCACCAGTACACCGGTGACACCCCGATGTTCATAATTGGTCGGGAATTAATATATATTGGTGTTGGACGTAAACACATAGCAAAAACGTGCAAAAACACACACTGAATCGCGGACACCTACTAAAAGGTGCGAAAACACGCACAACCTCGCGATTCACCGACCACCTTGTACTTATCCGCTCCGTTCGCCGCCGTCCGACAACCTCTAGACGAGACCGATACACCACCGTGTTCCTTACTCAGAGGCGCTTCTTTCTATACCAAATAATTGAAATATGGTGTTCGAAAAGTGGTTCGATTTGGTCTGAAACGAACGAAGTCGCGACAGTGAGGGTTTCTGCACTTTTGGTTCGATTTCTTCGAATCTACTACGAATTGGACGACACCAAGGCACTGAATCTCTTCCCCTCACCTGGACGAAACTTTCTATACCGGTCGCCGCCTCTACCGCCGCCGTATCTCGCCGGAATCGGCTGAAAAGCGTGCGTGTACTGTGTGCGAAAATTGGGTAAAACTCGATGCTCGATTTTTCGACTTTGCTTTGATTATTACCAGTTAATTTGGACTATAATTGTTGAATAATAATTTGAATTGGTAAAAAAATAATTTAGCAAATTAAATTATGATGTAATCGCATCAATTTAATTACCCTAAATTGGTTAAGCTGTGACTAAAATTGATAACCCATTTTGAATGATTGGTTTATTGAATTGTGAATTTCTATTGATATACAGTGACTACTTCGACCCTACAAGCTCAAGTACCCTTGTAGATCGAGAAAGAAAGGTATGTTGCGATCGGGTAACATACGACAGGTATCTGTATCATTTGATCTATGATTTGTTGACTTCTGTGAATTATGTGAGATTATGTGGCTACGTGATTTTATTGAAATTATGTGGCATTCATAGCATTCATGAATTGGCACATCGGTGTATGAAATTAAATGTTTTGTTAACACACATCAGTTTTATACATACATCGATGCATGACATTGCACGTTGAGCTATGATCCTTAAATACCCTGTTTATTTCTGGATTCTGGGATAATCATTGGAGATTGGTACCGCGATACTATGACCGGCATTAAATGGGCCGAAAGGTATAGGGAATCGTGGTCTCCTCTGATTACCATGATTTGTTGAGACGAGGGATTGGTGGCACCTTGCTGATGTCATCCTGTGTATGTCCCTGACTATGTCGAGACTTGGGATGTGATGACGCTTTGACGACGCATCACTGATGATCCCTTATGCTTGGCAGGCTCGAGCTATGATGATTTGATAGCGATTTGATTGATTCTGATACACTCAGTGGATGGGTGATTGACCTGATACCGACATGACATGACATGGCATGCATTGCATTGCATTGCATCATATATCACATTTTATAGATACATATTGTATATTCCATGATAGTTCCATATTGGGCTTTTGCTCACCCCCAAGGGGGGCTGTTGTTGTCTTTGTGTGTGGACAATGGCAGGTGATACAGGTGACCAGGTCGCCAGAGAGGACATGTCTGGTGGGAGTCACACTTGAGGTGATACAGGTGACCAGGTCGCCAGAGAGGACATGTCTGGTGGGAGTCACACTTGAGGTTCTACTCTTGTTTATCCCAGTAGTCTTTGTACCAGGGATGTATCCCTGTAGTGTTATGAGTCTATGTATATTTAAGTTATGTTAGCCTAATTTGATTTACGTATGATGGTTTATGTTGATGGATATGAAACTGGTGGTATTTATATATTTTCAGTATAAGTTGATTTGTGTTGGTGGTATGCTCCTCGTGCGATGAGGTCATGCCAAAATTTTTAGGGCCACATGTTAATAAATGTTAAACAAATCTTCCGCTGTTTACGCTATAATTATCATTGTGTGATAATTAATCACATTATTAGGATTGGGCCCTCACAGCATAAATGATGTAACCTGTGTGGCCGCGCTCCAATAATCGCGCCATCTTAACCGCTGATATTACCGGAATCTTTGGACGAGAGTCGTCCCCATAGAAAGTCCACTGGAACCCCTGATCAGATAGAAAACGAACAATCCTCCTTTGGCAATCTACCATAGCTCGGTATCTGCTCAACACATCAATGCCGATAATGCAGTCAAAGTCTGCCATCTCTAACTAAATCAGATCGGCCCTCAGATCATTGCCCTCAAAATAAATGAGGCAATCAGATAACAGTCGGTCTGCAATCACATGCTTTCCCGTGGGTGTCGAGACCATAAGTGGCGTGGGTAACAGAGACGAGCACAAGTGGTGTCTCTCCACAAAAGCAGTAGATACAAAGGAATGGGAAGCACCTGTATCTATCAATATAAGTGCAGGGTACGTAAATAAATGGCACGTACCAGCAATGACCTCCTCTGGGGATGCCTCAGCCTGCTCCCTGGTCAGTGCATACACCTGTCCCTGCGGCGGTCCTGCCGTCTGACCTCCCTGTGGTCGTGGTGCAAACTGTTGTCTCTGTGGTGCCCTCCCAGCATCAAACCTTGGCCTATTCGGCCCTGATTCTGTCTGAACTGCCCGATTGGGGCAACCTCAAGCCATGTAGCCCATCTTGCCACAAATATAGCAACCCTGACAGTCACGTAACAAGTGCCATCCTCCACAGTTGGTACACCTGGTTCCCCCTGTCTTGCTTCCCTGTGTGGGTCCCCTATTGTTCTGCTTCTGCCCCTGTGGCTTCTTCCCACTAAACCTGGAAGATGATGAGGCCCCACGAGCCTTGAACTGATCCCCTCGTGGCCTCAGACTATCAACAGCAGGCCTCTGTGGTGGTACTAAAGGGGGTACAACATCCTTGTACGCGCCCACGGCAATCTCCGCCAACTCTGCCCGTGTCAGGGCGTCATCAAATGAGCTGGGGTTGTTGGAGATAACCCGATCAAACAGCTCTGGCCTCAGACCCTTCAGAAAATTCCTCATCTTGGCATGACTGCTGACAGCAATATGAGGTACATACCTCAATAGTGAGGAATACAACATAGCGTAATCTGACACTGATAGGCTGCCCTGCTTCAAACTATTAAACTCATCTTCCTTCAACTGTCTAGCAGCTGCCGAAAAGTACCGGTTAAGGAACCGGGTCCTGAATACTGTCCAATCTACCGTCATACCCTGAGCTCTCAGCTCCATGACTGTGGTCTTCCACCACATGGAAGATTTCTTCGATAACTGGAACTCTGCTAACCTCAGCCAGGTAGTCCGTGCACAAGGTGCCGATACAAAAATCTGTTCCAGTCGCTCAAGCCATTCCTCGGCTGCTTCCCCAGTCTCTGTCCCTTCAAAAAGCGGTGGATGATAACTCAAGAACTGGGTCAGAGTTATCTCCCCTGGTAGCAGTATCTATGCTACAGGCTCCAAGCCTACAACAGGTGGCGGTAATGGATTCGTCTGAGCAATACTAGCATTCATGCTGCCCATATCCCCTACCTCTTCATTGAGGTTCTCCGGGTTAACAGCCGCCATGCTGCAACACAAAAGTTAACAACAATACCAAAAGCAGTTCATAATATAATCCGTTAGATAACAAGAGTATCTTATTCAAAAGCATGTTAGTACAACACTTATACACAATATGCATCACATGCATAACATGCCCAACAATGAATAACTAGCCAACTTGTCTCTAAAGGCTACCCTTCACTCTTCCCTGGTTATCTAACCACTGCTCTGATACCACTAAATGTGAGACCCCATTATCACATCAAGATAATTAGGTGCAATTAAGAGAACTAAGCATTCACATGCATAAATCAGAGTAGTAATGTCGTGTTGATTAACCTGAGCTTAAGAGATTACAGTACCAAAAGTTCAAAAAGGAATTTCACATATTCCTACAACAAGGTACTACGTTATAGTCTCATTCTACTACAAGTAGAAGCTATACAAAAATCTCTAATATGCTAATCCTGTAGCACTCCTTATAGCTCAGCATTTCGACCCCGACCTTGGTTCTCATCATCAAAAGCACCTACAAAGACAACCCCCAACACATGAGCATAACACAATTCATATTCAACATAATATGAATGCAAGACGTAAATGCAAAATCATAAATACAAAGCACTTCCTGTATTTCCAAGCATTTACAACGTCCATTGGTTGTCCCTGTACCATAACTCATAATGACACGTTATATGAACATATGGTTTTATAAATAAATGTCATGACATCCTTCCTCCTTAAATCCTTATTTCAATCCTGAGTCCTTATCATTAGTACATTTTAATGCTTCTTGCCACTCCATGAAAGCGGAATTCTTCCTCGCTTCCTATGGACCTTAGCGTAAGCATTAAAATCCTTACTAAGATAACCTTGACTCGTGAAATACACCTCTTATATTTCACAACATGCATATGCAAAAACAATGCATAATAACATGTATCTTAACCTTAAGGCACCACATTGCATTCATCATGTGTCAAATAGATAAACATAAAGTACATGTTACCGTTGGGATGCCCGTACGTCGCTTATGTACCTTTCCAAAAGATAGAGGAGTCAATCGACTATCTCCTCGGCTGTGCTGGCACCTGAGATGGTTCTACATAGCCACACAACACAATATTAGGCACCTCATAATAATCCGGAATCAAAACTCAATTAAAAACGACATTTATACAACAATGTCATCTCGTGATCGATCGCCCCTGAGCCCCGATCGATCGCGAGATGCTACTGCCTCGCATACCAAAAAAATGCATTCAGCGATCGATCGCCTCAATATTGGCGATCGATCGCCAAAACTCACTGGAACGTCGCGATCGATCTCGCCTCCTTGGCGATCGATCGCGAACCCTGTTCCTTTGAGCGATTTTCCAGAATTCCTTAACACCGATATTCACACCCTTAAATCTAACATGTAAGACATAATACATGCCAAGACCAACATGCTAGCAGTTGCACAACACTACCCTGAGTGTATTAAATCAAAATTTACAACCTAAACATAAGCCCACGTGCATACACGTCGACCATTTAAACAAGTACTGGATCAACTTTTCTGGAAACAAGGCAACATATTCATTTCCAGATTTCTTGAGCACCTCTTTTCATGCTATTAAAACTATCACATATAACATAAAGAATGCTCGAACAAACATGCCAAGTGCTTCACAAAACTACCATGCATGTTTTCACATCAAAGGTTTACCAAAACCTAAGCTTAACGTGAATGATAACGCCTTCATAAAAACACTCCCCACACATATTTTTCCAGAAAACAGGGCACATCCTTACCCAGATTTTCGAACACTTTACTTTACATGCTTATTTCCTCTACATAAAACAGGCAACATGCTCAAGGAAAAATGTAGAGAGCTTCATAAACATCACATAAAAGTACTCATAACAATATTTCTTTAAACCCTACACTAGCATGCCAAATCTGCTACTAAGAACATACATGCTAGAAATCAAAAAACTGGTAAAAACAAGTGACTCCTCACCACTTTTGCTCTTCGATTTTTTATATGAAGGGATGAACGAAATCCGATCACTTTCTTCCTAGAAACCGACCAAGTTGCAGACAAAAGGAAGGGAAGAAGAAGGAGTCTTTTTGGAAGAGGCAAGATGAAAATGTCCAAGTCCAAAGTTGCCTCTTAGTCAATCTGCTTTCCAGAAAAACAGGGGAGGGGCGTGGGTTGAGTCTAGTGGGGGTGGGGTGGTTGCATGTAGGGTGGTTTTGTGGTGTTTAATTGTGTCACGGTATTTCATACGATGTATAAAAATATCTCTCCTTGATATTTTATTATTTTACCACATCAACACAACAATTAAAAACACCTAACATGCTCCCTAAACCACATCATCAAAATAAATAATTCACTCCCACATAAAATATGCCTTTAGCACATAGGCTCACAATTAACAACCTTTAATTGTATGATTACCCACATAATCATTTCGGGGATATCACAAAGTTGATAAGCAACATTGCGAGGAAGACATCAAGAGTATAGCTTATATGAACAATACCAGTCCTTACATGAAAAGAGCCACTGAAAATCTTGGAGAATTGGGAAAAAGGGATATTAAACCTCAAAAGCCATCAATTGAAGAGTCACCTTCTCTCGAGCTCAAACCTCTTCCTTCACATCTCAAGTATATTTTCTTAGATGCTGAGAAATCCTTACCAATCATTATTTCTTCATCTTTGACAGGTGATAATGAGGAAAAGCTTCTGAAAGTCCTTCAGGAGCACAAGAAAGCATTTGGATGGAAGATATCGGATATTAAAGGAATCAGCCCATCGGTCTGCATGCACAAAATTCTGACGGAAGACACATTCAAGGCAGTGGTCCAACCACAACGCCGTCTCACTCCAAAAATGCAAGAGGTAGTAAAGGCTGAGATTATTAAGCTAATGGACGCAGGTATTATCTATCCTATCTCTGATAGCTCATGGGTAAGTCCTATTCAATGTGTACCAAAGAAAGGGGGTATTACTGTTGTCCCTAATGAGAAAAATGAGTTAATACCTACAAGAACAGTCACAGGGTGGAGAGTGTGCATTGATTATAGGAGGTTAAATGATTCCACAAGTAAAGACCACTTTCCCATTCCCTTCATTGATCAAATGGTAGAGAGGTTAGCAGGGTATGAGTTTTGCTTTCTAGATGGATATTCGGGATATAACCAAATTGCAATTACACCTGAGGATCAAGAGAAGACCACCTTCACTTGTCCTTATGGCACATTTACATTCCGACGAATGCCATTTGGATTATGTAATGCACCCGCTACCTTCCAAAGATGTATGGTGGCCATATTCCATGACATGATCGAGAAATTCCTAGAAGTATTCATGGATGATTTTTCTGTGTTTGGTTCTTATTTTGATATATGTTTGTCTAACTTGACTTTAGTGTTGGCCAGGTGTGAAGAGACAAATCTTGTGCTGAATTGGGAGAAGTGTCACTTCATGGTTCAAGAAGGAATAGTCTTGGGACACAAGATATTTGAGAAGGGTATTGAAGTGGACCGGGCAAAGATTCAAGTGATACAACAATTGCCACCACCTACAACAGTAAAGGGGATCCGAAGCTTCTTAGGACATGCGGGATTTTATCGACGTTTCATTAAGGATTTCTGAAAAATTTCTAAACCTTTATCTCATTTGTTAACTAAAGATGCATCTTATGAATTTGATTCTGATTGTATGCAGGCGTTCAATACTCTCAAGGAGAAATTGATAACCGCACCTGTGTTGGTCGCACCTGATTGGGAGTTACCTTTTGAACTGATGTGTGACGCCAGCGACACCGCGGTAGGAGCAGTCTTAGGTCAAAGGAGAAACAAGGTATTTCATACGATCTACTATGCTAGTCGCACTTTGAATGAAGCACAAATTAACTATGCTACCACTGAAAAAGAGCTTCTAGCCATAGTTTTTGCTTTTGATAAGTTTCACTCCTACCTATGTCTTGCTAAAGTTATTGTGTACACCGACCACGCTGCACTTAAATACTTACTTGCAAAGAAAGATGCCAAACCACGCTTGATTAGGTGGAGTTTGTTATTGCACGAATTTGACTTGGAGATAAGAGATAAGAAATGTGGGGTCTTCCCACCTTAACAGTGATTAATAGACATAAGAAGGACTAAAAATGCATTAAAGTAACATCTTAAGGTTTTGGTTGTTACACGAGCTAACAGGATTACAGGCCAAGATACAAAACTTCAAAAACAATTCATTACATTATAAAGGAATGTCATTTAGATTTACACTACTCCTAGAGTAGATACTAATCATAACTTGAATTCTATACATTCCTGCGTCCCTCGTAGCTCACTGCCTCAACCCGACCCTTAGTCCTTTCGTCCAAAAGTGTACCTACAGGAACAACACATCATGAGCATATACTATTTTACTTAACATCATATAAACATTATAGTAAATGCATGTAATCTTGGTTAAGTAAATATGCTGGATATTCATTAACTTCTTATTGTTGTCCCTGATTCATAATCATACATATGGGGCACCTTACCCCGTGGCACCTTACCACAATAACATCGCATGGCCTCTTACCATGTGGGGCACCTTACCCCGTGGCACCTTACCACAATAACATCGCATGGCTACTTACCATGTGGGGCACCTTACCCCGTGGCACCTTACCACAATAACATCGCATGGCTACTTACCATGTGGGGCACCTTACCCCGTGGCACCTTACCACAATAACATCGTATAAACATCATCATATAAACATCGTATACACATCATCATATAAACGTCATATAAACATCATTATTTCATCGTATATATTCATGCGATATATGCATAGTCATAGTGTAGGGATGTGTTTTACCGTCCGATGCCCGTACGTCTCTTACGTACCTTTTCAAAAGGATGAGGAGTCAACAGACTTTATCTCCTAGATGGTGCAGGTACCTGGGATGGTTCTACAAGACCACATAATACCATATTAGATGCCTCAAAACCATCTCACATCAAAAACTTAACAAAATAAAACATCATTATATTTTCATCTTTCTGCCGGTCTCGATCGATCGGCCCAAAGTCTCGATCGATCGAGACACTGTGCACTAACAGTGTCTTGGCTTCCTGCCTCGCTCGATCGATCGAACATTTTACCGATCGATCGAGGAGCTTCACCGATCGATCGAGAAAATCCATCGATCGATCGACATCAAGTTTTAAATCATACATTAGACCCACTGTCTTGCTCGATCGATCGGAACCAAATCTCGATCGATCGAGAGCTCTGAAAAATCGGGACTTCCCCAGATTTTTGAGCACTCCATTTCATACCATCAATACTACTTCGTATCACACATAAAGTGCTTAAACAAGAATATCAATAACTTCCACATACTTTCATGCATGTATTAAAATTAAAGGTTCACTTATAACTGAAACCTACATGCATTAAATCTACCCCTCTTTATCAATACTCAATCAACATTTCTGAAAAACAGGGCATAATTTCCTAGCCCAGAATTATTGAACATACATATTCATAGCCTCGAAAATACCATAAAGCCCATAGTTCATGCTCAAACAAATATGCTGGCATATTCACCAAACTTCCATGTATGCATTTACGTCAAAAGTTTTCCCATAACCTAAGTTAGCATGCTTCAAATCTTCATAACAAAAGCCCTACTCAACATACAAACAGGGCACTTCCTTGCCCAGATTTTCGAGGAGTCCTTTTCACAATCGAAGATCTAACACATAAGTCATGTAAGCTACTTGGCAAAGCATGCTAGGGACATCATAAACATTACTTAAAAGTGTTCATAACAATTTTTCAACAAACCTAACACTAACATGCCAAAACTGCTATGACAAACATACATGTAAAGAACGAAAAAGCTGGTGAACCAGCGTGATCCCTCACCACTTTTGCTCTCCGATTTTTGTCAAGAAAAGACAAGTAATTTCCGACCACTTTCCTCCTAGCAGCAGTCCAGATATCAGACGAAGAGAAGGGAGGAAGAAGGAGGTTTTTGGAAGGGATTTTGGTGAAAATATCTAAGTGGGAACATGCCTGCCTGGTCAACTTCTTTTCCAGAAAACAGGGGAGGGGGCGTGGGTTGCTGCAAGTGGGGGGTGGGTGGTTGAATGTTGGGTGGTTATGTGGTGTTTAATTGTATCCGGTATTCATATGATGTATAAAAATATCTTCCCTTGACATTTTGTAATTGTACTACATCAATACAACAATTAAAAACACGTAACATACCCCCTAAATCATATCATCATATCATAAATATAACCCCCACTTAAAATACCACAACCCTCTTAAACACATCGAAATTCGTTATTGTAGCACATAATCGTATAACATTTCATCATCGTAGCATATAATCATTTAACCTTTCGGGGGTATTACATTACTCCCCTACTTATAAGATTTCGTCCTCGAAATCCACATGCATCATCATAACGGAACTAAACATAAATACATACCAAAGAATAGTTCCGGATAGTGCTGCACCATATGCCGTTCCGTCTCCCATGTAGCCTCCTCGACACCCCGACGATCCCACTGAACTTTGACCATCGGTATAACTTTGATCCGTAGTCTGCGATCCTCTCGATCCAGAATTCTGATTGGTCGTTCTTCGTAGGACATATCTGAGTCTAACTGAACTTCTGTAGGCTGTAAGACATGAGACGGATCTGGCTCATACTTTCGTAACATAGAGACATGGAAAACATCGTGTATGCCAAGGATGGCGGTAGAGCCAAACGATATGCCAAAGTACCGATACGCTGTAACACTTCATATGGCCCAACATACCTTGGAGATAACTTTCCCCGCATCCCAAAACGAACCACACCCCTGAAGGGCGAGATCTTTAAGAAGACCCTGTCTCCTAACTGGAATTCTAGTGGTCATCGCCGCTTATTGGCATAGGCCGCTTGCCTGTCCTGGG
Source organism: Haberlea rhodopensis (assembly GCA_907163345.1). Taxonomy (NCBI): domain Eukaryota; kingdom Viridiplantae; phylum Streptophyta; class Magnoliopsida; order Lamiales; family Gesneriaceae; genus Haberlea; species Haberlea rhodopensis. The sequence goes on along the minus strand of CAJQUN010000020.1, from coordinate 7,807,319 downwards.
CCGCTTTCATCTTCTGGCGTATCAACTTTTTCTTACCTTCCATATCCCTGATCATATCCGGTCCTCCGACCGCTTTGCTAGTCAAGTCCTCCCAATACATTGGTGATCTACATCGTCGTCCATACAGAGCTTCAAAAGGGGCCATTTGAATGCTCGCCTGATAACTGTTATTATAGGAGAACTCCACCAGCGATACTGAATTCTGCCACGGAGTATCAAACTCCAGAATACACGCCCTCAACATGTCCTCGAGCGTCTGAATGGTACGCTCTGTTTGGCCGTCTGTCTGAGGGTGATAGGCCGTACTCAGTCTCACCTCTGTGCCCAAAGCTGTCTGGAGACCCTCCCAGAAATGTGAAGTGAATCTCGGGTCCCTGTCAGACACTATCGAGACTGGAATACCATGCAACCTCACCACATCCCGTATATACATCTGGGCCATCTTCAAGTATGTATATGACATACTGTAAGGGATGAAATGAGCCGTCTTCGTCAGCCTATCTACGATCACCCAGATCGCATCAAATCCTGAGGCCGTCCTTGGCAAGTGGGTCACGAAGTCCATAGATATATGCTCCCACTTCCATTCAGGCACCTCTAAGCTCTTCAGCTCACCACCAGGCCTCTGCCTCTCTGCCTTTACCTGTTGGCAGATCAAACATCTTTTAACGAAAACGATTACCTCACGCTTCATGCGTCTCCACCAGAATTGATCGCATAGATCTTTGTACATCTTCTTTCCCCCTGGGTGGATACTGAATCGACTACTGTGAGCTCGCTCCAATATTCCTCTTCGCAGTTCTGGTGTATCTGGGACTACCCATCGGTTGCCCAGTCTCAAGGAATCATCCTCAGCCACTCTAAACTTGGATGGTTGACCTTGAAGGATCAATGATGTCCACCTCTGAACCTCACTATCCGACTTCTGGGCCTTCCTGATCGCCTCAAATATGTCTGGCTCCGCCAATAGGGTCGACACTCGTACAGGCGACGTGTTTACATCGAAGTCATAGCCCAGATGGCAGCAAGAAGTCATCAAAGCTGACAAACACATGACATCCTTTGCAGTACCCTTCACCTTCCGACTTAAGGCATCTGCTATCAAGTTTGCTTTACCCGGATGGTACTCAATTTCACAATCATAATCTTTGAGCAAATCCATCCATCTTCTTTGCCTCATATTCAACTCTGCCTGAGTGAATAAGAACTTCAGGCTCTTATGATCTGTATATATAGTGAAAGACGTGCCATACAAGTAATGCCTCCAGATCTTTAAGGCGAATATGATGGCCGCCAATTCTAAATCATGCACTGGATACCTAGCCTCGTGTGGCTTCAGCTGCCTCGATGCATAAGCTACTACATGCTTATCTTGCATCAACACACAGCCCAAGCCCTGTAATGACGCATCCGTATACAAGGCGAACCTCTTATCCTCAGACGGAATCACCAGCACAGGCGCTGTAGTCAAACGACGTTTCAGTTCTTGGAAGCTTTCCTCACAAGCCTTAGACCAAAAGAAGGGGACTCCTTTCTGAGTCAGCTGTGTCAGGGGTTTGGCAATCTTCGAGAAACCTTTGACGAAACGTCGGTAATAACCTGCCAAACCGAGGAAACTCCGTATTTCTGGCACAGAAGTGGGTGCAACCCACTCCATCACAGCCTCAATTTTTCTGGGATCCACAGATATTCCCTGGCTAGATATGACATGGCCTAAGAATACCACGCTATCCAACCAGAACTCACACTTGCTAAGCTTTGCGTATAACTGATGATCCCTAAGGATCTGAAGCACTATCCTCAAGTGTCTTACGTGCTCTTCTTCCGTCCGAGAGTAGATAAGTATGTCGTCAATGAAGACTATGACGAACTGATCCAAATACGGTTGGAACACCCTGTTCATCAAGCTCATGAAGACAGCTGGGGCATTCGTCACCCCAAAAGGCATGACCAGAAATTCATAGTGCCCATATCTGGTCCTGAAAGCCGTCTTCTGAACATCATCTTCTCTTACTCGTATCTGATGGTACCCCGACCTCAGATCGATCTTACTGTAGAGCCTCGTTCCCTGCAACTGATCAAACAAGTCATCAATCCTCGGAAGTGGATACTTGTTCTTGACTGTGGCCTTATTCAGTTGCCTATAGTCAATGCATAGGCGCATCGATCCATCTTTCTTCTTAACAAATAAGACAGGCGCACCCCATGGCGATACGCTAGGGCGTATGTAGCCCTTGTCAAGGAGCTCCTGCAACTGCATCTTTAACTCCCTTAACTCAGCTGGTGCCATCCTATATGGGGCACGAGAAATTGCAGACGTCCCTGGTAGCAGCTCAATCCCAAACTCGACCTCTCTCGTCGGTGGGAATCCGGGAATCTCCTCCGGAAAGACATCAGGAAACTCCGCCACTACGGGCACATCCTCAACCTTCAACTCCTTCCTCTTTTCCGTCATATCAATGGCATAGATAAGATATCCTGTATGGCCTCGTTCTAATAATTGTGCCATCTTGATAGCCGATACCAACAGAATCTTTGGGCAAGAACCATCCCCAAAGAATGTCCACTGGACTCCCATATCAGATCTGAATCGGACAGTCCTTTGCCTGCAGTTAACGACCGCCTGATACTTGTTCAGAACATCGATACCCACAATGCAATCGAAGTCTGTCATTCCCAGCACAATCAAATCTGATCTTAACTCATTAACCTCAAAATAAATGATGCCATCATAGACAATCTGATCCGTAGTCAAACTTCTTCCAGCAGGGGTCGAGACCATAAGAGGCATGGGGGACGGAGAAGTGCATATGTGGTGCCTTTCAACAAAACTCGTCGACACAAAAGAGTGTGACGCACCTGTGTCTATCAATATAAGAGTAGGGTGCGTAAATAAAAGACACGTACCCGCTATCACCTCCTCCGGAGCCGCTGTAGCCTGCTCCCTCGTCAAAGCATACACCTGCCCCTGAGGTGGCCCCGCGGGCTGACCTCCATACTGTCTTGGCACAAAAGGTGGCCGGTGTTTTGTCGTTCTGTCCGCAGGCCTCCCCGCAGAGTTCTGCTGTCTTCCCCTGTTGGGACACTGTCGAGCGAAGTGGCCTCTATCGCCACAGACATAGCAGCCAACGCTGTCCTTTGCCAAATGTGATAGTCCACATATCGTGCACTGAGCTCTTCCAGATCTATCTCCCTGAGGCTGTCCCCTCCCAGATGAAGTATCATTCCTACCTTTCCCTTTCCATCGATTCTCGGGCTTCTTGCCACTGAATCTCGATGCTAACGTGTTCCCCCTAGGCTTGAACTGATCACCCCTGGGCTTCAAGTGGTCAGAAGTAGATTTCTGAGGGGGTGCTGGAGGTGGCACTGCATCAGGATATGCACCAACTCCCAGTTCAGCTAGCTCAGCTCGTGAGAGTGCATCATCAAAACAGGCAGGGCCATAAGTGATCACCCTGTCATACAGTTCAGGCCTCAAGCCCTTCATGAAATTCCGCATCTTCGCTTGAGTGCTTGCAGCTATGTGTGGCACATATCATAGTAAGGAACAGTAATGTAGAGCATAGTCAGATACAGGCATGGTACCTTGTCTTAAACTGGTAAACTCATCCTCCTTGGACTGTCTTGCAGCGGCTGAAAAATAGCGGTTCAAAAACCGTGTTCGGAACATCTTCCAATTCACTTCCTGTCCCAGAGCCTCTTGCTCAATCACTGTGGTTTTCCACCACATCAATGCCTTCTTGGACAGCTGAAATTCTGCTAATCTGATCCAGGCCGTCTTTGCACAAGGCGCTGCCACAAATATCTGTTCAATCCTCTCCAGCCATTCCTCAGCTTTTTCCCCTGATTCTGTTCCCTCAAACATCGGGGGTCGATACATCATAAATTGAGCCAAGCTCAACTCCCCAGGTAGCAACTGCTGTTCAGAGGGTTCCTCGCCCAAGGCTGGTGGTGGCAATGGATTCGTACGCCCAGCACTTGCATTTACACTAATGGCGTCACCCACTTCTATATTCGCTGTCATGCTGCAACACAAGGGTTAATAACAACACCAAAAGCAGTTCATAAAGCACATCGTTAGATAATTAAACATGTTAGCATAACATAGAAACTTCATATGCAACATACATATAAAACATGTTCAAAAGTAAGTACCTAGCCAACTTATTGCTAAGGCTACCCTTCACTCATTCCCGAGTTATCTAACCACTGCTCTGATACCACTAACGTGGGGTCTTCCCATCTTAACAGTGATTAATAGACATAAGAAGGACTAAAAATGCATTAAAGTAACATCTTAAGGTTTTGGTTGTTACACGAGCTAACAGGATTACAGGCCAAGATACAAAACTTCAAAAACAATTCATTACATTCTAAAGGAATGTCATTTAGATTTACACTACTCCTAGAGTAGAGACTAATCATAACTTGAATTCTATACATTCCTGCGTCCCTCGTAGCTCACTGCCTCAACCCGACCCTTAGTCCTTTCGTCCAAAAGTGTACCTACAGGAACAACACATCATGAGCATATACTATTTTACTTAACATCATATAAACATTATAGTAAATGCATGTAATCTTGGTTAAGTAATATGCTGGATATTCATTAACTTCTTATTGTTGTCCCTGATTCATAATCATACATATGGGGCACCTTACCCCGTGGCACCTTACCACAATAACATCGCATGGCCTCTTACCATGTGGGGCACCTTACCCCGTGGCACCTTACCACAATAACATCGCATGGCTACTTACCATGTGGGGCACCTTACCCCGTGGCACCTTACCACAATAACATCGCATGGCTACTTACCATGTGGGGCACCTTACCCCGTGGCACCTTACCACAATAACATCGCATGGCTACTTACCATGTGGGGCACCTTACCCCGTGGCATCTTACCACAATAACATCGTATAAACATCATCATATAAACATCGTATACACATCATCATATAAACGTCATATAAACATCATTATTTCATCGTATATATTCATGCGATATATGCATAGTCATAGTGTAGGGATGTGTTTTACCGTCCGATGCCCGTACGTCTCTTACGTACCTTTTCAAAAGGAGGAGGAGTCAACAGACTTTATCTCCTAGATGGTGCAGGTACCTGGGATGGTTCTACAAGACCACATAATACCATATTAGATGCCTCAAAACCATCTCACATCAAAAACTTAACAAAATAAAACATCATTATATTTTCATCTTTCTGCCGGTCTCGATCGATCGGCCCAAAGTCTCGATCGATCGAGACACTGTGCACTAACAGTGTCTTGGCTTCCTGCCTCGCTCGATCGATCGAACATTTTACCGATCGATCGAGGAGCTTCACCGATCGATCGAGAAAATCCATCGATCGATCGACATCAAGTTTTAAATCATACATTAGACCCACTGTCTTGCTCGATCGATCGGAACCAAATCTCGATCGATCGAGAGCTCTGAAAAATCGGGACTTCCCCAGATTTTTGAGCACTCCATTTCATACCATCAATACTACTTCGTATCACACATAAAGTGCTTAAACAAGAATATCAATAACTTCCACATACTTTCATGCATGTATTAAAATTAAAGGTTCACTTATAACTGAAACCTACATGCATTAAATCTACCCCTCTTTATCAATACTCAATCAACATTTCTGAAAAACAGGGCATAATTTCCTAGCCCAGAATTATTGAACATACATATTCATAGCCTCGAAAATACCATAAAGCCCATAGTTCATGCTCAAACAAATATGCTGGCATATTCACCAAACTTCCATGTATGCATTTACGTCAAAAGTTTTCCCATAACCTAAGTTAGCATGCTTCAAATCTTCATAACAAAAGCCCTACTCAACATACAAACAGGGCACTTCCTTGCCCAGATTTTCGAGGAGTCCTTTTCACAATCGAAGATCTAACACATAAGTCATGTAAGCTACTTGGCAAAGCATGCTAGGGACATCATAAACATTACTTAAAAGTGTTCATAACAATTTTTCAACAAACCTAACACTAACATGCCAAAACTGCTATGACAAACATACATGTAAAGAACGAAAAAGCTGGTGAACCAACGTGATCCCTCACCACTTTTGCTCTCCGATTTTTGTCAAGAAAAGACAAGTAATTTCCGACCACTTTCCTCCTAGCAGCAGTCCAGATATCAGACGAAGAGAAGGGAGGAAGAAGGAGGTTTTTGGAAGGGATTTTGGTGAAAATATCTAAGTGGGAACATGCCTGCCTGGTCAACTTCTTTTCCAGAAAACAGGGGAGGGGGCGTGGGTTGCTGCAAGTGGGGGGTGGGTGGTTGAATGTTGGGTGGTTATGTGGTGTTTAATTGTATCCCGGTATTCATATGATGTATAAAAATATCTTCCCTTGACATTTTGTAATTGTACTACATCAATACAACAATTAAAAACACGTAACATACCCCCTAAATCATATCATCATATCATAAATATAACCCCCACTTAAAATACCACAACCCTCTTAAACACATCGAAATTCGTTATTGTAGCACATAATCGTATAACATTTCATCATCGTAGCATATAATCATTTAACCTTTCGGGGGTATTACAAGAAAGGTGTTGAAAATGTGGTTGCAGATCATTTATCGCGAATAGAGAACATTAATGATGCAAGTGACAATGAGGTAGATGAAATTAATGAAAATTTCCCTGATGAGCAATTGTTTAGTGTTGATATGGTACCATGGTATGCATATTTTGCATACTATATTGTCAGTGGTATCCTCCCACAAAATCTGACTTTTTATCAAAAGAAAAAATTCTTTGCTGAGGTTAAACATCTTATGTGGGAGGAGCCATATTTGTTCAAAGTTTGTGCAGACAACATCATAAGGCGATGTATCCCCAAGGAGGATATGCAAGATATCTTGAAGCAATGCCATGATGGAGATACAGGTGGTCATTTTGGAGCTACCAAAACAGCTGCTAAGGTACTTGCTTCTGGGTTTTATTGGCCAACGTTGTATAGGGATACATTCAGATATGTCTCTTCATGTGATAGATGTCAAAGGGTCGGTAATATTTCTAGGAGGAATGAATTACCATTGACCAATATTCTTGAATGTGAGATTTTTGATGTGTGGGGAATTGATTTCACGGGACCTTTCCCAAGCTCTTGTTTAAATAAATACATACTTGTCGCAGTAGATTATGTGTCAAAGTGGGTAGAGGCGGAAGCTTTGCGCACTAATGATGCTCGAGTAGTTGTGCAATTTTTGAAAAGAAATTTTTTTACTCGTTTTGGCACCCCTCGAGCAATTATTAGTGATGGTGGCACTCATTTTCGTAACAAACAATTTGAAAAGCTTTTGAGTAAATATGGTGTCACCCACAAAGTGTCTTCCCCTTATCATCCACAAACCAGCGGGCAAGTAGAAGTTTCAAATCGAGAGTTGAAGAGGATTTTAGAAAAGACAGTGACTCTAAGCCGAAAGGATTGATCCTTACGCTTAGATGATGCACTATGGGCTTATAGAACTGCTTTTAAGACACCGATTGGCACATCACCCTTATAAGTTGGTATTTGGTAAGGCATGTCACCTCCCTGTTGAACTTGAGCATAAAGCATATTGGGCTATTAAATGGTTAAATTTTGAATGTCATGTCGCAGGTGAGAAGCGTCTTTTGCAATTAAATGAGATGGAAGAATTTCGGAATCAGGCATATGAGAATGCCAAGATTTACAAAGAGAAAACCAAGAAGTGGCATGATTCTCATATACAAAAGAGGGACTTCAAGGTAGGAGATGCCGTGCTCTTGTTCAATTCCAGGCTGCGACTCTTTCCAGGCAAACTACGTTCTCGTTGGTCCGGGCCATTCACCATTTCAAAAATCTACCCCTCTGGAGCAATTGAAGTTACCGATCCCAGCAGGGGAACATTTACAGTGAGTGGGCAGCGCTTAAAGCATTATCACATGAGCAATGAAGTCCAAACAGTTACCTCTATAGTTTATCTTGACAACTGAGAGAGGAAATGACAGTCCAGCTTGGGACTATAAATCAAGAACTCTTTCTTATTCCCTTTGTTTCTTTTTCTTTTTCTTTAGTTTAGTTTAATTGATTTTGTTATTTTGTTTCTTTTGCTTTTAGCATGACTCCGTGTATGCTGTGCATCACTACCCAGTCCCCCCTCCAGAGCATGATGAGGACGACGATCAGTGACGATCGTTGTCATGGTATGTGTTTTGCCTTTACGCTTATTTGTCTTGTACATTGAGGGCAATGCACATATTAAGTTTGTGGGGGGTTTTGTTTATATTTGTATATATTTTGTTTTTGCATGTCTGCTACTTGTGTTGTTTCTTTTCCTTGCATGACTACAGAATTATGAGTCTAATTCGTCCTTGAGCACTATACACAAATTGTTTTTTTAGAAAATGAGTCAATACTTGAGAACTGATGAATTGGATTTGCAATGGTAATTCATGATGAAATTAATCCCCATCTAGATAGGAGTCATGAAAATGCTTAACTTGCTTGTATATATCCTTTGTTGAACTTATGTCAAAATTGAGGAATAGTTTCAGCACATTTTGAGTCATGATTGAGTGAAGTATATATTGAATAAAGTGAAAACTTGTGTTAACTATGATTATTCTTGAGCATCTTAGAAAACTCTACAATTTATTTGAAAGTACTTTGAGGCGAAATTTTATAATTAGGAACTTGACTTGGAGATGATTTAGGCGATCTTGGACCGTTTGTGCCTTTCAAGCTTACCTTGTGTACATCATTCCTTATGAGCCTTTTTGGGAAAAAAAAGAAAGAATGGTATATGCATTGCATATAATTAGACCCTCATTCGACATTTTTGGCTAACTCATTATACCTACCTTGGATTGAGCCTAAATGAAAAATTTTATCCGTCCCTAAGGGAGTATAATGAATCTCATTCTTTGCACTGATTAGTATATGTAGATGAGTTCATTGTGAAAAAAACAAAATGAACAAAAGAATGAGCAATAAGAAAAGATGTAGAGAAAAGCCTTGAAAAAAAATGAAAACATTCAAATAAGACCCAAAGTGGCCAAGGCTATAAAAAGTTGAAGAGAAGCTCAGTATTGTGCGAAAATTTTGAACTGATTCTATTATACTCTCTTCTTTGCATTCATCCTACCTTTTCTTTGGAGCCGACACCAAAAGGCCTAACGCTATAAGCTTTTAAAGACCTTCTGATCCAAGTCTAGGGACTAATTACATTAGTGGAGAAGTGCTGGATAGTAAATTTGTAGAGTAATCAGAAGTAATCTTGACTCTGAGTTTTTATGGCACATTTTGATCTTAAAAGATATGTATATAACTCATGTTTGACAATAGCACACACGCACGCTGCGATGTATTGTTTAGCTTAGGAGAAAATGCTTCATGTTGAACTTTGAATGATTCTTATTGATGTATAAGTGGGATGCTGAGTTTTTACATTGAGTTGTAAAGAAGATTCATTCAAAGTATTAAGCTTGACTCTACTTTTTGAGCTTTTTGCTTGCTCGAGGACGATCAAGTCTAAGTTTGGGGGAGTTGATAGGCTTAGATATTAAGTGTTTTTAGCTGTAATTTCTTTCCGTTTTTCGTACTTTTTCCTGGATGAAATTACGCTTTTTGGTATTTATTTGCTTATTTCAGGAAAATAGGTCGGAAATGGAAGAAATGAGCAAAAATGAAGAAAACGGGTGAAATCAAGGCGAAAAGGAAGGAAAAGTGAAGATTTGAGATTTTTCAGAATTTCGATCGATCGAGATTTATTCTCGATCGATCGATCCGGGCAGAGAGTTCAGCACCAAAAATTTTGAAGTGTCGATCGATCGGAAGAAAATCTCGATCGATCGATCGAGGCAGAAACTTTTAAACGCTGAAGCAAACAGTGCACCGATCGATCGAAATTATTTTTCGATCTATCGAGACGCGAATTTCTGAAGATCTTATTTTCCAAAATTAACGTGATTTTTGGTGGGTTTAAAGAAGGGATCTCTTCCAGATCATGATATATCATATCAGAGCCGTTTTTCACAGGAGGAGAACCCTAGCCGCCGCCAAGGAGAAGCCTAGGAGAGCCATCTTCTTCCTTCTTCATCCAAGCTTGAGCGTACCATTTTCCGGAGTGCAAGGAAGGAGCAAGAGAAGAAACTACAGTGCAACGCACGGATTCGTTCCAGCATTTATCGTATTTCTAAACTCGGATTTATTTGATTGTCATTTTCATTAGATGTTATTGAGGTTGAGAAACAATTTAACATCTTATTGATTTGTCTTGAATTGAATCTAGTTTATTTTATTGAGTTTGATTTCAATTGTGTTTGATTTATTGATTCGATTGTGTTTGAATGTATTGGTATCTTATTGTTCATGAATTGAATGCTTATTAAGATCAAAGCCTAGCTAACTTTGATTGAATTTTGTGAGTTATAACCGAGATCGAGAGATAACGTTATAATACGCTACATTAATTCATGATGTATGTTAAGATTGAGATCGAGAGATGAAGTCACATACGTGAGCACTTTGAATCGAGAGATTTAGAGTAACGAGGTTTTGAAGATTTATGCAATATTGGATTAGTAAATAGGTGCACGAGAGTGACTTGTTCTAATTTGATATTAGTTTCTTTACAGCTCGAGAGAGTGTATTGAATATTATTGAAAGCCTTTCACCTTAAGAATCAATTGTTTGGTACATGCCTATTCAAACGAATCTTTGAAGAGAACATAGTTGAACGAAGAGCGAGATAAATTTCTCGAGCGAATTACCTTCGCATATCCGGAACCCGATTCATTTTATTTATTCTTGTGTTTTAGCTCTAATTTCCGCATTAGTTAGTCTACCCCCGTTTTAATCGTAGGCTAAATATAATTTTAGTAGTTTTACTTGGTACTTATACATTAGTCCCTCTGGATTCGACAACCCTTACTTTCATTTTAACTATACTAAAACTTGACAACCGTGCACTTGCGGTAGAATCGCTTCACACTACACTTTGAAATTTTCTGTTTAAAAATAAAGTGGTCAGTACGTATAACGTACGAGCATAGCCTGATATAATATTGCAATTGTGAAATGCATGGTATATGGTAATTGCAATAAATGGATGTTGAAATGCATGGTATGTGGTAATTGCAATAAATGGATGTTGAAATGCACGGTATATGGTACTTGTAATAAATGGATTATGATATGTATAGTATATGGTAATTGTGATAAATGGAAATACGTTGGGAATTATATGGTGCCGCCTTGAGCGAGCAATGATTGGGATGTTGTCGCCGTTGAGCGACCATCGGTTATGACGCCGCTATTGTTGAGCGGGCGTGGGGTTAAAATGCCGCTATTGTAGAGCGAGCTATGATATTGAACTATGGAATCATTGGCTAGATACATATGATATCTATGGTACCCTATTTGATGATTTAAATCATATTTGATTGGGGAACTAGTATAGTAGGGATGATTTTAGTTGATCAATGAAATGATCAACTGATTTTTGAGAATTTAATGGTTTGGTTATTTTGAGAACAAGGGACAATACAGGGGATCCCGGATGAGGATGATACTATCCAGGGAGTATCATTTATATTCATGGCATTTACACACTGTAAATTATGAACTGCAATATTATGATTATTGGATTGGTGGTATTGGTATGCTCACCCCGTGTGGGGGCTGTCTCTGTTGGGACAGGTGGTACAGGTGCAGCAGTAGCTTTGGAGTTGAGCGTGGGCTGTTGATTTGAGGTACTTCCAGGACTGAAGTACGAGAGCTGGTTGAATAAGTACGTAGATCCAGAGTTGAGATCGAGCTATGCTTGTGAGGTGCTTCCAGGATTAAAGTACCAGTAACGGTATCTGGTAGAGTATTTTATACATTAGATACACGCTTATTCATTGGGTGTTCTCATGTGAGCACACTTTTTACGTGTATATGGAATGTATAAATGGGTGTGGTTTTCTCTCTTCATTTATTGTCTGCATGCAATTAAATACGGAATTGCTAAATGAACTGAGAGTATGTTAGTGTATTACTAGGGTGCATACTATGAAAGTGGTTTTGGTTGGGGAAGTTAAATATTATAGGGTTCAAATTCAAGAACTTTTATAGATGGTATATGATGTTGTACTTGCACATGGCTTCCTTCCCATGATATTATGATTGTATGCACTAATGGCATGGATTAATACACCAATAACGGGTTAAGGGTACGTGGTCCTTACAATCAGCTTCTTCTTGGTTAATTGCAAAGACTTGGGCCGGGGCTCGTGGTTGTACTACCGAGGCTTGTGACTTTATGCCTGTCGAACGTACTCCCCCAATCTGACTTCTTGGTGGTTGAGACTTTAGGTGTGGACAATCCCGAATTTGATGTCCTTGACTTCTACAATTAAAGCGCTTGTTAATTTCTGACAAGTTGAAGTACCATGATTTCCTCCACTGTCATATTACTATTGCGATGGATATTATGCCACTAATATGTCGAAGCGAGGGGTATTTCCACTGTCATGATAAAACGAGGAGTAGTGGTGCCGCTGTCATACCACCTCGATGAAGAATATTTGCCGCTTAAGCGAGGGATATTATACCGCTAATATGGCATAGCGATGAGCTTTCCGCTGTCATATGATAGCGATGGAGGATATTTGCCGCTTAAGCGAGGGATATTATGCCGCTGGTATGTCGAAGCGAAGTAGCGAAGAGGGATATTTGCCGCTTCTTAGCGAGGAATTTCATGACGCTAGTTTATTAGCGATGGTTATTAGCGATGGTTCATGCCGCCTGGTATCTAAATAGTGATGGTTCATTCCGCTAGTTTATTGGCAATGGTTCATGCCACCGGTATCTATATAGCGATTGTTCATTCCGCTAGTTTATTGGCGATGGTTCATGCCGCCTGGTATCTATATAGCGATGGTTCATTCCACTAGTTTATTTGCCATGGTTTATGCCACCGGGTATCTATATAACGATGGTTCATTCCGGTAGTTTATTGGCAATGGTTTATGCTGTCGGGTATCTATATAGCGATGGTTCATTCCGCTAGTCTATTGGCGATGGTTTATGCCGCCGGGTATTCATAGCGATGGTTTCTCCTCTATTCTATTGGCGATGGTTTATGACGCCAGGTATTATATAGCGACGGGTCGTTCCGCTACATCTATGGCGATGGTTCATACCGCCGGATATCTATAGCGATGTTTTATGTCGCTGACTCTATGACGAGGGATCATGCCGCTGATTCTATAGCGATGGGTTATACCGCTATGTGCGTAGCACTGGATTACGCCACCTATGAGCGATGAGTGCTGCTTGTGAACCACTGGTGGATGATGGATACAGGTATGCCGCTATCTTGATAGCGATGAGGTATGGGTATTACTGTTTTGTTAGCATTATTGTGAATACCATGTGTTGTTATATACCGTCATGTGTTTGACGATGAGATTATGGATGTCGTGTATCGACATGTACTGTCATGTGTTTGATGATGAGATTATGGATGTCGTGTATCGACAAATACCGTCGAGAGTTGACGATGTTATTTGGATGTCATATGTTGACATATACCGTCACGGGATGACGATGACATAGTGGATGTTCTATGTAGACGTGTAGCGTCGTTTTGATAAATAATATGTCTGGGTGTACGTATTTAGTCATATGGTTTGAGTGTCGTTGATGAGCACAAGGTGGTGTCTACATAACCGGTTGACGAGACCGTTACGCCGAGCAGGTTTGCTCGATGAATTTTTGGGTGCATGGTACCGGTGAGTGTACCGCATCATGCATTAGAGGTAAATGTTCTACGAGTAGTGGTACCTTTGGGTATACTCGCTGGGATGGCTAAGGCCAAGTGATTGGTGGTAAAAGTAGTCATTGAGGAAACTACTCGCTTGTCGTTGCGATGTGTGATAGACATGGTCACACCCACCCTGAGGGTGTGGAATATATCCTAATGGTTAGGATTGCTTTGGAATTGAGCAAGGACACCGGGATGGCCATTATGCTTTTGTGTTTTAGAGATATGTTGAGTGATGACCCACAACTCTAATGGTTTGTACGGTATGGTATACCGGGATGTGACGTGTGTTACGTTGGTAGGCTTGGTATAAGCCTATGGAAGCAGCGATTTGCTAGCCAGGTATTGTTGCAGTGATGTAGTGTGCTTGTTGGAGCCATTATACTGCGCGTTGGGACCGAGTTTGGTGAATCATATGGTGATACGATGAGGGTTTATGGTAGACTCTTATAGTCTCTATGTGGCACGATGTTTGAGGCAGAGAGTACCTCACGGGGACGTTTATACGTCAAATGTTTTGAGGGACTTGTACTGGGACAACTCGACTTTGTTGGGAATACCAATGTGAGTGTCAACAAGTCGTTGTTAGCTCTGGTTGAGCATCCTTGCATATGAAATGCAACGGGGGTCACAATGGGAATTGTGGGATATAGCTAGTGGGGTAACACTACTATATTGATTTTATCTCTTGGAGAGATTTGGATTGTACTGTCATGGAGACAGCTGGTATCGATTGTGGGTTGATTGTAAATCAGCCATGGTAAACATTACTGGTGTTGGACCGAGTAATGGATTTCTTACCTTTCGGTGAGACGTTTGAGGAGACGTCTCCGGGGAAATGCTCAAGATTGTGAGTACTATGGCATTAGTACAGAGCATCACGAGGATGAGTATACATGGCGTATACGGGTTTCGATTTGGTAATAGTGGCTTCGATGCTTCTGAACCAGTTGCATATTTTTGGTTCCGAGATATGTTTTGGTATAAATATATCCAGGTTTTCCGAACGGCAGTTCGAGGTTGGAGGGTCATGAGTTCATGACATTTTCCTTGTGAGGAAGGCGGTATTGATATACCTACCGATTGGGAATCTTTGGGAGATTCAATGACTCGGTTTGTGTGGTGTTGATGTTGGGATCACACCATTGGTCGTTGGTCTGTCAATCATTGTTCTCCGTGAGGTGAGAATAGCTGGATATTGACAGTGGGTTTTGGGACTTTGGGTATGTTTGGAGATACCCGAGTCTATTGCATTGAGTATGCATGTTGTGTTAGTACTTAGGCATGTATACCCGTGTGTGTATACGAATGCCAAATTTATTTGTTCCTTGTTGAGCATCGGACTAGTGTGCTTGGATGAATGAATCTCCGATGAGAGATTGTATCACCTTGAGATTGGTAATCTCGATGGCACGATTTATTCTGAAGAATGATCATGAGGTTTGGTTGACTTCCGAGGAGGAGGAATTGTAGTACCTTGGGGTCATGGGAATTCTTTTTTTGGATAATTCGATAGCCTCCCTGTTTTAGGATTGTTGAATCCCAGGATAAACGAGGGATGGCCAGGGTTTGGATTTGTTAAGTGTCGTGGTTGACACGTGTGGCGAGAATGCAATTGATTGTTCTTGCATGTCCTTTCGAGAACTTGAGACCTTGTGGAGTCTTGATGGTGTGTTTGGACCAAGATGTGATTTCTTGGAACACCCGGATGTAAACATCTTTAGAGATGTGTTTTGTGTTGATCGGTAGCAATGAGTTTCCCGATCCCTGTTGCAATGTGGTGCAACTACTCCTTTGATGGAGATGGATTTGGAAAGAGGAAGCCGGGTGTAGTATAAGTACATTGTAGTGTACTGGTGGTCTCCTTGGTAACGATGTATGGTTAACATCACAGGCTAAATCATAAAGATATTATCGAGGCGATATCTATTTTGGAATCACGAATGATTCGTTTGATTTGCAGTTAGGTTTGACTGACTGCTTTTGAGACGGTTAGCATTGGGGCTATGCTGACGCTCTGTTGTGGTTGTAATGGTTTGGGAGGTTTATCCCATTCCCTTATTTGGTGCGAGGTCGATGTCCTCGCGGTTGGTGTGTCGTTCATGATACGTTCATGATTCGACGGTGTAGATCCGTTTTGTTTGTGTGGTCTTGGCTGTACATGGAGTACGCATGTGCAAATTTCGGGGACGAAATTTTTTTACTGGGGGATAATTGTGATGCCCGGGGATTAATGGTGTTAATCCCGGTGTGGTAATAATCCTTAATGGATTTTTATTGTGGCAATTATGAATTAACTGCGGTTTTGGGACTCCCGTGGATTTTAAATCCGGTTTTTGGAGTCGTTGGACCAAGGGATGAGATTGTATTCTCGTCGTGGTGATAACCTTGGCGTTTGGTCTTTGGTGAGATTTGGGGTCCGGAGTACTTTGTACTGGGGCTGTTAATGGAAATAGATATTGGGAGGTAATTATTGAAAACAGATGATTTTTAATGAGTCTTGATGTATTTGTGGAAGGATTGGTATTTTTTCGAGTTTTGGTACTATATTAACCAAGTGGACTCGGTATTCCTTCATTTGGCACAGAACCCTTCCATCTCTCCTCTCTCTCTACGCTCAAGACCCTTCCCCCATTTCCCATCTTTTTCCCTTGGTGGAAGAATCGTTGGTATATGGTACTGTAATAAATGGATTATGAAATGTATAGTATATGGTAATTGTGATAAATGAAAATACGTTCGGAATTATATGGTGCCGCCTTGAGCGAGCAATGATTGGGATGTTGTCGTCGTTGAGCGACCATCGGTTATGACGCCGCTATTGTTGAGCGGGCGTGGGTTAAAATGCCGCTATTGTAGAACGAGCTATGATATTGAACTATGGAATCATTGGCTAGATACATGTGATATCTATGGTACCCTATTTGATGATTTAAATCATATTTGATTTGGAACTGGTATAGTAGGGATGATTTTAGTTGATCAATGAAATGATCAACTGACTTTTGAGAATTTAATGGTTTGGTTATTTTGAGAACAGGGACAATACAGGGGATCCCGGATGAGGATGATACCATCCAGGGAGTATCATTTAAATTCATGGCATTTACACTCTGTAAATTATGAACTGCAATATTATGATTATTGGATTGGTGGTATTGGTATGCTCACCCCGTGTGGGGACTGTCTCTGTTGGGACAGGTGGTACAGGTGCAGCAGTAGCTTTGGAGTTGAGCTTGGACTGTTGATTCGAGGTACTTCCAGGACTGAAGTACCAGAGCTGGTTGAATAAGTACGTAGATCCAGAGTTGAGATCGAGCTGTGCTTGTGAGGTGCTTCCAGGATTGAAGTACCAGTAACGGTATCTGGTAGAGTATTTTATATATTAGATACACGCTTATTCATTGGGTGCTCTCATGTGAGCACGTTTTTTACGTGTATATGGAATGTATAAATGGGTTTGGTTTTCTCTCTTCATTTATTGTCTGCATGCAATTAAATACGGAATTGCTAAATGAACTGAGAGTATGTTAGTGTATGACTAGGGTGCATACTATGAAAGTGGTTTTGGTTGGGGAAGTTAAATATTATAGGGTTCAAATGCAAGAATTTTATAGATGGTATATGATGTTGTACTTGCACATGGCTTCCTTCCCATGATATTATGATTGTATGCACTAATGGCATGGATTAATACACCAATAACGGGTTAAAGGTACGGGGTCCTTACAATCAGCTTCTTCTTGGTTAATTGCAAATACTTGGGTCGGGGCTCGTGGTTGTACTACCGAGGCTTGTGACTTTATGCCTGTCGAACGTACTCCCCCAATCTGACTTCTTGGTGGTTGAGACTTTAGGTGTGGACAATCCTGAATTTGATGTCCTTGACTTCTACAAATAAAGCGCTTGTTAATTTCTGACACGTTGAAGTACCATGATTTCCTCCACAATGTTCACATTTCACCTCTTTCTTTTCTCCGAATCTGAATTTCGAACCACTGGATCCTGAAGAAGATGAAGCTGATCCAATCTTCTTAAATGTCATTCCTTTTGGTGCAAGGGATCCTCCTCTGAAATCACTCTGTCTCTGATGGGTCATAGCTCCTCTAACTCTTTGAACTCCAGATTCGGCTTGCTTTACTCAATTCAATAGTCCAAATGTTGTATTTTCACAAACCACCACTCTATCATAAATTTATGGGCGAAGGCCATTTAAGAAATGCTGGTAGGTTACCTCTGAGTCACCTGCAATGTATGGTGCGTATCGTAATGGTGAATCAAATTTTTCGATGTATTGTTCAATAGTCATGTTCCCTTGAAGAAGATTTCACAATTCACGTTCTTTAGTTTCTCGATCTGCCTTCAGGAAGTAATGTTCTAGAATCGCCTTTTGAAATGTGGCCCAGGTGAAAACTCCTACAAGTGCTCGGAGTCGTTCAGAAGCAAACATCCACCAGTCATATGCTCTATCTTTCATTAAAAACTAGGCAGTTAGAAAAAATACTTTCATCAGTTGTTCCAGTCGTTTAATCCAACTCTATGCATAGGTCGATCCTTCTGCTCTGTTGAATTGTGGTGGATTTAGTTTCAGGAATTTAAATATGTCAATTTCCCCGGGTCGGGTTGGTAGCTCTTGTCCTATACTTTTCATTACTTTCAGCTCGGTATGCCATGACTTACTATTTTTTAGTCTATAAGAAAATTCCCAAATCAGAATTATCAACTTCTTTCTACCGTACTTCTTAACTACTAGCAGTTCAAATAAACAAGTATATAAAACAGATAAGCATGCAATTTGACATATAAGAGCAAATAAAATCAAGCAAGATCAGTCAGGAGCATATCAAAATGAGATTAAACACGCATTCATGCACTACTTCTTCCCTAAGATCGCTCGATGTCTCCCTCTTCTAAAACCATGCTCTGATACCACCTAATGTAGTGCACATCGTCCTTACCGAATGGTTAATGCAATTTCAAGTTAATTAATAATTTAAAAGATTGATTGGCTGTTATGTAGTGGGCACTAGCTAAATCGGATAACAAAATAGTTTATAAACAAAATCATCTTTTACAACACACATATATTACGAAACCTGAAACTGAAACAACGGCACACCGATTTCATACAACGGACACTACACAAATTGAAGACAAATCAACAAGAATCCTCAAGCCTCTTCCCGGGTACCGATGACATCGCCTTGCTCTGGATGGCCTTCTCTATCAAGCTGCAAATCTGGCCCGCTGAAGCGAAACATATTATAGGAAAAATGATAATCCTAAAATGTAAATGTGCAGATGCGTGTATGCATGTAATACATGTGATGTAAAACGATAATCTTGGAAGTGTGTGTATATAACTGCTCAATGGCTGGTGGGTACCCCACATGGATGTGTAGTACGCTCCGCTGGCCGACGGATGCCAATAATATCCATCCAATGGCTAAAACACAAGAGTATCGTGGTGCGTTGTGCTGCTCCGGTAACGGCTTCAGGAGGCACCCCCGATACAACCATACTAGAATCATGGCTAGATGAGGTTGAGCGTCCCCGTATGAAATTGAGTCAAGTTCAAATAAGGCTAGCAATTAAATAACAAAGATGCAAGTAATGTATGTCATGTTTTTCAAGTAATAATGGAACATACAGTCAAGAGAAAGTAAGAGCACGTAGTCACATATTTGTTTATGTGAGCATCAATCACGTTTTTGTAACAATATTGTATGTACATACCTCGAGGGACCGACATACATGTCAGATCCTAATATCCCGCGTTAGCTTCTAGACCCTAGCGTCGAATCAAGATCTAATTATAAAACCATGATTCAGTTATTCTATATCCTTGAAGTTTATTTCTGACTAAGCTACACTAAACCAGATGCATACTAGCAATCACTAGAGCAAGACTAAGCTAATCATTACTAATCTAGCATTCTTTAGATTCGTATCCCTAGCACGTTCTAGCCCTAGTCAAAGGCTCCTAGGCCTTAAGTCATGATCCTATCTTAATCATTCACCTAATACTAATTGTCTACTATTACTCACTAATTAATGAAACTAAACTCCTAATTAAATATAACACTAACTAATTAACAAACTAATTAAAATAAACTAATTACTAAACTAAATAGTCAATGTAAACGACAAGGAAAAGCTAGTTACCTCTGGGATGCTTTGACTCCCTGCTGATGCACCCTTGCTATTTCGGCATATCTTGCGCCCCTAAACTAAAATATTCTACGGCTGGCTCGATTTCTATAGCATAGCGTTGTTAATCAAGCATTAGAAAGCCCTCAGCTGCTTTATTTCAAGCTTTAGAAGGCTCGAGAGAGGAAATGAGTGGTGCGAGTTTAAAATGAAAGATAATGGTGCTATTTATAGCTAGAGTTGGGCTTGGGATTCATTGATTTTCCAATGTGGGATAGCCAATTGTTGTGCATTTATTGCATAGCTACTGCATCGCTGCTGGGTGGCTGCTGCATGGCGCCAATGTGGTATTTATGCGGCGCCTACTTGGTTGCTGTTGTGTTATGCGCATGTGATGCGTATGTGGAGCGTAGGTAATGCGTAAGCATTGCTGCATGGCATATGTGTGGAGCTTGCATGGTGACTGCATGTCGTCTACATGGCATCTGTGCAGCTGTTGCATCCTTGCTATGCAGCTACTGTATAATGATCGCACAGATGCTGCACAGTAGGTTAGGAGAGCTTTTGCATGACGGTTGTTGTGTCATTGGTAATCCAGTTGTTGCTCCTATGTGTCATAAACGAGGTTTTCGATGCGTTAATCCTATTTGCTTAACTTCTACTCATTAATTAGGGTTATAATCATGGTTACCAAAATTGGAGTGTTACACAATCACTATTATCTCCAATTGACAATATGAATATCCACAAAATATCATAAGATGGATCAACCAATCAACTTATCTACCACTAGCTGCTTCATATAAGCAGAACAATCTAAAATCTATATTTGGGTTGTTTTTCAGTCCATATCCCATATGGAATTTTGGTCACTGCACTAGTATGCTTCTATTCAACAAATATATAGCTTGTGAGAGAATCACATTCTCTTTAAGATAGCTCAACCTCCTCTTGCACTAACATTTAGTTATCAACATACGCCCATATGAATCAAATTCAATATACCTTCAATGCTAAAGTTATGCGGGGTTTAAATTATCAACCCTTTTATATTCTTTGAACATAATCATACTAATCATTTATCAGTTCATCAGATTCAATAAAACAATCATTAAAAATATTGCAAATCATATTCAAAATTTAAAAGAATGTTATTTTCTATCAAACTAGGAACATGTTTTCATCAAATATGGAACAAAAAAACAATTGTTCAAACCAGTTCCAAACTAGTTCAACATTTTTTATCAAGAAATGTCTCAAACAACATTTGCAGCAACTATTGTCATCATACTTAGCCTCGGGGAGGTCTCACCTTCCCAAAACTTCCATTTCCTCTCAACATCTGCAACTCATTGCATGGATGTGGGCATAATTGGTATCATATACAAAAGAAGTAGAACCAATAAAAATATTAATTTTTTAAAAAAAGTATACCCTTTCTAGAAGGCTTCTTGTCAAGGGATTTTTTGTAGTTTTACGACACTGACCAGCAATGCAAACATAGATGCTCTTCCTTTTTTGTTGTTACTATCTCTATTTTCGTCTTTTGAGGTCGGGAACAATTTCACTTCCTCTTCTTTATCCTTGAACCCTTGCTATCATTGGTAGAAGATTCAACGAGAAGTACATGTTTCTCATTTTGAATCAATGACTCATGAGTTTCCAACATTTTGACAATAAGATCAAATCTACAGCCAGTTGACGAGGTATTGTCACATTCAGATTTTACTATTTCTCAACAAGAAATATTATTCCTACAACATGCTCATGTGCCGAAGCCCCATCTTGTAAGCGAGATGAAAATAGCTCTTTTGAGGTATCGAGTCTCTATAATCGCCGTCGTTCACCAAACAACTTCTATAGTTGGAAAATATCAACAATGTGAGTAAATTCCTCACATTTCTGTTGAAACACATTCAACATAGTCCCACCACTTCTCAAGTGTGATGATCTCTTCATCAGACGAATCGGGAGATACTTCAACATGAGGCTCCATCAAGGGTTATAGTACCTTTTCAGAAGCGGGGACTATTTTAAATTATGTAGCCAATCAGAATAGTTTTGGTTTTGTTAATGATTGTATCGAGAATTGATGCAATCAGATTCACGACAACTACAATACTTAGAATAAACAGAAAATATAAGCAAACCATTTGATTATTAATTCAAAAACCATGGACTTTAGTTATTGAATGCTCCAACTATTTTTTTTGAATTCATCACACACATGACAAATGAATGGAAATCATATTTTCTTAGTGGGTTTGGAGTCCAACTAGCTCATGATAGCCCTGAACGAGTCAACTTCATGATACTAAAGGTAGATCACAATTGCATCATATTCAACCCCCAAGATATTTGTCTCGCGATTGGTGATCGCTATTATTTTAAACAATATTTTTCAGTCTAGCGATTGTGTATCATAAGTGCACGGTGTCAAGTTTTAGTATAATGATCTAAAAGTAAGGATTGTCGATCCCACGAGGACTAGGAAATAATTACCAAACCCCACTAGTTTAACTATATTTAGTCTACGATAACTGGTTGTGATTATTAAACTAACGTGTAATATCCCCGAAATGATTATGAGTAATTGAACATTAATTACGTTATGTGAGGATTATGGTGTTAAATTATTGAGTTGAATTAATAATATTGGGAAATGCTTAGTCATGTGGTGGTCATGGCCTAGTAATGCATTTCAGGGTGCATGTGATATATGTTGGGAATTTGGGTTATGGCATGATTATTTTGGGGTGGATGTTATTCATTTTGGTGAAGCATGTTTAATTGGAATTAGAAGTGTTTTTTTTAATTAAATACTATAATATATCATGTGAGAATATTTTAATATATTATACTAAATACCGGGACCAAAACATGACACATCACATAACCCACCACCCAACCACCCCCCTCAACCCATACCTCTTGTCTGAAATCAGCTGCCCATACCCCCCACTTGCCCTCCCTATCACTCAACCTCTATCACTCCTTCTCCCCCAATCTTTCTTTCCCATTTTTCGTCCAACTTTCAGTAGCCAAGAAGGAGGAGGAGATCTGCCATTTCTAGACTTGTAACCTTGTTAAACGTTGGAGCAAAGAGGGGTGAGGAACCATATCCTATTTTTGGTTAAGTTTTGGCTGAGTTTAGATAAATTGTTAGATAGAAATGGCATGTTTAGTAGCCTTTTGTTGTGATACTTGTTTTGAGTAGCCTCATGGTAGTATATTGATGTATTTTGCATGAAACTTTGTTGTGGTATGATGGTTTATCGTGTGTATTATGGTAGCTATTGAAAGGTGCTCGAAAATGTCATTTGTTCGTGATTTGAAGGTATTGGCGATCGATCGACGCCTTTTCCTGATCGATCGCGAGCACTAGGGTGCGAGGCAGAACACTTCAGCGATCGATCGCGAGTTTGGCGCGATCGATCGGCACAACATCATCGATCGATCGCGAAAGATAGAATTTTGAATGTTGAGGCAGTAGCATCTCGCGATCGATCGGGGCTTACTGGCGATCGATCGCGAGAAGCCAAATTATGTGTTTTGGTTATTTATTGTAGGATTTTTGGTATTGGGCTATTAATGGCATCTAATATTGTGTTGTACACTTGTGTAAAGCCTTCACAGATAGCCACACAATGCAGGGGATAGAGTCCTGCGACTTACCATACCTTGGAAAGGTACGTAAGCGACGTACGGGCACCCAACGGTAACATGTATTATATGTTTATTAATTTGACACACGATAGATGGAAGTATGTATCATTTTATGCATTGTGAGTGTGATACACGTTGATTATGCATTGTAGTTGCATATGTATGTTGTGGAACATTTGGTGCGTATTCCACGAGTCACGGTTATCACAGTGATGATTTTAATGATTGTCGCTACTATGCCGCTAAAATGTGAAGCGAGGGGGTGGAGGTCCGCTTGCACATTGAAGCGAGGTTTGCCATATGAAGCGAGGTTAGAAATGCCGCTTATATGATGAAGCGAGGGGGGGGGGGGGGGGGGAGGTCCGCTTGTTCTAAAGTTATGAAGCGAAGGGCATTAAAATACACTGATGATGAACTGACTAAGGATTGATTTCAAGATTTAAGAAGTGAAGTTATGTCATGACATTTGTTTAAAATCGTAATATCAGTTATTGATTTAATTATGAGTTATGGTACAGGGACAACCAAAATGGGCGTTTTAAATGCATTGGAATTCAGGAAGTATTTTATATCTATGGTTTATGCGTTTACGCTTTACATTCATATTATGTTGAATATGAATTACTATGTGCTCATGTGTTGGGGGTTGTCTTTGTAGGTGCTTTTGACATGGAGAACCAGGGTCGGGTTTGATACGCTGAGCTGTAAGGAGTGCTACAGGATTAGCAGAACAGAAATTACTTTTGTATAGCTTCTACATAGTGTAGACTAAAGCTTTAGTTTAGTACACTTTTGTTAGGAATGTATCTAATTCCTTTTGAACTTCTTTGGCACTGTAACTCTTAAGCTCAGGATTATCAACACAGCCTAATACTCTGATTTATGAATGATTAGTTCTCTTAATTGCACCTTATAACGTTGTTAGATAACGGGGTCTTACATTTTGGTATCAGAGCAGTGGTTAGAGAACCAGGGAACGAGCGAATGGTAGCCTTTAGAAACAAGTTGGTTAGGTATTCATTGGTGGGCATGTTTATACATATGATGCATATTTTGTGTATAAGTTGTCATACTAACACGCTTTTGAATATTTCTCCTATTGTTATCTAACGGCTTGTATTACGAACTGCTTTTGGTATTGTTGTTAACCCTCATGTTACAGCATGGCGGCTATTAATCCGGAGAACCTCAATGAAGAAGTAGGAGATGTGGGCAGTATAAATGCGAGTATTGCTCAGACGAATCCTTTACCGCCAACTGCTGTGGGCATGGAGCCCAGTGCACAGATATTGCTACCCGGGGAACTTATTCTGACTCAGTTCTTGAGCTATCATCCACCGCTATTTGAAGGGACTGAGACTGGGGAAGCAGCCGAGGAATGGCTTGAGAGACTAGAGCAGATATTTGTGTCAGCGCCCTGTGCACGGACTGCCTGGCTGAGGTTGGCAGAGTTTCAACTGGCGAAAAAGTCTTCCATGTGGTGGAAAACAACAGTTATGGAGCTGAGGGCTCAGGGTATGCCAGTAGATTGGACTGTGTTCAGGACCCGATTCCTTAACCGGTATTTCTCCGCCGCTGCCAGACAAGTAAAAGAAGATGAGTTCACCAACCTGAAGCAGGGCATCATGACTGTATCAGATTACGCCATGCAGTATTTGTGATGCCCCGAAATTAATTAATTGCGAGTAAGGCATTAATTGTGTTTA
This sequence comes from Haberlea rhodopensis, assembly GCA_907163345.1. NCBI lineage: Eukaryota > Viridiplantae > Streptophyta > Magnoliopsida > Lamiales > Gesneriaceae > Haberlea > Haberlea rhodopensis. Next base: position 7,781,968 of record CAJQUN010000020.1, on the reverse strand, counting down.
TAAGATGAATCATGTGGTAATTGATTTATGTGATGGGTAATAAGATGTTAACATGATTTAATTGTGTTGATTACTAAATATGAGGAAGATGTGAATTTAGAGGAAGTATATTGCATTTTACTAAATGCTTGTAAAATGCCATGAAGAAGTATTTTATGAATCATGTTAAGTTTGGGGTGTGATTTTAAATTAATCCCCAACCCCTTCTTTTTAACCCTTCACCCATCATTTTAACCCCATTTCACCTTTACTCTTTTAAAACCCCCCAACTCATCCTCAACCCTAAACCACTCCACATTTTCGAAACCCTTCTAAGGAGGAAGGAGGAAACTCCACAAAACTTGTGTTTGTGTGATCTTTGTTAAGATTTGGAGTCTTCAAGAGGTATGGAACCCTTCCTTAAATTTTTATGATGTTTGGTTTTGAAATGGGATGATTTTGAAGTGTTTTAGGTGGGTTTGTTTTGGGTGTATGTTGCAAGTGGTTGGGGTATGGTTTTATGAGGTTTTTGTGGTGATAAGTTGTTGGGATATATTTGGTTTAAGATGTATTGGTTTATTTGGTAGTTTTGTACCAAAAAAATGGAGTTTGCTCGAAAAATCGCAGCGACCGATCGATCGGTAGCAGGGCAACGATCGATCGGTGCATGTGCGAAGCGAGGGGTGAAATTCCTTCACTTACCGATCGATTGGTGAAAGCTACCGATCGATCGGTGGGGATGACTAACGATCGATCGGTGGCTTGGACCGATCGATCGGTGAAAGGCCGTAGCTTAAATTTTAAATATGTACAGTTACCGATCGATCGGTAAGGGTGACCGATCGATCGGTAAAGCGATTTTGCTGAAGGTTATTTTCTTGGCTTAAATGATGGAATTTTTGGTATTACGCTATTGTTTGGCTTCTAATATCAATTTGTATGGTCATGTAGAACCATCCCATGTACCCACAACCTCAAGGAGATAAAGTTCTGCAATTTCTCCTTCTTTTGGAATTAAGGTACGTAAGAAAAGTACGAGCATTGGACGGTAAACCATACTCCTACATTTAACGATGATGCTTATGATGATGATGTTTATGATGATGATGTTTATGATGATGTTTATGATGATGTTTACGATGATGATGTTTATGATGATGTTTATGATGACGATGTTTATGATGATGTTTATGATGATGTTTACGATGATGATGTTTATGATGATGTTTATGATGACGATGATTATGATGATGTTTACGATGATGATGTTTATGATGACGATGTTTATGATGATGATTATGATGATGTTTACGATGATGATGTTTATGATGACGTTTATGACGATGATGTTTATGATAAGTAAGTTTATGATAAGGTCATACGACGTATATGATTGGGTAAGACGCCCATGTGGTAAGATGCCACCCAATGTATGTGAGTGGGTAAGATGCCACACAATGTTATGATATGGCAAGACGCCATATGATTGGGTAAGATGCCCATGTGGTAAGATGCCACACGACGGTTATGTTATGGTAAGATGCCATACAATGGGGTAAGATGCCCTTATACATGAATAAGAATCAGGGATAACAAAAGAAGTTGAAGAACGACCAATAACTTTTACTTAACTAAGATGTTATGCATTACTGTATGTCTTTTATATCATGTTAAGTAAATATGTATATGCTCACGATGTGTTGTCCCTGTAGGTACACTTTTGGACCGAGGGCCTAGGGTCGGGTTGAGGAGGTGAGCTAAAGGGAGCAAGATGAATATAGGATGCAGGATTTTGATAGTCTCTACTCTAGGAGTAGTGTAAACCTATAGCTTTAACATTCATTGTTGAGAATGTAATTAAATAGCTTTTGCAAATTTTATTTTGGCCTGTAATCTTCTTAGCTCAAGCTACAACCGGAACCCTTAAGAGGTTATAAATACATGGTTAGTCCATTATATGTGTGCCATTTGATGTTAAGGTAGGAAGACCCTACATTAGTGGTATCAGAGCAGTGGTTAGATAACCCGGGAATGAGTGAAGGCTAGCCTTAGCAATAAGCTAGCTAGGTGCTTACTTTTAAACATGTTTTGCGCATAAGCTACATATGAAGTATATGACTGTTATGCTAACATGTTATGCCTTTCTAACGATGTATATATGAACTGCTTTTGGATCTTGTTAACCCTTGTGTTGCAGTATGGCAGCAAACGTGGAGGTAGGTGACGCGGTGAGCGTCAATGCAAGTGCGGGGCGTACAAATCCCCTACCCCCACCAGCTTTTGATGATGAACCGTCCGAACAACAGTTGTTGCCAGGGGAGCTAAGCTTAACTAAATTTCTTGCATACCGACCCCCAACCTTTGAAGGAACCGAAACTGGGGAACGAGCTGAGGAATGGTTAGAAAGAATAGAGCAAATCTTTGTGGCAGCCCCATGTGCGAAGACAGCATTGACTGATCGAGATAGGATTTGTCCCTCCTATATAACAGGAGATGTGTTTGGCCCTTGATCAAGTCAGAACTAAAATGCATGGCCATGCTCGAATGAGTCGATATGAGATATCGAGCTTATTCGTTTATTCTAGTTCTACTTGGGGATCAAGAAATAAAGATTGGATATACGAGTATGACTATTCCATGACTCGTGTTCAATCTAAACACAAAGGACAAAGGGATTAAGTTACATGATTAATATTATCACAAGTTCTAAAGGTTATGTCGAGTCATTGACATTCTTGTAATTTGGGTAGCATCGATGTGTTGCTAGATACCGCTCAATGCTTGCGACATAAAATGAGATTTTATGTCACTGCCAACATTACGAGATCCTATCGGGTCGCACAAAAGATTAAATCGATAAGGGAAATTAAATTCATTGGATGAATTAATTAATTAAGAAGAGTCTTAATTAAGTGATTAAAAGGTTTTAATTAAATCATGGGTTTGGGCCCATAAGACTTTAAGAAAGTCTTGAACCTTAATTAAAAGCCTTATAATATAAATAAGAGGTTTTGATTAATGGTTAATCATACTTTCATATCATTGTTTGATATCAAACCCTAGCCTCCACTTCAAGCTCCTCTCGGCCGCCTCTTCCTTCACTCCTCACGGTCGCCGTCGGTTGTGCTAGGGTTTTGGTTGGCCGTCGTTAATCGGTTTTGAACCGAGAGCTCGATTTTGGTTTAAGAACTTGTCTAGTAACTTGTTCTTAAATCCCCTTTCGATTTGATCGTGTGGATACCGTAGAGACGAAGGTGAAAACTTTCGTTTGTGACTCGGAGTTCGTTGGACGTGCTGCTCCGTGGAATCTGCTTCAAACACGCTACAAGGGTGAGACACTTGTTATTACTTAATCCGATATGATAACCTATGTATAGATCCGGTGTTAGTAATCCTAAAAATTTTAATTCCGCTGCGTTGTATGCTCTATGGATTACTTACATAGACCACCATTCGTGCCGAGACAGTATGGAGGACAGCCTATGGGGCCACCTCAAGGACAAGTCTATGCATTGACGAGGGAGCAGGCTTCAGCGGCTCCGGAGGAGGTTATAGCTGTTGGGATATGCCCTAAGACAAGTCATTAGATGATTGTTTAAGACATACAATGTTTATGGTTTTATGAATGGCAATTCATTATTATATATTATTCTTTTAACTGTGCATTGTGAATTAATATATATGTTAATGTCCTTAGAATAATATTGTATTATTCTTAAAGATGTCCCTAGTCAAGTATTTTATCATGAATAGGGATAATGATAATACGTAGAGACTAGTATATGTTGATCGATGAATTGTTCATTGATATGAGATATCAAATCAACATATGGGTACATGTTTGAGAACGATGTACTGGACAGACCCACCATGAGAATGCAACATGGATAGTTATATGATCGTCATATGAAATTCTCATAGTGATAATAATGTATGTAATCCTTACGACTTGTGATCATCAGAGATCCCAACATAAGGAGTTATGTATCTTGATATCGTCAAACGTTACCCGTAACAGGGTAATCTATAAAGGCGACTATTGGATACACTACGAATTATGTAGAGGGATGTTGACTGATCGAGATAGGATTTGTCCCTCCTATATAACAGGAGATGTGTTTGGCCCTTGATCAAGTGAGAACTAAAATGCATGGCCATGCTCGAATGAGTCGATATGAGAGATCGAGCTTATTCGTTTATTCTAGTTCTACTTGGGGATCAAGAAATAAAGATTGGATATACGAGTATGACTATTCCATGACTCGTGTTCAATCTAAACACAAAGGACAAAGGGATTAAGTTACATGATTAATATTATCACAAGTTCTAAAGGTTATGTCGAGTCATTGACATTCTTGTAATTTGGGTAGCATCGATGTGTTGCTAGATACCGCTCAATGCTTGCGACATAAAATGAGATTTTATGTCACTGCCAACATTACGAGATCTTATCGGGTCGCACAAAAGATTAAATCGATAAGGGAAATTAAATTCATTGGATGAATTAATTAATTAAGAAGAGTCTTAATTAAGTGATTAAAAGGTTTTAATTAAATCATGGGTTTGGGCCCATAAGACTTTAAGAAAGTCTTGAACCTTAATTAAAAGCCTTATAATATAAATAAGATGTTTTGATTAATTGTTAATCATACTTTCATATCATTGTTTGATATCAAACCCTAGCCTCCACTTCAAGCTCCTCCCGGCCGCCTCTTCCTTCACTCCTCACGGCCGCCGTCGGTTGTGCTAGGGTTTTGGTTGGCCGTCGTTAATCGGTTTTGAACCGAGAGCTCGATTTTGGTTTAAGAACTTGTCTAGTAACTTGTTCTTAAATCCCCTTTCGATTTGATCGTGTGGATACTGTAGAGACGAAGGTGAAAACTTTCGTTTGTGACTCGGAGTTCGTTGGACGTGCTGCTCCGTGGAATCTGCTTCAAACACGCTACAAGGGTGAGACACTTGTTATTACTTAATCCGATATGATTACCTATGTATAGATCCGGTGTTAGTAATCCTAAAATTTTTATTCCGCTGCGTTGTATGACATAAGGATTACTTACAATAGCGGGTACGTGTCTTTTATTTACGCACCCTGCTTTTATATTGATCGACACAGGTGCGTCACACTCTTTTGTGTCGACAAGTTTTGTGGAAAGGCACCACATATGCACTTCTCCGTCGCCCACGCCTCTTATAGTCTCGACCCCGCTGGAAGAAGTATGATTACTGATCGGATCGTCTACGATGGCCTCATTTATTTTGAGGATAAAGAAATAAGGTCAGATTTAATTGTTCTGGGAATGTCAGACTTTGACTGCATTCTGGGCATTGATGTTCTGAACAGGTATCAGGCAGTTGTGAACTGCAGGCAGAGGACAGTACGGTTCAAATCTGATATGGGAGTTCCATGGACGTTCTATGGGGATGGTTCTCGCTCTAAGATTCCGTTGATATCTGCTGTCAGGATGGCGCAGTTGTTGGAACGAGGCCATACAGGATATCTCATTTATGCCGTTGATATTACGGAAAAGAAAGAAGAAGTAAAAGTTGAGGATGTGCCCGTAGTGGCGGAGTTCCCTGATGTCTTTTCGGAGGAGATTCCCGGATTCCCACCGACGAGAGAGGTCGAGTTTGGGATTGAGTTATTACGGGGACGTCTGTCATTTCTCGTGCCCCTTATAGGATGGCACCGGCGGAGCTAAGGGAATTAAAGATTCAGTTGCAAGAGCTCCTTGATAAAGGCTATATACGCCCTAGCGTATCGCCCTGGGGAGCACCAGTTTTATTTGTGAAGAAGAAAGATGGTTCGATGCGTTTGTGCATCGATTACAGACAACTGAACAAAGCTACAGTGAAGAATAAGTACCCACTTCCGAGGATCGATGACTTGTTTGATCAGTTGCAGGGTACGAGGCTCTACAGTAAGATCGATCTGAGGTCAGGGTACCATCAGATTCAAGTAAGGGAAGGTGATGTCCAGAAGACAGCCTTCAGGACTAGGTATGGGCACTATGAATTCCTAGTCATGCCTTTTGGGGTGACAAATGCCCCGGCTGTTTTCATGAGTTTGATGAACAGGGTGTTCCAGCCATATTTGGATCAATTCGTCATAGTTTTCATTGACGATATACTCATCTACTCCCGGACCGAAGAAGATCATGTACGGCACTTGAGGATAGTACTTCAGATCCTTAGGGATCATCAGTTGTATGCAAAGCTCAGCAAGTGTGAGTTCTGGTTGAGCAGTGTAGTGTTCTTGGGTCATGTTATATCTAGCAGCGGGATATCTGTGGATCCCAGGAAGATTGAAGCTGTGATGGAGTGGGCAGCACCCACTTCTGTACCCGAAATACGGAGTTTCCTAGGCTTAGCAGGTTATTACCGACGTTTTGTCGAGGGATTTTCTAAGATCGCTAAGCCGTTGACACAGCTGACTCAGAAAGGAGTCCCATTCTTTTGGTCCGAAGCTTGTGAGGAAAGCTTCCAAGAATTGAAACGTCGTTTGACGACAGCGCCAGTGTTGGTGATTCCTTCTGAGAATAAGAAGTTTGCCTTGTACACGGATGCATCATTGCAAGGTTTGGGCTGTGTATTGACGCAGGATAAGCACGTGGTGGCTTATGCTTCGAGGCAGTTGAAGCCTCATGAGACCAGATACCCAGTCCATGATCTGGAACTGGCGGCCATCATTTTCGCTTTGAAGATTTGGCGTCATTATCTTTATGGTACGACGTTTACCATCTATACGGACCATAAGAGCCTGAAATTTCTATTCACTCGGGCTGAACTGAATATGCGTCAAAGAAGATGGATGGATTTGCTCAAGGATTATGACTGTGAGATTGAGTACCATCCGGGTAAAGCAAATTTGATAGCAGACGCCTTAAGTCGGAAGGTGAAGAGTACTGCTGAGGACGCTATGTGTTTATCAGCGATGATGACTTCTTATTGCCATCTCGGCTATGATTTTGATGTGGACACGTCGCCGGTGCGAGTGTCGACCTTATTGGCCGAGCCAGACGTATTTGAGGCTATCAGGAAAGCCCAGAGGTCAGATGATGAAGTTCAGAGATGGTCATCGATAGTACTTCGAGGTCAGCCAACAAAGTTTAGAGTGGCTGAAGATGATTCTTTAAGACTGGACAACCGATGGGTAGTCCCAAATGCGCTGGGATTGCGTAAAGGAATCTTAGAACGAGCTCATAGTAGCCGGTTCAGTATCCACCCCGGAGGAAGAAAGATGTATAAGGACCTGAGTGGTCAATTCTGGTGGAGACGCATGAAGCGTGATGTGATCACTTTTGTCAAGAGATGTTTGATCTGCCAGCAAGTAAAGGCAGAAAGGCAGAGGCCTGGTGGCGAGCTGAAGAGCTTGGAGGTACCTAAGTGGAAGTGGGAGCACATATCTATGGACTTCGTGACCCACTTGCCAAGGTCGGCCTCTGGATTTGATGCGATCTGGGTGATTGTAGATAGGCTGACGAAGGTAGCTCATTTCATCCCTTACAATATGACTTTCACGTATCTAAAGATGGCCCAATTATATGTACGGGATGTAGTGAGGTTGCATGGGGTTCCAGTCTCGATCGTGTCTGATAGAGACCCAAGGTTTACTTCTCATTTCTCGGAGGGTCTCCAGGCAGCTTTGGGCACCGAAGTGAGACTGAGTACAGCTTATCACCCTCAGACAGACGGCCAAACGGAGCGTACTATACAGACGCTCGAAGATATGCTGAGGGCATGTGTTTTGGAGTTTGATACTCCGTGGCAAGATTCAATACCACTGGTAGAGTTCTCCTATAATAACAGCTATCAGGCGAGCATTCAAATGGCCCCTTTTGAAGCTCTTTACGGACGACGATGTAGGTCACCGCTGTATTGGGAGGACTTGACGAGTAAAGCGGTCGGATATGATTAAGGACATGGAGGAAAAGATTAAGATGATACGCTTAAAGATGAAAGCGGCCCAAGATAGGCAAGCAGCCTACGCCAATAAGCGGCGACCGCCGCTAGAATTCCAAGTAGGAGACAAGATTTTCTTGAAAATCTCTCCCTTCAGGGGTGTGGTCCGTTTTGGTATGCGGGGAAAGTTATCTCCGAGATATGTCGGACCGTATGAGGTATTGCAGCGTATTGGTACATTGGCTTATCGTTTGGCTCTACCGCCGTCTTTATCTGGAATTCATGATGTCTTCCATGTTTCTATGTTGAGAAAGTATGAGCCAGACCCGTCTCATGTTTTACAGCCTACTGAAGTGCAGTTGGATTCAGATGTATCCTACGTTGAACGACCGGTCAGAATTCTGGATCGTGAGGATCGCAGATTACGAAGTAAAGTTATACCGATGATCAAAGTTCAGTGGGATCGTCGGGGTGTCGAAGAGGCTACGTGGGAGACGGAACGGCATATGATACAGCATTACCCGGAACTATTTTCAGGTATGATTTATGTTTAGTTTCAATTTGGGTGAGTGCATGCGATTTCGAGGACGAAATCTTGTAAGTAGGGGAGTAATGTGATGCCCCGAAATTAATTAATTGCGAGTAATGCATTAATTGTGTTTATAAGATGAATCATGTGGTAATTGATTTATGTGATGGGTAATAAGATGTTAACATGATTTAATTGTGTTGATTACTAAATATGAGGAAGATGTGAATTTAGAGGAAGTATATTGCATTTTACTAAATGCTTGTAAAATGCCATGAAGAAGTATTTTATGAATCATGTTAAGTTTGGGGTGTGATTTTAAATTAATCCCCAACCCCTTCTTTTTAACCCTTCACCCATCATTTTAACCCCATTTCACCTTTACTCTTTTAAAACCCCCCAACTCATCCTCAACCCTAAACCACTCCACATTTTCGAAACCCTTCTAAGGAGGAAGGAGGAAACTCCACAAAACTTGTGTTTGTGTGATCTTTGTTAAGATTTGGAGTCTTCAAGAGGTATGGAACCCTTCCTTAAATTTTTATGATGTTTGGTTTTGAAATGGGATGATTTAGAAGTGTTTTAGGGGGATTTGTTTTGGGTGTATGTTGCAAGTGGTTGGGGTATGGTTTTATGAGGTTTTTGTGGTGATAAGTTGTTGGGATGTATTTGGTTTAAGATGTATTGGTTTATTTGGTAGTTTTGTACCAAAAAAATGGAGTTTGCTCGAAAAATCGCAGCGACCGATCGATTGGTAGCAGGGCAACGATCGATCGGTGCATGTGCAAAGCGAGGGGTGAAATTCCTTCACTTACCTATCGATCGGTGAAAGCTACCGATCGATCGGTGGGGATGACTAACGATCGATCGGTGGCTTGGACCGATCGATCGGTGAAAGGCCGTAGCTTAAATTTTAAATATGAACAGTTACCGATCGATCGGTAAGGGTGACCGATCGATCGGTAAAGCGATTTTGCTGAAGGTTATTTTCTTGGCTTAAATGATGGAATTTTTGGTATTAGGCTATTGTTTGGCTTCTAATATCAATTTGTATGGTCATGTAGAACCATCCCAAGTACCCACAACCTCAAGGAGATAAAGTTCTGCAATTTCTCATTCTTTTGGAATTAAGGTACGTAAGAAACGTACGAGCATTGGACGGTAAACCATACTCCTACATTTAACGATGATGCTTATGATGATGATGTTTATGATGATGTTTACGATGATGATGTTTATGATGATGTTTATGATGATGTTTACGATGATGATGTTTATGATGATGTTTATGATGACGATGTTTATGATGATGTTTATGATGATGTTTACGATGATGATGTTTATGATGATGTTTATGATGACGATGTTTATGATGATGATTATGATGATGTTTACGATGATGATGTTTATGATGACGATGTTTATGATGATGATTATGATGATGTTTACGATGATGATGTTTATGATAAGTAAGTTTATGATAAGGTCATACGACGTATATGATTGGGTAAGACGCTCATGTGGTAAGATGCCACCCAATGTATGTGAGTGGGTAAGATGCCCACGTGGTAAGATGCCACACAATGTTATGATATGGCAAGACGCCATATGATTGGGTAAGATGCCCATGTGGTAAGATGCCACACGACGGTTATGTTATGGTAAGATGCCATACAATGGGGTAAGATGCCCTTATACATGAATAAGAATCAGGGATAACAAAAGAAGTTGAAGAACGACCAATAACTTTTACTTAACTAAGATGTTATGCATTACTGTATGTCTTTTATATCATGTTAAGTAAATATGTATATGCTCACGATGTGTTGTCCTTGTAGGTACACTTTTGGACCGAGGGCCTAGGGTCGGGTTGAGGAGGTGAGCTAAATGGAGCAAGATGAATATAGGATGCAGGATTTTGATAGTCTCTACTCTAGGAGTAGTGTAAACCTATAGCTTTAACATTCATTGTTGAGAATGTAATTAAATAGCTTTTGCAAATTTTATTTTGGCCTGTAATCTTCTTAGCTCAAGCTACAACCGGAACCCTTAAGAGGTTATAAATACATGGTTAGTCCATTATATGTGTACCATTTGATGTTAAGGTAGGAAGACCCTACAGTATTCTTCACTGTTGAGGTATGTACCTCATATCGCTGTGAACGGTCATGCCAAGATGAGGCATTTTCTGAAGGGACTGAGGCCAGAGTTATTTGACCGGGTTGTCTCTAACAACCCCAGCTCATTCGATGATGCCCTGACTAGAGCAGAGCTGGCAGAGATTGGAGTTAGCGTGTACAAGGAAGCTGTACCCCCTTTCATACCACCACAGAGACCGGTTGTTGACAGCCTGAGGCCACGAGGAGACCAGTTTAAGCCTTGTGGGGCTTCTTCATCTCCTAGATTTGGTGGGAAGAAATTTTAGAATCAGAAGCAAGGCAATCGGGGACCAGCACAGGGAAGTAGAACAGGAGGGAACAAATGTGACAACTGTGGAGGATCTCACTTGACACGAGACTGTCGAGGCTGTTATATTTGCGGCAAGATGGGCCACCTGGCTCGGGTTTGCCCCAATCGGGGAGGTCAGGCAGACTTTGGGCCGAATAGTCCAAGATTTGATGCCGGGACGGTACCACAGAGACAACAGTTTGCACCCCGACCGCAGGGTCAAGTATATGCATTGACTCCAGAGCAGGCAGAGGCAGCTCCGGAGGAGGTGATTGCTTGTACGTGCTACTTACTTACGTACCCTGCATTTATTTTGGTAGATACATGTGCTTCTCATTCTTTCATATCTTCTGCTTTTGTGGAGAAACACCATCTGTGCTCGTCTCTGTTGCCCACGCCATTTATGGTCTCGACACCCACGGGAAAGCATGTGATTGCGGATCGACTATTATCTGATTGCCTCATATATTTTGAGGGCAATGATTCTGAGGGCTGATATGATTTTGTTGGATATGGCAGATTTTGACTGTATTGTCGCTATTGATGTATTGAGCAAATACCAGGCCGTGGTTGATTGCCGACAGAGGATGGTGCGTTTTCTGTCTAATCAGGGGTTTCAGTGGACCTTCTATGGGGACGGCTCTCGTCCAAGGATTCCGTTGATTTCTGCAGTTAAGATGTCGCGATTGTTAGAACGCGGTCACACATGCTATCTTATTTATGCCGTGGACGTATCAGAGGAAAAGGAAGAGTTGAGGATCGAGGATATACCAGTAGTTGCGGAATTCACCGATGTGTTTCCGGATGAGATTCCAGGATTTCTGTCGATCAGAGATGTTGAGTTTGAGATTGAGTTACTGCCAGGGACATCTGCTATTTCCCGTGCCCCTTATAGGATGGCACCGGCAGAGCTGAGGGAGCTGAAAGTGCAGTTGCAGGAACTCCTCGACAAGGGGTACATTCGCCCTAGTGTATCGCCTTGGGGTGCGCCATTCCTGTTCGTGAAGAAAAAGGATGGTTCGATGCGCCTGTGCATCGATTACCGTCAGTTGAATAAAGAGACGATTAAGAACAGTATCCCCTTCCGAGGATTGATGATTTATTTGATCAGCTTCAGGGCACAGAGCTTTACTCGAAGATTGACTTGAGGTCAGGCTACCACCAGATACGAGTTAGAGCTGATGACATACAAAAGACAGCTTTTCGGACTCGTTATGGGCACTACGAGTTCTTAGTGATGCCGTTCGGGGTGACGAATGCCCCGGCTGTCTTTATGAGCCTGATGAACAGAGTGTTTCAGAAGTATCTTGATCAGTTCGTGATCGTATTTATTGACGACATTCTTGTCTATTCGAGAAGTAAGGAGGAGCATGCCAATCATTTGAGGACGGTGCTTCAGATCCTCAGAGATCATCAGTTGTACGCCAAACTCAGCAAGTGTGAGTTCTGGCTGAACAGCGTAGCATTTCTGGGTCATATTATCTCTAGTGAGGGGATATCAGCAGACCCCAGGAAGATAGAGGCAGTTATGGATTGGTTTGCGCCTACTACAATTCCTGAGATCCGAAGTTTTCTTGGTTTGGCCGGGTATTATCGACGATTCGTCAAAGGGTTTTCAAAGATTGCCAAGCCATTGACGCAGCTAACTCAGAAGGGAGTTCCATTCTTTTGGTCGAAAGCTTGTGAGCAGAGCTTCCAGCAGTTGAAGCACAGATTGACTTCGGCACCAGTATTGGTGATTCCCAGGGAGAACAAGCGGTTCGTTCTCTATACCGATGCATCCCTTCAGGGTTTAGGATGCGTACTGATGCAGGATAAGCATGTAGTGGCTTATGCTTCAAGACAATTGAAGCCACACGAGACGAGGTATCCAGTCCATGATTTGGAGCTAGCAGCTATAGTGTTTTCCTTGAAGATATGGCGACACTACTTATATAGTACCTCATTTACCATCTACACCGATCACAAGAGCCTGAAGTTCTTGTTTATGCAGGCTGAGCTGAATATGAGACAAAGAAGATGGATGGACCTACTGAAAGACTACGACTGTGAAATCGAGTACCATCCTGGAAGAACAAATTTGACAGCCGACGCTTTGAGTCGGAAAGTGAAGAACACAGCAGAGGATGTCATGTGTTTGTCAGCTATGATGACTTCCTACTGTCAGTTGGGTTTTGATTATGATGTGTCTGCTTCACCGGTTCAGGTATTGACTTTATTAGCTGAGCCGGACATTTATGAACGCATCCGGAAGGCTCAGGGGGCAAACGAAGAGGTCCAGAGATGGTTGTCAGTGGTTCGTCTGGGTCAGTCATCGAGGTTCAGAATAGCTGAGGATGGTTCTTTGAGGTTAGGTGACCGATGGGTGGTTCTGAATACGCCTGATTGCGTCAGGGAATATTACAGCGAGCCCATTGCAGCAGGATGAGTATTCACCCGGGTGGAAAGAAAATGTACAAAGATTTATGTGGCCAGTTTTGGTGGAAACGAATGAAACAAGATGTTACTACATTCGTTAGGCGATGCTTGATTTGTCAGCAAGTGAAGGCTGAGAGGCAGAGGTCTGGTGGTGAGCTTAAGAGCTTAGAGATACCTGAATGGAAGTGGGAACACGTATCCATGGACTTTGTGACCCACTTGCCGAGGATTGTTTCGGGTTTTGATGCTATCTGGGTGATTGTAGACAGATTGACTAAAGTGGCTCACTTCATTCCATACAGTATGACCTTCACGTACTTGAGGATGTCTCAGTTATATGTCAGAGATGTAGTGAGACTGTGATGTCCCCGAAATGATTAATTGCAATTAAAGCATTAATTATGTTTATATGATGAATTATGTAAGGACCCCATATACTTAACCCTTGATTAGTGTATTAATCATTATGTGTGGCACATGCTTTCAATAAAATTATTCGGGAAACTCAGATGATACTTTACCATTGAATGGCAATTACAAAGTTTTCTTTAACATACAGTGTTATAAGCTCATCATCCTAACAACAACAGACTCACAGGGTTCGCCCATTACACCACTTTTTACATTGTGGACTTTTATAAAAATTTGGGCAGAGTCTCCCCATAAATAGAGCTATCCCGAAATAAAAGTACAACACATAACATAATTCCCGGCCAGGGAAGACATAAAACTCATCAGAAAACAGCAATATCAAGTAAATTCCCAGCCAGGGAAGACACCACACATATGACAACAAAAGTGAGTTTCAACACCCACAATACACCAATGACTCTCATATCATTTAGCAATTCTACCTCTAATTGCATGCAACATAGAATGAAAGAGAGAAAGGCTCATGCCTTTATATACAACGCATATACAAGTAATCTTGCTCACATGCGAGCATCATGAATATGTATATAACCCTCATGGGTATATAAGTACTCTATACGATACCGTGCTCCATCAAGCCCTGGTACCACGATCCTGGGAGTACATCCAATCAACAGCTCGAGCTCATCTCCAAAGCCATCGATGTACCTGTTCACCTGTCCCAACAGAGACAGCCCCCAACGGGGTGAGCATACCAATTCCACAATTTCATAAGCATAATGACATAATACATAATTTACGAAAATGTAAATATTGTGGAACATATGTGATACTTCCTGGATGGTATCATCCTCATCATAGCGTACCCCTGTAATAATCCTGTTCTCAAACAGATAAACCATCAAATCCTGAATATGCAGTTAATCATCATATTGGTTAACCCTAGCCAGTTTCAATTTAACAACATTTCATAACATCTTTCTTTATCTAGCAATTATCATAATTCTAGATATCATATTGAGATTTCCTTAACTTCCGATACTAGTTAATCACTTCTCTGATTAACTACGTCTCTGTTCTTATTCATTACCAATAGGGAATAAAATACAGATATCCTAGATATCTAATCAAATACCACCTTTTTCATTTCTTACTTCAAGTAGCATCATACTATCGGTGTTTGCTCCGTAGCAACCACACCCCATCATTTGCTCGCTTCATAGCGGCACTAAGCATTTCACCATGTGAATCAAAATACTGTAATCAAGTCCCGGTACCATCATAGTAAAACATCTCATGTATTTTAAATCATGCATCATACTTGCAAAAACATCATTTAAACAATGCTCGTACGCTAAACGTACCTTAAATCCTCGAAGTCCGAGCCAAACCTTGTTCGAGTTCCATGCCCCGAGGAACGATGTGCTAACACGATAAATAATTCACAATTATTTACGAACATGCAACCCATGCTCAAGCACATCCATAACCCTCAAAATATTGTCGACACACGACAATTAAACATCTAAAAGACCCGGGGCAGGGTACATGCAGGGAGGGAAAACGAATGCAACATATCGAAAAATTGCTCAAGAACACCTTCAATAATTCGAACCCAACCAACACAAATCAAACCCGAATAATCACCATAATTCATCTAACACATGAATTAATCAATTAACAACAACAATAATCGCCCCACATGCCAAAACCCCCAAAATTCGAATTCAAGCCCTAACTTCGAATCCAATTCCTCAATTTCGAACACAATCAAGCATCATAATGCATTTAAACATGAATTAATCGAATAACAACAAGAATCATCATCCTCATGCCAAAAATCCAAATTTTCGAACCCTAACTCCCAAAAATCGAGCTGAAATTCGAACTAAAAGCAACAATTATTTCGAACCATAAAAGTCTGAAATCATCGACTCAAAATCATCTTAAAAACGCCCCAAAAACACCAGAAAAATCGTACCAAAAACATACCAAAATCGAGCTCCAAAAATCGGACAGAAACCAGTTTTCGAACCCTACGCTTCTCTGGCAAATCCGAGCTCAAATCGCGACCAAACTTCAAATTGATGGTATGGATAGGAGCGTCTGGAAGAGACGATTCCAACGGCGGGTGGCACGCGCCGAACGGCGGCCGGACGGCGGCGGGCGGAGCACTTTTGTGCGCGGTGGTCAAAGGGGATCGGGAAAGGGGCGCGCGGGTGGAGAGAGAAATGAGGTGCTTAAATGGTTCCGATAATTAAAATCTCGGGTTCAACTGGTATTTATAGCAAAAATACCCCGAAATACTAATATCCCCACAAATACATCATGATTCATTAAAAATCATCTGTTTTCAAAAACTCTCTCTCTAACTCAAAAACCCCCTACCGGTGCCCACACCAAGCACCCGAGATTCCGAGTCATACTAAAAACCCAACTCACAGGTTTTCACCGAAATGAGAATACGATCTCAACCTCGGGATCCAACGATCCCAATTACTCAAATAGACGAGCCCAGAAGGCCCAACACCACGATTAAACTCCATGTCGCCACGTAAAACAACTTTAGGGGTTATTAATACTCCGGGATTAACATCCCTAATCTCAGGTCATCACAATATCCCCCACTAAAAGAATTTCGTCCTCGAAATTAGCACCGGTGTATCACATAACACCCAGGCTACACAACAACATGAAGCCAGAACCTCGATTCTTGACCATAACAGAATCGTCTTAAAAACCTCGAGAATACTTACCTCACATCGAACTCTGAAACAGAGCGACATACCAAAACCAACATATCACTCAAGAGGCAAAACGTACCTCGATGTGGGTCATCCCAAAAGTCAGTCCCTCATGACTGCAAAACAACCGATACTTACGACTGTAGATCGGACAGTCATCCTTCGTTCTAACACAACCAGTAAGAACGCATCCTGAATGACACCTCAACCGTGAGAACGTTGACCTCGTGTCAATCTCTGGAGTGGAATAGACTTCCAAATCCATCATAACGTCAAAGAGCGTCAGCACCACTCAACGCTAATAATCCAAAAGTAGTTAGTCAACTGAAACTGCGAGGATTCGAATCGCTCCCGATTCCATCGTAGATATCATTCGAAGACATCTCTATCATGACTCACGATGTCTAACATACATCGTTACGAGGGAAACACTAGTATTCCACGGTGTACACATACCAAACCTGGTTTCCACTTTTAAACCTCCTCCATCAAATGAGCAGTCGCATCATTGCAACTCAATTTGGGCAACTCACGGCCATAGATTCACACAAAAGACATCTCGCAAGATGTCCACCTCCGGATATCCTAAGAATCACATCCTGATCATAAATAAACAATCGAGACTCCTCAGAGTTTCAAATTTGAAAGGACATGCAATAAACCCAATGCATCCCAAATACATGGATTCCCAGGCCAAATCAACGACGACTTGATTACTCTCTTGTTGGTACTTCAACATCATGAGCTGTCCCAGACAAGTCTCACCAAGATTTAAACATAAACAGATATACGTTTCAGTGAGGCATACTCAACTTCAACTTCAAATGACGTGGTGACTACCAGAGTCCACCACAATCCACCTCGTATCACCTTACGATTTGCCAAACTTGGTTCCAACGAGCAGTATAACGGCTCTAGCAAGCCCATCATGGTGCTGCACACACGCCGCAGGCAAACTAGTCGCTGCCTCACTAGGTTCACCTCAAACCTACCAATCAGATGGACGTTTCCGCACGGCATACCATACCATGGGAAGAAAAGTCAATAGAGTAGTGGGTCTTTACCCAACATTCCTCCAATGCTGACATACCCTGGACACTCCAATGTCCCCATGTACTTAACATAACCTGATCCTACTTCCTTAGGACCCATCTTACACCCTCATGGTTGGTGTGACTATGTCTACCACATGTCATATCAATAGAAAGCGAGCAATTCCTCCACGATCACTCCTGTCGTCAAATTACATGACCAAAAAGCCATTCCAACGGTACCACCACTCGTGATATGATCCCTCAAACAATTTCTGCGGTACAATCACATGTACAGTGCGTCCATCCATTCCTCGAGCAACCCGCTCGGTATAAGGGCCACGTTAATCGGTGACGCACACACCACCTTGTGCCCGACACTGGCACCCAAGGCATACAACTGAAAACGTATACTCAACGCATTGTTCATCGTAACGATGATGCATGTCTAATAAGACATCTCCTAAACCATCGTCATCGCCACCCCGTGACGACACATGCCCACTCATGGCATCTAAGGTATCGTCAACTAGTGACGATACATGTCAACAATGACATCTAAACAACCCAGTCAACTCGTGACGGTCCATGTACATCAACATATGTCATCCATCATCATGCTAGTAAAATAGTCATAATAAAACATGTATATCAACGCATGCCAGCTACAATAAAGCTAATAAAATAGCAATATCTCATACCTCATCGCTAACAAGATAGCGGCATACCTGTCTCCGTCGCTCGATAATAGTGCGAAATCAGCACTCATCGCTCGAAGGCGGCATAATCCTGTGCTGAGTACATAGCGGCACAATCCATCGCTATAGAATCGACGGCATGATACCTCGTCATATAATAAGTGGCATGAAACCTCGCTATACACCTGAGCCTGAATCATTGTCTACATAACAGCGGAAAGAGGCGTCGCTATCAACATATCTGGTGTCACTAATCATCGCCAATCCTCATAGAAGAATAAGTCATCGTAAATCCACATAATAGCGGAATGGGGCATCGCTATTAACATATCCGGCGGCATAAACCATCGCCAATCCTCATAAAAGAGTGAGTCATCATAAAATAGCGGAATGAGGCATCGCTATCATCATATCCGGCGGCATAAATCATCGCCAATCCTCGTAAAAGAGTGAGTCATCGTAAAATAGCGGAATGAGGCATCGCTATCATCATAAACATCATCATAATCATCATATCATCTTTACTCATCATAAACATCATCATAAACATCATATTCACATATCATCGCTACACCTTGATAGCGGATGTACCCCATCGCTCATCAGCGGATGATACCCATCGCTACACCTTGATAGCGGATGTACCCCATCGCTCATCAGCTATGTGAGCGGCAAGACCTTCCTCGCTTGCCCATAATGACCACCGGACATTCAACCATTCTAAGTAACATAGTTAAACATACATTATCATCTTGTAGCATCATCATCATATAAACATCATCATCTTATAGATATAACAGTAAATATACGAAATCATAGTTGAGTAAGCTTGCTAGTTATTCATTAACTTCTTTTCTTTTTCCCTGGTTCATATTCATGCATATGGGCATCTTATCCTATGGCATCTTACCACCTTATAAACATCATATCATTCTATAAACATCATATTAACATCATCATTACTTATCATAATCGTCATCGTAAAAACATCATCATGTATCTTGTCATCTTTATTCATTATAAAATCATCTTCATTGTGAACTTACTTATCATAACATCATCTTAAACATCTTATCATTTTTTATTCATTATACACATCATCATGGCATCGTAAATTCTAATGCAATCATAGTATGATCATAATATAGGAGTATGGCCTCTTACCATATGGGCATCTTACCCCGTGGCATCTTACCACATCATAACATCGTATCACATCATCATAAACTTACTTATCAAAATCATCATCATCATGACATCATCATTATAAACTTACTTATCATAATCATCATCATAAGCATTATCATCATAAACTTATTTATCATAATTATCATCGTAAGCATCATCATCATAAACATCATCATCATAAACTTATGCAATTAATATATAGTCATAGTTAGGAGGGTGTTACCGTCCCATGCCCGTACGCTTCTTACGTACTTTCCTTGCTTGAACATTACATGAACAAACGCATTAGTATATTCAATAATAATTGAGACCATACCGAAGTATTCCACTGTCGGTTGTCTACCCAGTCTGTCCTCAGACAATACGTCATATCTTTCTTTTCCCTGATTTTCTTCCAAAATCAGATTCGTTGGCACGTAGCATATAGAGTGTTAGACATCACTATTAATGCCATCCTATCGTGTTCCACACGATTCCTGCAACCACAATGGTTAGCAATACCACTTTTCCTAACATAAAAGCACATAAACAATTAGTCATGTCGTATAACATTAATGCCATCATGCATAAATATGTGCTATCAATAACTTCCTAGGCCCTCAACAGCCCCAAAGAGCTAACCACTGCTCTGATACCACTAATGTAAGGACCCCATATACTTAACCCTTGATTAGTGTATTAATCATTATGTGTGGCACATGCTTTCAATAAAATTATTCGGGAAACTCAGATGATACTTTACCATTGAATGGCAATTACAAAGTTTTCTTTAACATACAGTGTTATAAGCTCATCATCCTAACAACAACAGACTCACAGGGTTCGCCCATTACACCACTTTTTACATTGTGGACTTTTATAAAAATTTGGGCAGAGTCTCCCCATAAATAGAGCTATCCCGAAATAAAAGTACAACACATAACATAATTCCCGGCCAGGGAAGACATAAAACTCATCAGAAAACAGCAATATCAAGTAAATTCCCAGCCAGGGAAGACACCACACATATGACAACAAAAGTGAGTTTCAACACCCACAATACACCAATGACTCTCATATCATTTAGCAATTCTACCTCTAATTGCATGCAACATAGAATGAAAGAGAGAAAGGCTCATGCCTTTATATACAACGCATATACAAGTAATCTTGCTCACATGCGAGCATCATGAATATGTATATAACCCTCATGGGTATATAAGTACTCTATACGATACCGTGCTCCATCAAGCCCTGGTACCACGATCCTGGGAGTACATCCAATCAACAGCTCGAGCTCATCTCCAAAGCCATCGATGTACCTGTTCACCTGTCCCAACAGAGACAGCCCCCAAAGGGGTGAGCATACCAATTCCACAATTTCATAAGCATAATGACATAATACATAATTTACGAAAATGTAAATATTGTGGAACATATGTGATACTTCCTGGATGGTATCATCCTCATCATAGCGTACCCCTGTAATAATCCTGTTCTCAAAACAGATAAACCATCAAATCCTGAATATGCAGTTAATCATCATATTGGTTAACCCTAGCCAGTTTCAATTTAACAACATTTCATAACATCTTTCTTTATCTAGCAATTATCATAATTCTAGATATCATATTGAGATTTCCTTAACTTCCGATACTAGTTAATCACTTCTCTGATTAACTACGTCTCTGTTCTTATTCATTACCAATAGGGAATAAAATACAGATATCCTAGATATCTAATCAAATACCACCTTTTTCATTTCTTACTTCAAGTAGCATCATACTATCGGTGTTTGCTCCGTAGCAACCACACCCCATCATTTGCTCGCTTCATAGCGGCACTAAGCATGTCACCATGTGAATCAACATAATGTAATCAAGTCCCGGTACCATCATAGTAAAACATCTCATGTATTTTAAATCATGCATCATACTTGCAAAAACATCATTTAAACTATGCTCGTACGCTAAACGTACCTTAAATCCTCGAAGTCCGAGCCAAACCTTGTTCGAGTTCCATGCCCCGAGGAACGATGTGCTAACACGATAAATAATTCACAATTATTTACGAACATGCAACCCATGCTCAAGCACATCCATAACCCTCAAAATATTGTCGACACACGACAATTAAACATCTAAAAGACCCGGGGCAGGGTACATGCAGGGAGGGAAAACGAATGCAACATATCGAAAAATTGCTCAAGAACACCTTCAATAATTCGAACCCAACCAACACAAATCAAACCCGAATAATCACCATAATTCATCTAACACATGAATTAATCAATTAACAACAACAATAATCGCCCCACATGCCAAAACCCCCAAAATTCGAATTCAAGCCCTAACTTCGAATCCAATTCCTCAATTTCGAACACAATCAAGCATCATAATGCATTTAAACATGAATTAATCGAATAACAACAAGAATCATCATCCTCATGCCAAAAATCCAAATTTTCGAACCCTAACTCCCAAAAATTGAGCTGAAATTCGAACTAAAAACAACAATTATTTCGAACCATAAAAGTCTGAAATCATTGACTCAAAATCATCTTAAAAACGCCCCAAAAACACCAGAAAAATCGTACCAAAAACATACCAAAATCGAGCTCCAAAAATCGGACAGAAACCAGTTTTCGAACCCTACGCTTCTCTGGCAAATCCGAGCTCAAATCGCAACCAAACTTCAAATTGATGGTATGGATAGGAGCGCCTGGAAGAGACGATTCCAACGGCGGGTGGCACGCGCCGAACGGCGGCCGGACGGCGGCGGGCGGAGCACTTTTGTGCGCGGTGGTCAAAGGGGATCGGGAAAGGGGCGCGCGGGTGGAGAGAGAAATGAGGTGCTTAAATGGTTCCGATAATTAAAATCTCGGGTTCAACTGGTATTTATAGCAAAAATACCCCGAAATACTAATATCCCCACAAATACATCATGATTCATTAAAAATCATCTGTTTTCAAAAACTCTCTCTCTAACTCAAAAACCCCCTACCGGTGCCCACACCAAGCACCCGAGATTCCGAGTCATACTAAAAACCCAACTCACAGGTTTTCACCGAAATGAGAATACGATCTCAACCTCGGGATCCAACTATCCCAATTACTCAAATAGACGAGCCCAGAAGGCCCAACACCGCGATTAAACTCCATGTCGCCACGTAAAACAACTTTAGGGGTTATTAATACTCCGGGATTAACATCCCTAATCTCAGGTCATCACAAATTATTACGATGATTAAGTTGTGCGTGGAAAATGAAGTGTTAGCATGATTTAATTGTGTAATTTTAATTATGAGGAAAGTATGGATTTAATGAAGTTCGGTGCATTTTTTTGTAAAATGCTTTTGAAACACCATGTTGGGGTAATTTATACATCATGTTAATTTTTGGGTATAATTTAAGTAACCCTTTCCCCACCTTACCCAACTCACTTTACCCTTTCCACCCTAAAATCCCCAAATCATCCCAAAGCCCTAACTTCACCCCCCATTTTCGAAATCCTTCAAAGGAGGAAGGAGGAAGCTCCACAAAACTTGAGTTTGTGTGATTTTTATCAAGATTTGGAGTCTTCAAGAGGTATGGAACTCTTCCTAAAGTTTTGATGATGTTTGGATTTGAAATGGGGTGATTTTTGAAGTGATTATGTGGGTTGTTTTGATTTATGTGTTGTATGGGTTTGGGGTATGGTTTTATGAGGTTTTTGTGGTGGTAAGTTGTTGGGATGTATTTGGTTTAAGATGTATTGGTTTATTTGGTAGTTTTGTACCAAAAAGATGGAGTTTACTCAAAAAATCGCAGCGACCGATCGATCGGTAGCAGGGCAACGATCGATCGGTGCATGTGCGAAGCGAGGGCTGAAGTTTCTTTATTTACCGATCGATCGGTGGAAGTGACCGATCGATCGGTGGATGGCTAGCGATCGATCGGTATCTTGGACCGATCGATCGGTAAAAGCCGTAGCTTAAAATGGAAATTATGAACAGTTACCGATCGATCGGTAGAGCGTTTTTGCTGAAGATGTTTTTCTTGGCTTAATTGATGGAATTTTTGGTATTAGGCTATTATTTAGCTTCTAATATTGATTTGTATGGTTGTGTGGAACCATCCCAGGTGCCAACAACATCGAGAAGATAGAGCTCTTCAATTTCTCCACTTTTGGAATTAAGGTACGTAAGAAGCATACGGGCATCGGACGGTAACGCACTCCTAACTCTGACTATGCATTGATTGCATAAGTATTTATGATGATGATGTTTATGATGATGTGATAAATAAGTTTAAGATGATGATGTTTGTGAAGATGATATGATAAGTAAGTTTATGATGATGATGTTATGATGATAATGTTGATGATAAGTAAGTTTATGATGATGATGTTATGATGATGATGTGTATGATAAGTAAGTTTATGATGATGTGATACGATGTTTATTATGTGGTAAGATGCCACAGGGTAAGATGCCCATATGGTAAGAGGCCATGCGATTTTATTATGTGGTAAGATGCCACGGGGTAAGATGCCCATATGGTAAGATGCCATACAATGTTATTATGTGGTAAGATGCCACGGGGTAAGATGCCCATATGGTAAGAGGCCATACGATGTTATTACGTGGTAAGATGCCACACGATATTATGATATGGTAAGATGCCATACGATAGGGTAAGATGCCCACGTGGTAAGATGCCACACGATGTTATGATACGGTAAGATGCCATACGATGGGGTAAGATGCCCATATGCACGAATGTGAATCAGTGTCAACAAAAAGAAACTGACGAATAAACCGCATGTTTACTTAACTATGATTTTGTACATTACTGTTATATTTATAAGATGACGATGCTCATATGACGATGATGCTATACGATGATGATGCTATATGATGATGATGTTATAAGATGATGATGTTATAAGATGATGATGCTATAAGATGATGATGTTATATAATGATGATGTTATAAGATGATGATGTTATAAGATGATGATGCTATAAGATGATGATGTTATAAGATGATGATGCTTATAAGATTATGATGCTATAAGATGATGATGTTATATGATGATGATGTTATAAGATGATGATGTTATAAGATGATGATGCTATAAGATGATGATGTTATAAGATGATGATGCTATAAGATGATGATGTTATAAGATGATGATGCTATAAGATGATGATGCTTATAGGATGATGATGCTATAAGATGATGATGCTTATATGATGATGATATTATAAGATGATGATTTAATCATTCATGTCAAGAATTAATGATTATATGCATGGCTATGAAACAGGGACAACCAAAGAGGGTTAATGCAATTAACCAGGAAGTATATGTTACCAATTATTTTAATGCATTTATTTATATGCCACTGCCTTATGATGTTAAGTAATGATATACATGCTCATGATGGGTTGTTCCTGTATGTACACTTTTGGCCTAAAGGACTAAGGGTCGGGTTGAGGCAGTGAGCTATGAAGAGCATGAAAGATGTTGGGATTCAGGATTTCTGGATAGTCTCTACTCTAGTAGTAGTATAATTCTATCGCTTTAACATTCGTGTTGAGAACGTAATTAATTAAGGTTGAAATTTCATTTTTAGCCCGTAATCTTATTAGCTCAAAGTTACAACCGGAACCCTTAAGAGGTTATGAATGCATGTTTAGTCCATAATACGTGTATAATATGACGTTAAGGTAGGAAGACCCTACAGAGACTGCATGGGATCCCTGTTTCGATTGTGCCTGATCGAGATCCGCGGTTTACATCTCACTTCTGGGGAGGCCTTCAGTCTGCTCTGGGTACAGAATTGAGGTTGAGCACAGCCTACCATCCTCAAACGGATGGATAGACCGAGCGTACCATCCAGACGCTCGAAGACATGTTGAGGGCATGTGTGTTGGAGTTTGATGCTTCTTGGCAGGATTCAGTGGCCTTGGTAGAATTTTCTTATAACAATAGCTACCAGGCAAGCACACAGATGGCTCCTTTTGAGGCTCTCTATGGTAGATGTTGTAGGTCACCGTTATGTTGGGACGACGTGGATCGCAAATCAGTCGGAGGACCTGATTTGATCCGGGAAATGGAAGAGAAGATAAATGTGATAAGGCAGAAAGTAAAAGCAGCCCAGGACAGGTAGGCAGCGTATGCTAATCACGGCGTCGGCCGTTAGAGTTTCAGTTGGGCGACAGGGTCTTTTTGAAGATCTCACCTTTCAGAGGTGTGGTGCGATTTGGAATGCGAGGGAAATTGTCTCCGAGGTATGTTGGACCGTACGAGATCTTACAGCGTATTGGTACTTTGGCATACCGACTGGCTTTACCACCCTCTCTGTCTGGTATCCATGATGTATTCCACGTATCTATGTTGCGGAAGTACGAGCCAGATCCTTCTCATGTGTTGCAACCTTCTGAAGTTCAGATAGAGTCCGATGTATCTTATGTGGAGAGGCCTGTTAGAATCCTGGATCGAGCAGATCGCAGACTTCGGAACAAGGTTATACCTATGGTCAAAGTTCAGTGGGATCGTAGGGGTGTGGAAGAGGCCACGTGGGAGACGGAGCGACACATGGTGCAGCACTATCTGGAACTGTTTTCTGGTATGTGATTTATGTTTTATTTTGTTTTGGGTAAGTGCATGCTGATTTCGGGGATGAAATCTTATAAGTAGGGGAGTATTGTAATATCCCCGAAATGATTATGTGTAATTGAACATTAATTACGTTATGTGAGGATTATGGTGTTAAATTATTGAGTTGAATTAATAATATTGGGAAATGCTTAGTCATGTGGTGGTCATGACCTAGTAATGCATTTCAGGGTGCATGTGATATATGTTGGGAATTTGGGTTATGGCATTATTATTTTGGGGTGGGTGTTATTCGTTTTGGTGAAGCATGTTTAATTGGAATTAGAAGTGTTTTTTTTATTAAATACTATAAAATATCATGTGAGGATATTTTAATATATCATGCTAAATACCAGGACCAAAACATAATACATCACATAACCCACCACCCAACCACCCCCATCAACCCATACCTCTTGTCTGAAATCAGCTGCCCATACCCCCCACTTGCCCTCCCTATCACTCAACCTCTATCACTCCTTCTCCCCCAATCTTTCTTTCCCATTTTTCGTCCAACTTTCAGTAGCCAAGAAGGAGGAGGAGATCTGCCATTTCTAGACTTGTAACCTTGCTAAAAGTTGGAGCAAAGAGGGGTGAGGAACCAAATCCTGTTTTTGGTTAAGTTTTGGCTGAGTTTAGATAAATTGTTAGAAAGAAATGGCATGTTTAGTAGCCTTTTGTTGTGATACTTGATTTGAGTAGCCTCATGGTAGTATATTGATGTATTTTTCATGAAAATTTGTTGGGGTATGATGGTTTATCGTGTGTATTATGGTAGCTATTGAAGTGCTCGAAAATGTCATTTGTTCGCGATTTGCAGGTATTGGCGATCGATCGGCGCCTTTTCCTGATCGATCGCGAGCACTAGGGTGCGAGGCAGAACACTTTAGCGATCGATCGCAAGTTTTGCGCGATCGATCGGCGAAGCCGCGATCGATCGGCACAACATCAGCGATCGATCGCGGAAAACAGAATTTTGAATGTTGAGGCAGTAGCATCTCGCGATCGATCGGGGTTTATTGGCGATCGATTGCGAGAAGCCAAATTATGTGTTTTGGTTATTTATTGAAGGATTTTTGGTATTGGGCTATTAATGGCATCTAATATTGTGTTGTACACTTGTGTAGAGCCTTCACAGATATCCACACAACACAGGGGATAGAGTCCTACGACATATCATACCTTGGAAAGGTACGTAAGCGACGTACGGGCACCCAACGATAACATGTATTATATGTTTATTAATTTGACACATGATAGATGCAAGTATGTATCAGTTTATGCATTGTGAGTGTGATACATGTTGATTATGCATTGTAGTTGCTGTAAGGACCCTAATCCTTAAGTGCGGAATCAAGGTATAATAGAGCTATCATAAAAATCAGAGTGTAAAAGAACGTGTTGAGTTTATGAGCTTAAGCATTACATGCCAAAAAATAAGGACTACTAAAATGGATTAATTACATTCCAATCAAAAGAATGTATTTAACTATAGTTCAAGCTACTCCTAGAGTAGACACTATAGGAAGCAATCCTGTCCTTCAAGTCCCAAAAGCATCCTCAACAAGCTCACCATCTCAACCCGTCTAGCCTTTCTATCATGCCAAACGTGTACCTACAAGGACAACCCCCCAAACATGGCAATAATAATCATTCATATTCAACACAATATGAAGATAAAGCGTAAATGCATAATCATAATAAAACACTTCTGTTTTTCCCATGCATTTCAAACGCTTCCCGTTTGGTTGTACCTGTACCATAACTCATGAGTATAATCAATAGATTATTTTTAATGGTCTAAACATGTCATGACATATACCAGCTGTAGGGTCTTCCTACCTTGACATCGTCTTAATCACCTATTAGGGACTAAACATGCATTTATAACGCCTTAGGGTTTCAGTTATAGCTTAGAGCTAGTAAAAGTATGGGCCGAGAATGAAATTTCAAACTTAACTTATTACATTCGCAAAAGAATGTTATGGCGATAGAATTAATTCTACTCCTAGAGTAGAGACTATCCGAGGAATTCCTGTATCCTAACTTCTTTCATGCTCCTCAAAGCTCACTGCCACAACCCGGCCCTTAGTCCTTTAGTCCAAAGGTGTACCTACAGGAACAACCCATCATGAGCATATACATCGTCACTTAATAATCATAAGGAAATGGCATATAAATAAATGCATGAAAGTAATTGATAACATATACTTCCTGGTTAATCGTATTAACCCTTCTTTGGTTGTCCCTGTTTCATAGTCATGCATAAAATCATTAGTTCTTGCCATGAATGATTAAACATCATACTTCACATATGTGCTCACAACAAACTATGTTAATTAGAAATGGGACTGTCCGGGTGCTATTATGACAGCGGCACAATTGGCCCCCCCCTCGCTCGACATAACACATCTTATGATACTCATCGCTACGCCTTGATAGCGGATGTATCTCTTATTCAGCGGATGATACCCGTCGCTACACCTTGATAGCGGATGTACCCCATCGCTCAGCGGATGATACCCATCGCTACACCTTGATAGCGGATGTACCCCATCGCTCATCAGCGGATGATACCCATCGCTACACCTTGATAGCGGATGTACCCCATCGCTCATTTATGTGAGCGGCAAGACCTTCCTCGCTTGCCCATAATAACCACCGGACATTCAACCATTCTTAAGAACATAGTTTCATATTCATCATAAACATCGTAGCATCTTATAAACATCATCATCTTGTAAACATCATTATCATATAAACATTATCATCTTATAGACGTCATCGTCTCATCATAATCGTTATAGTAACATCATATCATCATCATTTATCATAACATCATTATAAGCATCTTGTCATCTTTATTCATCATAAAATCATCTTTATTCGTCATAACATCATCGTAAATATCTTATCATCTTGATTCATCATTATCAAATCATCTTCATCGTGAACTTACTTATCATAACATCATCTTAAACGTCTTATCATCTTCATGCATTATACACATCATCGTGGCATCGTAAATTCTTATGCATTCATAGTCATAATATAGGAGTATAGTCTCTTATCATATGGGCATCTTACCCCGTGGCGTCTTACCACATAATAACATCGTATCCCATCGTCATAAACTTACTTATCAAAATCATCATCATAAGCTTCATCACCATAATCATCATCATCATAACTTGCTTATCATAATCATCATTATAAACATCATATCATCTTCATTTATCATAACATCATCATCACAAACTTGCTTATCGTAATCATCATTATAAACATCATATAATCTTCATTTATCATAACATCATCATAAACATCGTAAACACTTATGAAATTAATGTATAGTCGGAGTTAAGGGTGTGTTACCGTCCGATGTCCGTACGCTTCTTACGTACCTTACTTCCAAAAGAAGGAGAAATTGTAGGACTTTATCTCCTTGAAGTTGTGGGTACCTGGGATGGTTCTACATAACCATACAAATCGATATTAGAAGCTAAATATAGTCCAATATCCAAAAATCCCACAAAAATATCAAAAATCCACATTTTCCCATTTTTGAACAGTGGCGATCGATCGCTCAAAACATGGCGATCGATCGCCAGATTTTTCACATAGCGGTGATCGATCGCTTAAAATGAGGCGATCGATCGCCTTGATGTTCATTTCGCTACTGGACGTTGGCGATCGATCGCGCCATTTGAGGCGATCGATCGCCTAAGCTCTTCTTCGCGTACTGCTTCTCGGCGATCGATCGCTGCTTTTGTAGCGATCGATCGCCACTTACAGTGGCCGCGATTTCTCCATTTTCATGTGCATTTTTCGAGCTCATCCTCATACCATTTAAACCCAAACTTCCCAACAATAACAATGACATCATAACCCATTAAAACCCACTTAAAACACTTCAAAAATCATTCCCTTACCATAAATAACACATACCATTTAAATCCATTTCAAACCCTCCAAAATCAACACAAACTTAAATAAAACTTTACAAAAGCTTCAAGAAGTGATATATACACATCATAGGGCTTAAATCTTACCAAGAATCACAATGGTGAAGCTTTTGCAAGGATTTCCTTCCCACCTTAGTGCCAAACTCGAAAATTGAGGGGAAAGGGTTTGGGGAAAAGATTTTGGGGATTTGAGTGTAAAAGGGGAAAGTGAGTTAAAGAGGTGGGGTAGTGGGAGGTTATGTGGGTTTAATTAAATTGTACCCCAACCCTTAACATGATGTAAAAGATACGCTAACATGATATGTCAAAAGCATTTACAAAAATGCAACCGACTTCATTAAATCTATACCTTCCTCATAATTCTAATAAACATCCTTAAATCATGTTAATACATCATTTCCACACATAACTTGATCATCGTGATAATTCATCATATAAACATAATTAATGTCCAGGTTACCATTAATTAATTTCGGGGCATCACACCAGCTCATCAATACCAAATACTGATCACCAATCCCTAGTATGTCCATCACAATGTATTTTAATGCCCCTCGCTTATTTACATATAGGCGGCATAGGATAACCTCGCTTCAATGGACATGCGGGACTCCCACCCCTCGCCTCACATTGAGCGGCAAATACCCTTTCCTCGCCCTATATGATAACCACGCTCAAATGTGACATGCGGCGCTCCCACCCCTCGCTTCACATTTAGCGGAACCAAACAAATAGCGGCAAGCATTAAAATCATCAAGGGATGACCACGACTCATGGGATGTGCACCAATAATCATATGCATCTATAAACATCATGCATAACATGTATTTGCATCCACAATGCAATACCACATATATACTCGCATCCACAATGCATAAACAATGAGTATATAAGATACATGTACCGTTGGGTGCCCGTACGTCCTCTACGTACCTTTCCAAAAGTGGATTTGATATGGCTTCCGTTCCTTGGTTGCGTTGCTACCTGGGATGGTTCTACACAATCACACAATCCCATATTAGAAGCCAAATAATAGCCAAATACCAAAAATTTGACAAAAGAAATCATTTCCCAAAAATCCACAGGCGGCGATCGATCGCTTCCCTCAGGCGATCGATCGCCTCAAAATTTCCACTGCGGCGATCGATCGCGCCAAACATGGCGATCGATCGCCTATCCTTTGATTTGGCTACTGCCTCTCGGCGATCGGTCGCCTCATTTTAGGCGATCGATCGCCTCCCCTGCGAAAATGGTACTGCCCTATGGCGATCGGTCGCCTCTTTTCAGGCGATCGATCGCCTCGCACAGAGTCGCGATTTTCACCATTTTTGCTCCCAAAAATCCTTCCAATCCATACCAACACTTAACCCAACAAACCAACAACATTTAATACAACATAAAAAATATACTTCAAAACAAGTATAAATTATACAACCAAAACCACAACAACCCAAAACAAACCCATTTTAAAATCCTTCAAAATCATACCAAACTTAAACAAAACCTTACAAAAACAACCATGAGGTATCCATACCTCTTGGGGATCTCAAATCACCCAATAAACTCCACAAATCAGGATTTTGCAAGGACTTCTCTTCACCCCAAAGCTGGAACTCGAAAATGAGGGGATAGGTTTGTGTGGGAATTGATTTTGGTAAAGTAAAATGAATTGGTAAAGGTGGGATTTGGGTATAAAAGGGGATTGGGTTTAATTAAAAGCATTCCACAATCCCATGGTGTATAAAACACCCCAACATGATATTTTTAAAAGCATTAAACCAAAATGCACCAAAATATCAATTAAATCATGATTTCCAATTAATTGCTAACCATGGCAAATAAATCATGCTTCCAACCATAATTCCCAACATACCCAACATGCACCCTGAAATGCTATCCCGGGTCACTATCATGTGACTAAGCATTTCCACATAATTCCAACACATAATTAATTACCATCATAATTAATCATATAAACACAATTAATGCACCAAGTTGCAATTAATCATTTCGGGGATATCACAATACTCCCCTACTTATAAAATTTCGTCCTCGAAATCACAGGTACTTACCCCAAAAGGAAACTAAACATAAACACATACCAGAGAATAATTCCGGGTAGTGCTGCACCATATGCCGCTCCGTCTCCCACGTAGCCTCCTCGACACCCCTGCGATCCCACTGAACCTTGATCATAGGTATCACTTTGTTCCGAAGTCTACGGTCTGCTCGATCCAGAATTCTGGCAGGCCGTTCCACATAAGATACATCTGATTCTAACTGAACTTCGGAAGGCTGTAAAACATGCGACGGATCTGGCTCATACTTCCGCAGCATCGATACATGAAACACGTCATGTATACCAGATGAAGAAGGCGGCAGAGCTAGTCGGTAAGCTAAGGTGCCAATGCGCTGCAAAATCTCGTACGGTCCAATATACCTCGGAGACAGTTTCCCGCGCATCCCATATCGCACAACGCCCCTGAAAGGCGAGATCTTCAATAAGACCTTATCTCCCAACTGAAATTCCAACGGTCTCCGCCGTTTATTTGCATAAGCTGCCTGTCTGTCCTGGGCCGCTTTCATTTTCTGCCTTATTGTCTTAATCTTTTCTTCCATCTCCCGAATCAACTCCGGTCCTCCGACCGATCTGCGGTCCAAATCATCCCAACACAAGGGTGATCTACACCGTCTGCCATACAGAGCTTCAAACGGAGCCATCTGAATACTCGCCTGGTAGCTATTGTTATAAGAAAACTCTACCAAAGGCACTGAATCCTGCCAAGAGGCATCGAACTCCAAAACACAAGCTCTCAACATGTCCTCGAGCGTCTGGATAGTGCGCTCGGTCTGGCCATCCGTCTGAGGATGATAAGCAGTGCTCAATCTGACTTCAGTTCCCAAGGCTGAATGAAGGCCTTCCCAGAAATGAGATGTGAATCGCGGATCTCGATCTGACACTATGGAAACGGGGATCCCATGCAATCTCACCACATCTCTAATATACAACTGCGCCATCCTCAAAAAGGTGAAAGTCATGCTATAGGGGATAAAATGAGCTACCTTGGTCAATCGATCCACGATGACCCAAATAGCATCGAAGCCTGAAGCACTCCTTGGCAAATGAGTCACGAAGTCCATGGAAATGTGCTCCCACTTCCACTTCGGTATCTCCAAGCTTCTCAACTCGCCGCCAGGTCTCTGTCTCTCTGCCTTAACCTGCTGGCAGATCAAACACCTCTTCACAAAAGCGACGACATCACTCTTCATTCTCTTCCACCAAAACTGGCCACGCAGATCTTTATACATCTTCTTCCCGCCTGGGTGGATGCTAAGTCTGCTACTATGAGCTCGCTCCAAGATCCCTCTATGCAACTCCGGCGTACTCGGAACCACCCAACGGTCACCCAATCTCAAAGACCAGTCATCGGCCACTCTGAATTTCGTTGGCTGACCAAGATGTACTAAAGATAACCACCTCTGAACCTCATCGTCTGAACTCTGAGCTCTCCTGATGTTCTCATAGATATCTGGCTCAGCTAACAAGGTCGATACATACACAGGTGATGCATCAATGTCAAAATCATAGCCCAGATGGCAATAGGAGGTCATCATAGCTGACAAATGGATGACGTCCTCAGCAGAACTCCTCACTTTCCGGCTCAAAGCGTCTGCTGTCAAATTATCTTTCCCGGGATGGTACTCTATCTCGCAATCATAGTCCTTGAGTAGGTCCATCCACCTCCTCTGCCTCATGTTCAGCTCTGCCTGAGTGAATAAAAACTTGAGGCTCTTGTGATCCGTGTAAATGGTAAACGAAGTACCATACAAGTAATGCCTCCAAATCTTCAGGGCGAAGATGATAGCCGCCAATTCCAAGTCATGAACTGGATATCTGGTCTCATGCGGCTTCAACTGCCTCGATGCATAAGCCACCACATGCTTATCTTGCATCAGAACACACCCAAGGCCCTGAAGTGATGCGTCAGTATACAGAACAAATCTGGAGTTCTCCGTAGGGATCACTAACACTGGCGCCGTCGTCAACCGGTGCTTTAATTCCTGGAAGCTCTCCTCACAAGCTTCTGACCAAAAGAAAGGCACTCCCTTCTGAGTCAACTGCGTCAGCGGCTTGGCAATCTTCGAAAAGCCCTCGACAAAGCATCGATAATACCCGGCCAAACCCAGAAAACTCCGTATCTCCGGCACAGAAGTGGGGGCAGCCCACTCCATCACAGCCTCAATCTTCTTGGGATCTACAGATATTCCGCTGCTCGATATGACATGCCCCAGAAACACTACACTGCTCAGCCAAAATTCACACTTACTGAGCTTAGCATACAACTGATGCTCAAAAGAGAATCTGAAGCACTGTCCTCAAGTGTTTCACATGCTCTTCCTCACTCCGGGAGTAGATGAGAATGTCGTCAATAAACACAATGACGAACTGATCAAGATACGGTTGAAACACTCTGTTCATCAGACTCATAAAGACTGCTGGAGCATTCGTCACGCCGAACGGCATCACTAGGAACTCATAATGTCCATATCGGGTCCGGAATGCTGTCTTCTGCACATCTTCCTCTCTGACTCAAATCTGATGATACCCGGATCTCAAATCAATCTTGCTATACACCTTGGTACCTTGCAACTGATCAAACAGATCGTCGATCCTTGGAAGAGGATACTTGTTCTTCACTGTAGCCTTATTCAGTTGCCGGTAATCGATGCACAACCGCATCGAACCGTCCTTCTTTTTCACAAAGAGAACTGGTGCGCCCCAAGGCGATACGCTCGGGCGTATATATCCCTTGTCAAGGAGATCTTGCAACTGTTCTTTCAACTCTCTCAACTCAGCCGGTGCCATCCTATAAGGTGCACGAGAGATAGCGGATGTCCCTGGCAACAGCTCGATCCCAAACTCAACTTCCCTAGCCGGTGGGAATCCTGGGATCTCTTCTGGGAATACATCAGCAAACTCTGCTACCACTGGCACATCCTCAACTCTTAATTCTTTACTCTTCCCAGACGTGTCCACGACATAAATGAGATAGCCCGTGTGGCCACGTTCCAACAACTGAGTCATCTGGATCGCTGAAATCAACGGAATCTTCGCACGAGAACCGTTGCCATAGAAAGTCCAATGACTGCCCAATTCAGGTCTGAACTTCACTGTCCTCTGCCGGCAATCTACCACTACCTGATATCTGTTCAGAATATCAATACCCAAGATGCAGTCGAAGTCTGACATGCCCAACACAATCAAGTCTGATCTCAATTCGTTGCCCTCAAAATAAATGAGGCTATCTGCCAAAAACTGATCAGCAACGACATTTCTTCCAGTGGGTGTCGAGACCAAAAGAGGTGTGGGTAAAGAAGACGTGTGCATATGGTGTCTTTCCACAAAACCCACCGATACAAAAGAGTGGGAGGCACCTGTATCGATCAAAATAAAAGCAGGGTACATAAATAAATGACACGTACCGGCGATCACCTCCTCTGGGGCTGCCTGGGCCTGCTCTCTGGTCAGCGCATACACCTGTCCCTGGGGCGGTCCCACTGTCTGACCTCCCGATGGTCGAGGCCCAAACTGCTGCCTCTGCTGCACTGTCCTATCCTCAAATCTCGGCCGGTTGCCCTGAAACTCTGACTGTCCTCCCCGGGTGGGGCAATACCGAGAAATGTGGCCCATCTTGCCACAGATATAACAGGCAGGGCACTTGCTTGAAGAATGTGGTCCTCCACAATTGTCGCACCTCGGCTCTCCCGGCCTATTCCCTTGTGAAGACCCTCGATTGGCCGACCAATTCTTCTTGTTATCCTGTTTCTGACCAAAGTACTTCTTTCCACCAAACCGTGAAGATGAAGAGGCACCACGAGGTTTAAATGGCTCTCCTCGGGGCCTCAAGCTGTCATTAGTCTGCCTCTGTTACGGTACTGGTGGTGGCATAGCATTAGGGTAAGCTCCCACTCCAAGCTCGGCAAGCTCCGTCCTTGTGAGAGCATCATCAAAAGAAGTTGGGTTATTGGTGATAACCCGGTCATAGAGCTCCGGTCGCAACCCCTTCATAAAGTTCCTCATCTTTGCGTGCCCATTGGTGGCAATGTGGGGAACATACCTCAGCAACGAAGAGTACCGCGTGGCATAGTCTGACACTGCCATGTTCCCCTGTTTCAAACTTGTAAATTCATCCTCCTTCGTCTGTCTCGCCGCTGCGGAGAAGTACCGGTTCAGAAACCTAGTCCTGAAGAGTGTCCAATCAATCACAGCACCTAGTGTTCTTAGCTCCATCACCGTGCTCCTCCACCACATTAGAGGTTTCTTAGCTAACTGAAACTCCGCCAGCCTCAGCCAAGCTGTAACAGCACAAGGAGCCGAGACAAAGATCTGTTCAAGTCTTTCCAGCCACTCTTCAGCCTCTTCTCCGGACTCTGTCCCCTCAAACCGGGGCGGATGGTAAGACAGAAATTGCGTAAAACTGATCTCACCCGGTAGTAATAACTGAGCTACGGGTTCCAAGCCTACTGCTGGTGGAGGTAGAGGGTTCACTTGTCCAATACTTGCGTTCACACTACCAACATCTCCAACCTCCTCATTAGCAGCCATGCTGTAACACAAACGTTAACAACAATTCCAAAGCAATATATATGTTATGCCGTTAGATAATAGGAATGAGAATAAGCACGTTAGTATAACAGGATATACATCAATATGCACCACATGCATAAACATGCTTCAAATGTAAGCACCTAGCCAATCATGCTAAGGCTACCCTTCACTCGTCCCGGGTTCTCTAACCACTGCTCTGATACCACTAATGTAAGGACCCTAATCCTTAAGTGCGGAATCAAGGCATAATAGAGCTATCATAAAAATTAGAGTGTAAAAGAACGTGTTGAGTTTATGAGCTTAAGCATTACATGCCAAAAAATAAGGAGTACTAAAATGGATTAATTACATTCCAATCAAAAGAATGTATTTAACTATAGTTCAAGCTACTCCTAGAGTAGACACTATAGGAAGCAATCCTGTCCTTCAAGTCCCAAAAGCATCCTCAACAAGCTCACCATCTCAACCCGTCTAGCCCTTCTATAATGCCAAACGTGTACCTACAAGGACAACCCCCCAAACATGAGCAATAATAATCATTCATATTCAACACAATATGAAGATAAAGCGTAAATGCATAATCATAATAAAACACTTCCTGTTTTTCCCATGCATTTCAAACGCTTCCCGTTTGGTTGTCCCTGTACCATAACTCATGAGTATAATCAATAGATTATTTTTAATGGTCTAAACATGTCATGACATATACCAGCTCATCAATACCAAATACTGATCACCAATCCCTAGTCTGTCCATCACAATGTATTTTAATGCCCCTCGCTTATTTACATATAGGCGGCATAGGATAACCTCGCTTCAATGGACATGCGGGACTCCCACCCCTCGCCTCACATTGAGCGGCAAATACCCTTTCCTCGCCCTATATGATAACCACGCTCAAATGTGACATGCGGCGCTCCCACCCCTCGCTTCACATTTAGCGGAACCAAACAAATAGCGGCAAGCATTAAAATCATCAAGGGATGACCACGACTCATGGGATGTGCACCAATAATCATATGCATCTATAAACATCATGCATAACATGTATTTGCATCCACAATGCAATACCACATATATACTCGCATCCACAATGCATAAACAATGAGTATATAAGATACATGTACCGTTGGGTGCCCGTACGTCCTCTACGTACCTTTCCAAAAGTGGATTTGATATGGCTTCAGTTCCTTGGTTGCGTTGCTACCTGGGATGGTTCTACACAATCACACAACCCCATATTAGAAGCCAAATAATAGCCAAATACCAAAAATTTGACAAAAGAAATCATTTCCCAAAAATCCACAGGCGGCGATCGATCGCTTCCCTCAGGCGATCGATCGCCTCAAAATTTCCACTGCGGCGATCGATCGCCTATCCTTTGATTTGGCTACTGCCTCTCGGTGATCGGTCGCCTCATTTTAGGCGATCGATCGCCTCCCCTGCGAAAATGGTACTGCCCTATGGCGATCGGTCGCCTCTTTTCAGGCGATCGATCGCCTCGCACAGAGTCGCGATTTTCACCATTTTTGCTCCCAAAAATCCTTCCAATCCATACCAACACTTAACCCAACAAACCAACAACATTTAATACAACATAAACCACCAAAATATACTTCAAAACAAGTATAAATCCAACATACAACCAAAACCACAACAACCCAAAACAAACCCATTTTAAAATCCTTCAAAATCATACCAAACTTAAACAAAACCTTACAAAAACAACCATGAGGTATCCATACCTCTTGGGGATCTCAAATCACCCAATAAACTCCACAAATCAAGATTTTGCAAGGACTTCTCTTCACCCCAAAGCTGGAACTCGAAAATGAGGGGAAGGGTTTGTTTGGGAATTGATTTTGGTAAAGTAAAATGAATTGGTAAAGGTGGGATTTGGGTATAAAAGGGGATTGGGTTTAATTAAAAGCATTCCACAATCCCATGGTGTATAAAACACCCTAACATGATATTTTTAAAAGCATTAAACCAAAATGCACCAAAATATCAATTAAATCATGATTTCCAATTAATTGCTAACCATGGCAAATAAATCATGCTTCCAACCATAATTCCCAACATACCAAACATGCACCCTGAAATGCTATCCCGGGTCACTATCATGTGACTAAGCATTTCCACATAATAATTCCAACACATAATTAATTACCATCATAATTAATCATATAAACACAATTAATGCACCAAGTTGCAATTAATCATTTCGGGGATATCACAGTTGCATATGTATGTTGTGGAACATTTGGTGCGTATTCCACGAGTCACGGTTATCACAATGATGATTGTAATGCTTGCCGCTACTATGCCGCTAAAATGTGAAGCGAGGGGGTGGAGGTCCGCTTGCACATTGAAGCGAGGTTTGCCATATGAAGCGAGGTTAGAAATGCCGCTTATATGATGAAACGAGGGGGGGGGGGGGGGGGGAGGTCCGCTTGTTCTAAAGTTATGAAGCGAATGGCGATGAACTGACTAAGGATTGATTTCAAGATTTAAGAAGTGAAGTTATGTCATGACATTTGTTTAAAATTGTAATATCAGTTATTGATTGAATTATGAGTTATGGTACAGGGACAACCAAATGGGCGTTTTAAATGCACTGGAATTCAGGAAGTATTTTATATCTATGGTTTATGCATTTACGCTTTACATTCATATTATGTTGAAAATGAATTACTATGTGCTCATGTGTTGGGGGTTGTCTTTGTAGGTGCTTTTGACATGGAGACCAGGGTTGGGGTTGATACGCTGAGCTGTAAGGAGTGCTACAGGATTAGCAGAACAGAAATTACTTTTGTATAGCTTCTACATAGTGTAGACTAAAGCTTTAGTTTAGTACACTTTTATTAGGAATGTATCTAATTCCTTTTGAACTTCTTTGGTACTGTAACTCTTAAGCTCAGGATTATCAACACGGCCTAATACTCTGATTTATGAATGATTAGTTCTCGTAATTGCACCTTATAACATTGTTAGATAATGGGGTCTTACATAACGTGACAAATTAACTCAATAATTAACCCAAGCAAACTGTGATGAATAAGAATAAGAATCAAAAGAAACAATTATCAAGACTTTAGGTTCACCTATGTAATCCCCCACAATTCGCCTAGTAATTAAGAATTAAATTCAAACAAATCTAAGGTGACGAGTTTTCCTAATGCACGTTATACCTTGGTCCGGCTATAACAAATATAATACTAACGTTGCAATAAGCTACTCCCGTATCCTTATTGAACAATTAATATTGTAAGTTGATCTATGAAAAATTCTAGCTTCGATTACTAGATATCTATAGCTATCACACGTGTATTTGACTTAATCTCTCGATATCAGTCTGAAATCCATGGCATAAATCACTATATCGAATCACAATTTTATCTCTCAATCTCAATTATAATTTACTATCATTCAAGGATGGTCAAACCCTTAAAAGCATGAAGAACAATGATCTATGAACTTAATTATTTAAGAATCAATCAAAACATTCAATTTAAATCATGGGTTCATACAAAGGATCCCCTAAGTCTTGATAACAAACCTAGCCAACAATCTCCATCAAATAACAATGCATAAACATGTTTTGCAACATTCTAAACATTAAAATCTAATGAAAATATAGAACTAGAGTTAGAAATACAGAAATAACGAGAGGCGTTGACTCCTTGCGCTGCTCCGTCGTCCGGTCTCTTCCGATGCGTCTTCTCTTCAAAGGTTATGGTGTATGGATGGTTGGGGATGAAGGAGAATGGTGAAGGCTGCTTGTTGTAATTATGAGCCAAAAGTCCCCAAAAACGTCTGAAATATTATATATATCATGTTGGAGAAGTTTCAAGTAAGTTGGTCACAAAATAACCAGGATGGAAACAAATCCCAAAATTTCCCAGTCGAGGTGATCAATCGCTTCAAAAGAAGCGATCGATCGCATTTTGCTACTGCCTCGAGGCGATCGATCGCTTATCTGATTTTCAACAAAGTACAATTCCGTCCCTCCTTTTCCATGTTAACTCAGTTTTGTCCTTTTTCATCATTTTAAGCCTATTTCCTCCACTTTCATGCATTTGGACCTAGATTCCTGAAATATACAAAAATATACCAAAACGCGTAATATTATCCACGATCACTACAAAAACGCCCCGAATCTTATATCAAATTAAGTGTAAAAAGCACACTTATCAACTCCCCCAAACTTAAACTTGATTGTCTCG
Organism: Haberlea rhodopensis; assembly: GCA_907163345.1. NCBI lineage: Eukaryota > Viridiplantae > Streptophyta > Magnoliopsida > Lamiales > Gesneriaceae > Haberlea > Haberlea rhodopensis. The sequence continues at coordinate 7,741,235 of CAJQUN010000020.1, read as the reverse complement.
AGCAAGAAATAAGATCACACAGTAGAGTTCAATATTGAAGATTCAAATAAACCAATTCGCAGTCAATCATGTAACTCAGATATCTCACTTACAGACGAACAAAAATAAATCAGAAAGTGTAACAAGTTGTGTTTTCTCCTAGATCAAGCAACATGTCTCCAAATCAGAACTTGCGTGTGTGCTATTATCACTTTCAAGTTTCATGCAATTTTCATAGATCAAATAATGCTAGGTAATGAAAGTTAAGATTATCCTTGAGCACCCCATAGTCCTATTTTCAAACACTTCTCCACTAATTTAGTCACTCCCTCAACTTTGATCAATATGTCTTTTTAAGCTTGTAAAGTTAGGCCTAGGTATTGGCTTCAAAGAAAAGATAGGATATCACAAAGAAGATAGTATAAGCATGTAATGTTAATATTTTAGCACAAAATTGAGCTTATCTTCTTTTCTTTTAGCCTTGGCCACTTTGGGTCTTCTTTAGTCACTTTTTTTTTCACGTGGCTTTATCTATCTTTTTCTTTTCTCATTCATCAATTTTTTTCAACAACAAGCTCATCCAAATGTAGCAATTCATGTGCATCTAATGAGAATCATTATAATCCCTTACGGTAAGGATAAATATTTTCAATTTAAGCTCAAAAGTAGGTGGGTATAATGAGTTGTCAAAAAATATTGAATGGGGGCTAATAGTATGTTAAACATACTCCATTCTTGTTCAATAAAGCTCAAAAGTGGATACTAGGGATTGATGCAAAGCTTGAAAAGGCTCAAACTATCCAAAGATCGTCTAGATCACCTCTGTGATATCCCCAAAATAATTAATTGCAATTTGGGCATTAATTATGTTTACGTGATTAATTATGGTGATAATTGAATTATGTGTTGGAATTAATTATCTTGTTGAAATGCTTAGTCACATGGTAGGCGTGACCCGGTAGTGCATTTCGGGATGCATGTTGTGCATGTTGGGAAATTGGGTATTAACATGGTTTATTCATGTTGGTTGTTAATTATTTGGAAAGCATGAATTTAATTGAGGTTTTGGGTGCATTTTGGTAAAATGCTTTTAAAATACCATGTTGGGGTATTTTATACATCATGCTTATGATTGGGGTACTTGTTTTAATTAAACCCCCACCTTTATACCCCACTACCCCCCACCTTACCCATCACTTTACCTTTCACTTTTTCCCACAAACCCCAAATCATTCTCCCAAATCCTACCCTCACCCATTTTCGAAATTGGCACCTAAGAGGAGGAGAAATCTTCACAAAAGCTTGGTTTGTGAGATTTTTTGTGAGATTTGGAGTCCATAAGAGGTATGGAACCCTCCTTGATGTTTTAATGGTGCTTGGTTTTGATTTGAGTTGGTATTTGTTGTTTTGAAATGCGTTTGTTTTGGGTTGGTATGGTTTTGTTTTGGGTGTTGGATTTTTGGGTAGTATTGTGATGTATGTTGAAGGTTTATAGTGTTTTTATGTTATTGGTTTGTTGGTGTAAATGTTGGTGAAGATGTGAAAGAAAATGTAGTACAAAATGGAGATTTTCGAAGCCCAGGCAGCGGCGATATTTCGCCCGAAGCGAGCGATCAATCGCGCGCAACCAGTGAACACCAGTAACATTTGGCGATCGATCGCCACTTTTGGATGATCGATCGGCGAGGTTGGTGATCGATCGCGCCAAGTGTGGCGATCGATCGCCGATTGCAGAAAATTTCACACTCGGGCAGTGTGATCTCGCGATCGATCGGGGCCTCGCGGCGATCGATCGCGAGACACCAAAAAGGGTGTTTTTAGTTATTTTGTGGGATTTTTGGTATTGGACTATTATTGGCTCCAAATATTGGTTTGTGTGAATATGTAGAACGATCCCAGGTGGCGACACAACCAAGGAAGTGAAGTCATACAAAATCTTACTTTTGGAAAGGTACGTAAAGAGACGTACGAGCACCCAACGGTACATGTATATATTATACTCTTTGATTATGCATTGTGGATGCGAGTATATATGGAATTGTGCATTGTGGATGCAAATACATGTTGAATTATGCATTGTGATTGCATCTGTATGTGATGATTATTTGGTGTACATCCAATGAGTCATGGTTATATAGAGTGATGATTTTAATGCTTTGCCGCTGTCACTTGAAGCGATGATAGAATACTTGCCACTGTCATATTGTAGCGAGGAAAGAATATTTGCCGCCAAATGTTGAAGCGAGGGTATTGCCGCATATCGCATTTGCGCGAGGTTATTCAATGCCGCTAATATGTCGAAGCGAGGGGTATTAGTGCCGCTGTCATGACAAGCGAGGTGCATTAAAATACACTATTATAACAGACTAGAGATTGGTAATTGGTGATAGTGAACTGTTGTTATGTCATGACATGTATAGAACCATTAAATAATCTATTGATTATACTCATGAGTTATGGTACAGGGACAACCAAAAAGGGAGCGTTTAAAATGCATGGGAAAAACATGAAGTGTTTTATTACGGTTTATGCATTTACGCCTTATATTCATATTGTGTTGAATATGGATTATTATATGCTCATGGTTTGGGAGTTGTTCTTGTAGGTACATTTTGGCATGATAAAGGGGCTAAGGCGGGTTGAGGCGGTGAGCTTGTGAAGAACGCTTTTGATAAGGAAGGACATGATTATTTTTGTATAGTGTCTACTCTAGGAGTAGTGTAAAGCTATAGTGAATAACATTCATTTGTTAGAGAATGTAATTAATCAATTTGAAAGTCCTTAACTTGTCATGTAATTCTTAAGGCTCAAAGTCTCAACACGAACTTTTATACTCTGATAATGTATGTTAGCTCTAATTATGCCTTTAATCCGCACTTAAGGAGCTAGGGTCCTTACAATCTCCTAAGCAAGTTCATGACTATAAAAATTTGTCTTGAAGTATCATCATCAAATAAGTTCTAAGGTACTCTAAGATGCCCAAAAACAATTCATCAAGTTCACAAACATTTTCACTACTATAAATGTAATTCACAAGATTATGACTCACATGTGCTTAATAAATTCCTCATCCTAGACATGCTACTCAAAACAAGATATTCACAAACAAGTCTTACAATCATCAAAACTCAAGTTGACATGTATAGTGAGACTAATATCATCATGGAATAGAGACCACCACTATGATTCATTCTTATCTTACTAATTGAACTCATTTTTAAGAAATTTTTTTGTTGGTTGATGTGACTAGAAATAGACACATCTAGTATGCTTAATTGTCTACGATTTGGTATATTTTGATGGATAAATTGATACATATGCTACCTAATCGTATATTTGTGTAAATGTATGGAAAGGTGAAGAAATCAAGCTAAAATGATGAAAGAAGCAATAAAGTTGAAGAAAATAGGGAAAAACCGGAATCCAAGACACATGTTGATCCTTTCTCCTCAAATTTTTATATGTTCGAGCCATGTTTTGAAAATGTGGTCCATATAAAAGTTGTAGAACTTTGAGTTATCTTCACGTGGACAGCTGATTCATCAAATTCGGAGTTCGTACAAGAAAGTTACGCCCCGTTCCGTCATCTGACTTATGTTCTTCATGTAGCATTCAGACCGAAGACTCCATGAAATTAAAATATGAAACTCGGCAGAAAAATGGAAGACAGACGTAATTACGCCATTATCAGGCGTAATTACGCCAATGCTACGGCATGTGTAGGCGTAGCTACGCCATTCGGAGGCGTCAATACGCCAGAAACGTGGGAAGCCCTAATTTTGACACATCATCAGGAGTCTTTACGCCATTTTCTGGCGTAGCTACGCCAACAGAGTTTTGGAAAGTGTAAAGACATTATTTCTTTCCTTCCAACATGGATTCTAACCTACTCCATCAGCCTCCCTATACATATATGGATGAAAATCAGACTAAAGAACATCTAGATAGTTAGGGTAGAGTAGTTTAGGATAGTTTTACAATTTTTCTCTCAATTTTGTTGAAGAACGCTACGAAGATCGAAACGAAGGCGGGATTGACACCTCCACGAGCGGAGATCGGATTAGTTTTCTTTCCTTTGTTTTTATTTATTGCTTTATCTTAGATTATGTCTAGCTAGTTTTAATTCTTGGTTGAGGAAGACAAATCCTTGGATTTTATTTATCTTGGGGAGATTCTTACGCTTTAATTATCAATTTTATTGAGTATCAAGAGTTTTTTCTGAATTTATTGATATGATTGTTGTGTTTGTTTATTGGATTGACAACCTAGTAACTTACAAGAAATCTAATTCTAAATTAGATATCAAATACGGAATCGTTTGATCCCTCTAATTTACGAAGCAACTAAGATTGATGAATTTCCGCTTGTGAGTTTGTTAAATTCTTAGGAAGAACACTTGACTAGATTAAACATAGACGCTTGGATTATGTTGTTTAGCTTCATCGATCTCACTAGTTCATAAGCTATCATCGATTTAAATCTTAATCGCTTGTATTTTGATTGATTGTTTGATAAGGGTTAAACTAGAACGCTTGGGCTTCTTAACTAAACGTAAGGTGAGATAGGACTTTGATTATTGGATTAAACATCCAACGATGAATATTCATATGAAAAATTGAATCTTTTGTGAATCAATGAAATAGATGATAATTCCAAGGAAGAGTTGACCGATACCAAGAATCGCTTTCATTAGTTTAATCTTTAGTTTTAATTTTAATTAGTATAATTCAACCTCACAACCCCATCATTTATTATTATTTTGTTTTGATTTTCATTAACACAAGAATTCACACCTCCTCGTGGGATCGATCCCTACTCACGCTACTACATTATTGTTATCAATCTTGAGGATTGAGTGGGGTTAATTTGGGCGTACACGATAAGCGCACACCAAATTTTGGCGCGTTGCCGGGGAGGCGTTGTATATTTTTGTGTTAATATTTTCTATTTTGTTTCTTTCTCTTTCTTTTCCCCCACCGCTACTCTTGTTTGTTCGTGCTTACAGGTTAATTTCTGAGTAATCCGATCTTTTCATGGAGGACTATAGGCGACTAGACGAATTGGAGTATCTTGTGCACCAACTTGGCGTAGGGAGTGGACAAAGAACATACAATTCAAATTGGAGTGATCATCCCAATCTCGACTATGACAATCAATGGATGAGCCCACCTCCACCTTACATGAAGTCCACCCTATCGCCATACATACCGCAATACCCGCCATGGCCACAACAACCTCAATACCATACCCCTGGTGAGTCTTTAGAGGATCTTGTTTCGACACTTAATGATAGAACTTTGCAATTCCAACAGGAATTCAGGGCTAGCACTCAGAATTTGGGTAACCAAATGTAGCAACTAATAAGATCGGCCGATCGGATAGCAGCACAAAAAGAGACCATGATTGCAATCGAATCATGGAGTGATGAAGAAGATGAGACTATGGAGAAGGTGGTACTGATGCCACCCGAGCTAGAAGAGGAGACACATGTGCCAATAGAAGAAAAGGAGTTTGTACATCCTACAACTCCGCAAGGTATGTTTCCAACTGAAAGCTATGTTGAATACTTAGATGAATCATGTGCTTTGGAAGAAGAGTCGGCGAAAGAGTACTGTGATGAAATGAATCCTTTTCGAAGACAACATCACCTTGGACAGTGGCAAAGAGGTAGAAACTCTAGAAACGATGGTACCGAGGCCATCAATACTTGAAGAACAAACAAAGGTTGAGGTGGATAACAAGGAATCTCCCCAGAATGAGATTCCCAAAGGCGAGCATAGGGGACAACAAGTTAAAGGATGCCACGAGGTAGATCTTGATCAACCTCAACTGACTTCTTTGGAGGAAGGCGACATAGTGAAAAGACAAAAACCCTCCAAGAGGTGCAAGGCGAATAGGCATCGCCTTAAGCGAGAGGACTGGCGTCGGGCCACCGACGTTAACAGGCGCTGCTTGGGAGGCAACCCAAGGTGAGTTAGTTTCCTTTCTCCCTTTTATTTTTTTATTGTTTTTTTTTAGTTAGACTTTTCTCTTTTCTTGTATTTTTGCCTTACATTGGGGACAATGTAAGTTTTAAGTATGGGGGAGGGATTAGTGGCGTGTTATTGTTTTTCTTATTTCAAAAATACAAAAAAATCGAAAAATTTGAAAATTTTGAGCTCATAGTTAGTAATGAACACATGCTTAGAATCACTAGCCCATGATGAAACCCAATTGATGGCATGCATGTTTTTGAACATAGGTGAATTGTTAACCTTGGAACACTTTGAACTCTAATGCAAAGTGTGATTTGACTTGGTAATTGAATATTTTGAGCAAGAATCCGCATGACTTGTGAAGTGTGCATAGCGTAGTGAAGATTTTGTGAATTTTGTGATAGTCTTAAGAAGTCTCTAATACATGCTAGAACTTAACTACATGATCTTTGAGGCGTATGTCTAGACTACTTGCGAACATGAAAGTGATATAGGCAATCTTTGATGCGTTTGAGTCTTTCAAGCCTACCATGTAAAGAAAATCAATCACTTGTACCCTTTTTGAGCTTTAAAGTAAAAGAATGGTTGTATGCTAAGCATACAAACAACCCCCATTCAACATTCTTTGACTAGCTTATCATCCGTCCCTAATAAGCTCAAATGTGATCTTAACCAACACCTTTGAAGGGAGTATGATGTGTTTCACTTATATGCACTTATGTAATCAATGATTCAAATGTTTGTGAGCTTCATTATCAAAAGAATGAAATGCATGAAAGGAAAGGGATGCCTTGAAAAGAATTAATACACATATGACTCCAAGGGGAGCCAAGTCACAAAAGAAAAAAAAAGATTAAAGTTTACATTGCAAAAATCATGCAAGAAGAGGAGCTAATTATTGTGCATATCACCATACTCTCTTGTTTGATGCATCTTTTCCCTTTCTTTCATAAGCCAATACCTAGGCCAAGCTACAAGCTAATAAAGACCTACTTGATTTGTTCTTGCAAGTGGCTAAGATAGTGGAGAAGAGTGTGTAATTGAGCTTATACTTGTGTTAGTGTATAACTTGAACTATTGTGAGTTTACATCTATTGGATCTATAATTTGTACATGACACTTGTTCAAGACCACACACGCACGTTCACTTCTTTGTTGGGTACGAAATGTTTAGGGATTGAACTTGTTCCACTGTTAATTTTTCACCGCCTTTCATTAATATTCATGTTTATAATTGTTGAGGCATAAAAGTGAGGACAAGTTATTTTGTTATGATGCTATGAGCCAAACAAAAATATTGTAGTTTTGTCTGATTTACTCGAGGTCGAGTAATGTTTAAGTATGGGGGTATTTGTTGTGACTAGAAATAGACACATCTAGTATGCTTAATTGTCTACGATTTGGTATATTTTGATGGATAAATTGATACATATGCTACCTAATCGTATATGTAAATGTAGGGAAAGGTGAAGAAATCAAGCTAAAATGATGAAAGAAGCAATAAAGTTGAAGAAAAGAGGAAAAAAACCGGAATCCAAGACACATGTTGCTCCTTTATCCTCATATTTCTATATGTTCTAGCCATGTTTTGGAAATGTGGCATATAAAAGTTGTAGAACATTGAGTTATCTTCGCGTGAACAACTGATTCATTGAATTTGGAGTTTGTACAAGAAAGTTACGGCTAAAATACGAAACTCGCCAGAAAAATGGAAGACAGTCGTAATTACGCCATTATCAGGCTTAAGTATGCCAATGCTATGGCATGTGTAGGCGTAGCTACGCCATTCGGAGGCGTAAATACGACAGAAATGCGGGAAGCCATAATTTTGACACATCATCAGTCGTCTTTACACCATTTTATGGCGTAGCTACGCCAGCAGAGTTTTGGATAGTATAAAGACTTGATTTCTTTCCTTCCCACATGGATTCTAACCTACTCCATCAGCCTCCCTATACATATATGGACGAAAATCAGACTAAAGAACATCTAGATAGTTAGGGTAGAGTAGTTTAGGATAGTTTTACAATTTTTCTCTCAATTTTGTTGAAGAGCGCTACGAAGACCGAAACGAAGGCGAGATTGACACCTCGACGAGCGGAGATCGGATTGGTTTTCTTTCCTTTGTTTTTATTTATTGCTTTATCTTATATTATGTCTAGCTAGTTTTAATTCTTGGTTGAGGAAGACAAATCCGTGGATTTTATTTATCTTGGGGAGATTCTTACGTTTTAATTATCAATTTTATTGAGTATCAAGAGTTTTTCTGATTTATTGATATGATTGTCGTGTTTGTTTATTGGATCGACAACCTAGTAACTTGCATGAAATCCAATGCTAAATTAGATATCAAATACGGAATTGTTTGATCCCTCTAATTTACGAAGCAACTAAGATTGATGAATTTCCGCTTGTGAGTTTGTTAAATTCTTAGGAAGAACACTTGACTAGATTAAACATAGGCGCTTGGATTATGTTGTTTAGCTTGATCGATCTCACTAGTTCATATGCTATCATCGATTTAAATCTTAATCTCTTGTATTTTTATTGATTGTTTGATAAGGGTTAAACTAGAACGCTTGGGCTACTTAACTAAACGTAAGGTGAGATATGACTTTGATTATTGGATTAAACATCCAACGATGAATATTCATATGAAAATTGAATCTTTTGTGAATCAATGAAATAGATGATAATTCCAAGGAAGAGTTGACCGATACCAAGAATCGCTTTCATTAGTTTAATCTTTAGTTTTAATTTTAATTAGTATAATTCAACCTCACAACCCCATCATTTATTATTATTTTGTTTTGATTTTTATTAACACAAGAATTCACACCTCCTCCTGGGATCGATTCCTACTCACGCTACTACATTATTGTTATCAATATTGAGGATTGAGTGGGGTTAATTTGGGCGTACACGATAAGCGCCTACCATTGGTGCTCAAAGAATGATAAATTTCCAAATAAGAAGCATGACACATTAATGCACTCCCCCAAACTTAATTCATGCATTGTCCTCAATGTAATGGTAATGGAAAATAAGACAAAACATTTACCTTTGACAACGGCTGTGAGTGATCATTGTCCAATTCCTTGCCAGCTCGTGGGACATATTGTTAGAACACGTCACATCACACATGGAGTCTCTCACCATAATCAAAATAAAAGCAAAAAAAAAACAAACCAAAACAAACCAAAACAAAGCAAAAATATAAGAAAAAGTTCTTGATTTATAGTCCCAAGCTGTACTTTTTACCATGTAGGCTCAAGTGCCGCAAAGGCCATTGGGGGATGATTTTCATCCGCCATGTGGTAACATCGTAGCCACTTTTCTTTCACAGTGAATAGTGCCTCATGGTCATCTCTCAGTTTGAAGGTATCGAATGGTAGAACATCGACAACTTTGAACGGTCCAGCCCATGGTGCGTCAGACTTCCATGGAAATAGTCGCATATTTTTCCTATTCATTTGAACTAAGTCACCTTCACGGAATTTGCCTCCTCCTTGATGGGCCATTGGTGTGACCTCCACCTTCTTATCGCTCTTAACCTGCATCGCATCAACAGATAGTGTATCAATTATATTGCTACTAAAACATCGGTGCTCAGCGCGTGTAGTGTTCAAAGCTTTGAACATGTCAAAATTAACTTGATCCCCCCTACTCAGAGGATCAACTTCCCTTCTTGGACATCAATCAATGCCCTTCCAGTAGCTAAGAACGGTCATCCTAGAATCAGAGGCATGTTTGCATCTTCAGTTATGTCCAACATGATAAAATCCAATGGAATGGTGAATTTATCAACCTTGACCAGTACATCCTCCACCATCCAATGAGGGTACTTGATGGACTTGTCCGCCATCTACAGTGAAACATTGATCGCTTTGAGCTCTCCTAAGCCCAGCTTCCTGTACACAGACAAAGGCATTAAATTGATACTCGATCCCAAATCACATAAAGATTTATTAAGAGATTTAGAATTGATTTTACAAGGTATAGTGAAACTCCCTTGATCCTTTAACTTTGGAGGTGAATCATTTTGAATGACAGCAGAACACTCCTCAGTTAAGTTTATCATCTCGTGCTCTCCCAGTTTTCGCATTTTTTGTTCTCATAATCCCTTTCGAAAACTTAGCATAATTCGACATGTGCTGGATAGCATCAATGAATGGCATCTCAATATGGAGATTCTTTATCAATTCTAAAAACTTAGCAAACTTAGCATCTATTTTTGCTCTCTTGTATGCAGCAGGGAAATGGAGTGGGACGTCTACCTTAGCAGGTGTGATGGGTGTAGGGGTCTTAGTAAACTTAACTTTGTCGCGTGTTTGATCATCTTCTTTCTTGATGTCCGCCTCGCCTTTCAACTCAATGTATGCATCCTTCTTCTCAGCGACCTCCTTTCCGCTCCTCAACGTGATTGCATGGACTTGCTCCTTAGGGTTCATCTCAGTGTCACCAGATGGTGATACTTGTGCTCATCCGGCTACAATCTTTGCTAGCTGTCCCACTTGGACTTCCAAGTTCTTTGATTATGCCTCGTGATTGTTCATCCTTGTTTCAGCTGACGATATGAACTTGGTTAGTAGCTCCTCCATGCTTGTCTTTGGTGCATAGCCCGGTGGTGGTTGGGGATAGTTCCTCGGCCCTGTATTGTACGTATTCGAGTAAGGGTAGGTCTGTGGTGGTCGGTTCCCTACAAAGTTAACAGTTTCATTAGTTGTAACGAAAGGGTTACCTACTTGGCATTCCGTGCTCGGATGTCCTCATTGGCAAAGTTTGCATGTAACAGTTTGAACTTGCATTGCATGCATGCTCAAACTACCGATCTTCTTGTGACGCGCTTCCAACTGAGAACCTATGGCAGTGACTTCACTAACTTGATGGAAACCGGCTTGCTTCTTTGGCACGTTCCTATCAGACTGCCATTGACAGCTATTAGCAAACATCTCCTCCAAAAGCGTATAAGCCTCCTCGGGCGTCTTCCTCATCAAATTACCTCATGCTGCTGCATCAATCATAGAACGATTATCAGAAAATAAACCGTTATAAAACGTTTGTAACTGCAGCCAGATAGGGAGGCCATGATGTGGGCATCTCCGCAGTAGATCCTTGAAGCGCTCCCATGCTTCATACAGTGTCTCGGGATCGTATTGGGCAAACGTTATGATGTCATTGAGCATCTTGGCCATCTTGGATGGTGGAAAGAACTTTGACAAGAATAATTGTGCCATCCATCCCACGTAGTAATCGAACCTGCAGCAATGATTGTAACCACGATTTATCTTTATCACGTAAAGAGAATGGAAACAAACGTAACCTGATACCGTCGTCAGTAACGCCATTATGTTTAAAGGTATCATAAATCTCCAAGAAGTTGGAGATGCATGCAGTTGGATCATCAGTAGCTGCTCCCCCAAACTGGACCGTTGGATCATCTGTATAATAGCAGGCTTGATCTCGAAACTGTTAGCCTGGATGGTTGGTCTCGTGATACTCGACAGTGATCCATTGAAATGAAGGGTGGGCATAATCCATAAGTGACCTTGCAATTGGTGGTACTGGAACCTCCTCGTTAGTAGATATGTGTGCTCTTGCTTGCCTTAGCCTCATTTGACACGTGCGTTCGATTCGGGGTCAAATGGCTCGAGTGTAGGCTTGCTACTCCTTAGCATGCACTAAGAGATAAAAACCTACAAAAAAATTCACACAAGAACAATAGAAAAGCAAGAAAATCGAAAATAACAAAAGAAGAAAAACAAATGACTAAACTACAGTCAAATAATCTCGTTTGATATTATTAAAAGTAGTCCCCGGCAACGGCGCCAAAAACTTGATCGCTATTATTTTAAACAGTATTTTTCAGTGTAGCAATTGTGTACCACAAGTGCACGGTGTCAAGTTTTAGTATAATGATCTAAAAGTAAGGATTGTTGATCCCACGAGGACTAGAAAATAATTACCAAACTCCACTAGTTTAACTATATTTAGTCTACGATAACTGGTTGTAAATATTAAACTAACGTGACATATTAACTCAATAATTAACCCAAGCAAACGGTGATGAATAAGAATCAAAAGAAGCAATTATCAAGACTTTCGGTTCACCTATGTAATCCCCCACAACTCGCCTATTAATTAAGAATTAAATTCAAACAATCTAAGCTGACGAGTTCTCATATTGCACTTGTTATACCTTGGTCCGGCTATAACAAATCTAATACTAACGTTGCAATAAGCTACTCTCGTATCCTTATTGAACAATTAATATTGTAAGTTGATCTATGAAAACTTTTAGCTTTCGATTACTGGATATCTATAGCTATCACACGTGTATTTGACTTCATCTCTCGATATCAATCTGAAATCCACGGCATAAATCACTATATCGAATCACAATTTTATCTCTCGATCTCAATTGTAATTTACTATCATTCAAGGATGGCCAAACCCTTAAAAGCATGAAGAACAATGATCCATGCACTTAAAAATATAAGAATCAATCAAAAGATTCAAATGTAAATCATGGGTTCATACAAAGGATCCCCTAAGTCTTGATAAAAAACTAGCCAACAATCTTCATCAAATAACAATGCATCAACATGTTTTGCAACATTCTAAACATTAAAATCTAATGAAAACATAGAACTAGAGTTAGAAATATGGAAATAACGAGAGGCGTTGACTCCTTGCGTTGCTCCGTCGTCCCGTCTCTTCCGATGCGTCTTCTCTTCAACGGTTATGGTGTATGGATGGTTGGGGATGAAGGAGAATGATGGAGGCTGCTTGTTTTAGGGTTTATTATGAGCCAAAAGTCCCCAAAAAATGTCTGAAATCTTCTATTATATCATGTTGGAGGAGTTTCAAGTAAGTTGGACACAAAATAACCAAGATGGAAACAAAATTCCGAAATTTCCGAGTCGAGGCAATCGATCACTTCAAATGAAGCGATCGATCGCATTTTGCTACTGTCTCAAGGCGATCTATCCCCTCATTTGAAGCGATCGATCGCTTCCTCTGATTTCCAGCAAAATACGATTTCATCCATCCTTTTCCATGTTGCTCGCTTTGGTCCTTTTTTATCATTTTAAGCCTATTTCCTCCAGTTTCATGCATTTGGACCTAGATTCCAATATACAAATATATACCAAAACACGTAATATTTTCCAGGAATCACTACAAAAATGCCCATAATCTTATATCAAATTAAGTGTAGAAAGTACACTTATCAATTGGCATAACCCTACGGAGGCAAGCCAATTATACATTCTCAAGTCAAATTAATTCATCCAAGGATGGTAATGTCCGTCAAAACACGAGGGTGAGCAATCTTTAAGGTTAACATGACACACTCATAATTAAATGGCAGTTAAACATAAAGTTTCAGTACCAGATTCCCCCCACGAGGTTGAGACAGGACATCATGATATGAATAGCTCATCACTTAACTGTTGTTGGAATGCAGGAAGCAACAAACTCTTTTGAGCCCTCTTTTCAGTTTGATATTATAAATTTTGAATCATATTTAAAAGAGATATTTAATTTATTTTAAAATCTCATCAAGTGTCCGTTTGCTGGCACCGATCAATCTGTAAAATGCGTAGCTTGATCTAAAAATCTAGGAATTACCGATCGATCGGTAGCCCATTTACCAATAGATCGGTAGACGATAGAATTTTTAGATTTTTTTTTCATTTTGAAGAGTTTGAGTCCAACAAGAAAGTTTACTCCTCCCCCACTATAAATACGAGTTGATGACAAAACTATGAGAATTGAACCACACTTATAACATCCAATGCCTCCTTCCATCAAAATACACATCCATCACTTTCACCAACCTTCATCCATAATTCATCCTAGGATTTGGAACAAGCCAACAAGGAGATTCAATGAGACGATCGAGAAAGAAGCAAGAGAGGAAGCGAGTGTTTACAAACAGGGTCGATGCCGGGAGTTTATTCTTGTCTTTAAACATTAGTTTTAGTTTATTTTGATGTCTTTCAATTTAATGATGAGATCAAATACATGTGTGATTGTAATAGATTACCCAAGTCGAATGCTAGTAGTTTTCACAAATCCTAATGCAATATTGATTGTTCAGTAAGGACTCAGGAGTGTCTTATTTAACGTTAATATTAGGTTGGGTATAGCTTGACCATAGTATATTGAATAATTTAGAAAAACTTTTTGTTGGGATATGCCCTAAGACAACTCATTAGATGATTGTTTATGACATACAATGTATTATGGTTTTGTAAATGACAATTCATTATTATCTATTATTCGAGTATCTGTGAAATCTGACTTAATATATAAGTTAATGTCCTTAGAATAATATTGTATTGTTCTTAAAGATTGTCCATAGTCAAGTGTTATCATGAATCGGGATAATGATAATGCATTGAGACTAGTATATTTTGATTGATGAATTGTTCATAGATATGAGATATCAAATCAACATATGGGTACATGTTAGAGAACGATGTACTGGACAGACCCACCATGAGAATGCTACATGGATAGTTATATGAACGTCATAAGCAATTCTCATAGTGATAATAATGTATGTAATCCCTACGACTTGAGATCACCAGAGATTCCAACATAAGGAGTCATGTATCTTGATATTGTCAAACGTTACCTGTAACAGGGTAAACTATAAAGACAATCATTGGATACACCACGAATTATGTAGAGGGATGTTGAGTGATCAAGAAAGGATTTGTCCCTCCTATATAACAGGAGAAGTGTTTGGGCCCTTGATCAAGTAAGACTAAAATGCATGGCCGTGCTTGAATGAGTCGATATGTGATATTGAGCTTATTCGTTTATTCTAGTTCTACTTGGGGATCAAGAAATAAAAGATTGAATATATGAGTATGACCATTCCATGACTCGTGTTCAATCTAAACACAATGGACAAAGGGATTAAGTTACATGGTTAATGTTATCACAGTCCGTAGGTTATGTCGAGTCAATGACATTCTTGTAATTTGGGTAGCCTTGATGTGTTGCTAGATACCGCTCATTGCTTGTGACATAAAATTAGATTTTATGCTACTGCCAACATTACAAGATCCTATCGGGTCGCACAAAAGATTAAATCGATAAAGGGAGATAAAATTCATTGGATGAATTAATTAGGGAAATTTACATTTAAGTACTCTTACCAAACAAGTTTTTGACATAAATCTCCATTTTTAAAAAGTGTACAAATAAATGCAGGGAGGAAAAATATCTTTTCACATAAGTCCATTTTCCAAACTTTGTTTAAAAAAAGGTCTTTTCCATTCCCTAAATACCCCTACTTTTTGCATTCTCTCTCCTACTTTTTGCATTCTCTCTCTTCCTTTTTAAATTGTATATACTCTTTTTTAAACCTACGTTTTGTTTCTCTAACCTACTTTTTGCATTCTTTCTCCTCTATTTCCCATTAATTTTTTTTTTAAAAATGATATTTACGATTGCAATTAAAATTTAAAAAATAACCGGCGCATGTAAATTATAACTGGTACAAAATTATAAGTAAAATTTAAAAAATAACTTGCGCATGTAAATTATAAATGGTACAAAATTATAATTAAAATTTAAAAAATAACCTGCGGATGTAAATTATAACTGGTACAAAATTATAATGGTACATGTAAATTATAATTAATGCATGTAATTTTATATGTTGGATCGGAATCATAACTGATGCATATAAATTATAACTGGTGCATATAATTATAACTGATACATGCAAATTATAACAGGTGCATGTAATTATAACTGGTGCATATAATTATAACTTGTGCATGCAAATTATAACTGGAGCTTGCAAATTATAACTGGTGCATGTAATTATAACTGGTGCATGAAAATTATAGCTCCTTCATGTAATTATAACTGGTGCAAGCAAATTATAACTGGTGCATGTAATTATAACTGGTGCGTGTAAATTATAACTGGTGCATGTAATTATAACTGGTGCATGTAAATTATAACTGATGCATGCAAATTATAACTGGTGCATGTAATTATAACTGGTAAATTGAATTTATAATGGGTGCATGTAATTATAACTGGTGCATGTAAATTATAACTGATGCATGAAAATTATAACTGGTGCTTGTAATTATAACTGGTGCATGCAAATTATAACTGGTGCATGTAATTATAACTGGTGCATGTAAATTATAACTGGTGCATGCAAATTATAACTCGTGCATGTAGTTATAACTGGTGCACGTAAATTATGACTGGTGCATGAAAATTATGACTGGTGCATGTAATTATAACTGATGCTTGCAAATTATAACTGGTGCATGTCATTATAACTGATGCATGTAATTATAACTGGTGCGTGTAAATTATAACTGAAGCATGTAATTATAACTGGTGCATGCAAATTATAAATGGTGCATGCAAATTATAACTGGTGCATGCAAATTATAACTGGTGCATGTAAATTATAACTGGTGCATGTAATTATAACTGGCGCATGCAAATTATAACTGGTGCATGCAAATTATAACTGGTGCATGTAATTATAACTGGTGCATGTAAATTATGACTGGTGCAAGGAAATTATAACTGGTGCATGTAATTATAACTGATGCTTGCAAATAACTGGTGCATGTCATTATAACTGGTGCATGTAATTATAACTGGTGCATGTAAATTATAACTGGTGCATGTAATTATAACTGGTGCATTCAAATTATAACTGGTGCATGCAAATTATAACTGGTGCATGTAATTATAACTGGTGCATGTAAATTATGACTGGTGCATGGAAATTATAACCGGTGCATGTAATTAACTGATGCTTGCAAATTATAACTGGTGCATGTCATTATAACTGGTGATGTAATTATAACTGTGCATGTAAATTATAACTGGTGCATGTAATTATAACTCGTGCATGTAAATTATAAATGGTGCATCCAAATTATAACTGGTGCATGTAATTAATAACTGGTACTTGTAAATTATAACTGATGCATGTAATTATAACTGGTGAATGTAAATTATAACTGGTGCATGCAAATTATAACTGTTGCATGTAATTATAACTGGTGCATGTCAATTATAACTGATGCATGTAATTATAACTGGTGCATGTAATTATAACTGGTGCATGCAAATTATAACTGGTGCATGTAATTATTACTGGTGCATGAAAATTATAACTGGTGCATGTAATTATAACTGGTGCATGTAAATTATAACTGGTGCATGTAAATTATAACTTGTGCATTTAATTATAACTGGTGCATGTAAATTATAACTGGTGCATGTAAATTATAACTGGTGCATGTAATTATAACTGGTGCATGTAAATTATAACTGGTGCATGAGAATTATAGCTGATGCATGTAATTATAACTAGTGCATGTAAATTGTAACTGATGCATGTAATTATAACATGTGCATGTAAATTATAACTGGTGCATCTAATTATAATTGGTGCATGTAAATTATAACTGGTGCATGTAATTATAACTCATACATGTAAATTATAACTGATGCATGTAAATTATAACTGGTGCATGTAATTATAACTGGTGCATGTAAATTATAACTGGTGCATGAGAATTATAGCTGATGCATGTAATTATAACTAGTGCATGTAAATTGTAACTGATGCATGTAATTATAACATGTGCATGTAAATTATAACTGGTGCATCTAATTATAATTGGTGCATGTAAATTATAACTGGTGCATGTAATTATAACTCATACATGTAAATTATAACTGATGCATGTAAATTATAACTGGTGCATGTAATTATAACTGGTGCATGTAATTATAACTGGTGCATGTAAATTATAACTGGTGCATGTAACTATAACTGGTGCATGTAAATTATAACTGTTGCATGTAAATTATAACTGGTGCATGTAAATTGTAACTGGTGCATATAATTATAACTAGTGATAAATAACAACTGGTGCATTTAATTATACAGGTGCATGCAAATTATAACTGGTGCATGAAAATTATAACTAGTGCATCTAATTATAACTGGTGCATGTAAATTGTAACTGGTGCGTGTAATTATAATTGGTGCATGTAAATTATAACGGGTGCATGTAATTATAACTGGTGCATCTAATTATAACTGGTGCATGTAAATTGTAACTGGTGCATGTAATTATAACTGGTGCATGTAAATTATAACTGGTGGATGAAATTAAAACTGGTGCATCTAATTATAACTGATGCATGTAAATTGTAACTGGTGCATATAATTATAACCGGTGCATGTAAATTATAACTTGTGCATGTAATTATAACTGGTGCATGTAAAATGGTGCATGTAAATTATAACTTGTGGTTGTAATTATAAATGGTGCATGTAATTATAACTTTTGCATGCAAATTATAACTGGTGCTTGGAAATTATAACTGGTGCATGTAATTATAACTGGTGCATGTATTTTATAAATGGTGCCTGCAAATTATAGTTGGTGCATGTAAATTATAACTGGTGCATGCAAATTTTAACTGGTGCATGAAATTATAATTGGTGCATGTAAATTATAACTGGTGCATGAAAATTATAACTGGTTCATGTAATTATAACTGGTGCATGCAAATTATAACTGGAGAATGTAATTATAACTGGTGCATGCAAATTATAATGGGTGCATGTAATTATAACTGGTGCATGTAAATTATAACTGATGCATGAGAATTATAACTGGTGCATGTAAATTATAATTGATGCATGTAAATTGTAACTGGTGCATGTAATTATAACTGGTGCATGTAATTATAATTCATGCATTTAAATTATAACTGGTGCATGTAATTATAACTGGTGCATGTAAATTGTAACTGGAGCATGTAATTATAACTGGTGCATGTAAATTATAACTGGTGCATGTAATTATAACTGGTGCATGTAAATTATTCTGGTGCATGTAAATTATAACTGGGGCATGTAATTATAACTGGTGCATGTAAATTAGAACCGGTGCATGTAATTATAACCGGTGCATGTAATTATAACCGGTGCATGTAATTATAACTGGTGCATGTAAATTATAACTGTTGCATGTAAATTATAATTGGTGCCTGCAAATTATAACTGCTGCATTTAATTATAACTGGTGCATGTAATTATAACTGGTGCATCTAATTATAACTGGTGCATGAGAATTATAAATGGTGCATTTAATTATAACTGGTGCATATAATTATAACTGCTGCATGTAAATTGTAACTGGAGCATTTAATTATAACTGGTGCATGTAAAGTATAACAGGTGCATGTAATTATAACTGGTGCATCTAATTCCAACTGGTGCATGTAAATTATAACTGGTGCATATAATTATAACCGGTGCATGTAAATTCTAACTGGTGCATGTAATTATAACTGGTGCATGTAAATTATAACTTGTGCATGTAATTATAACTAGTGCATGTAAATTATAACTGGTGCATGTAAATTATAACTTGTGGATGTAATTATAACTGGTGCATGTAAAGTATAACTAGTGCATGTAATTATAACTGGTACATGCAAATTATAACTGGTGCATGTAATTATAACTGGTGCATGAAAATTATAACTAGTGCATGTAATTATAACTGGTGCATGTATTTTATAACTGGTGTATGCAAATTATAACTGGTGCATGTAAATTATAACTGGTGCATGCAAAATTTAACTGGTGTATGAAATTATAATCGGTGCATGTAAATTATAACTGGTGCATGCAAATTATAACTGGTGCATGTAATTATAACTGGTGCATGCTAATTATAAGTGGTGCATGTAATTATTACTGGTGCATGCAAATTATAATGGGTGCATGTAATTATAACTGGTGCATGTAAATTATAACTGGTGCCTGAGAATTATAACTGGTGCATGTAATTATAATTGGTGCATGTAAATTGTAACTGGTGCATGTAATTATAACTGGTGCATGTAAATTATAACTGATGCATGTAATTATAACTGGTGCATGTAAATTATAAACTGGTGCATGTAATTATAACTGGTGCATGTAAATTATAACTGGTTCATGTAATTATAACTGGTCCATGTAAATTATTATCGGCGCTTGTAATTATTACTGGTGCATGTAAATTATAACTGGTGCATGTAAATTATAACTGATGCATGTAATTATAACTGGTGCATGTAATTATAACTGGTGCATGCAAATTATAACTGGTGCATGGAATTATAACTGGTGCATGTAAATTATAACTGGTGCATAGAATTATAACTGGTGCATGTAAATTATAACTGGTGCATGTAATTATAACTGGTGCATGTAAATTATAACTGGTGCATGTAATTATAACTGGTGCATGTAATTATAACTGGTGCAAGTAAATTATAACTGGTGCATGTAATTATAACTGGTGCATATAAATTATAACTGGTGCATGTAATTATAACTGGTGTATGTAAATTATAATTGTTGCAAGTAAATTATAACTGATGCATGTAATTATAACTGGTGCATGTATTTTATAACTGGTGCATGCAAATTATAGTTGGTGCATGTAAATTATAACTGGTGCATGCAAATTTTAACTGGTGCATGAAATTATAATTGGTGCATGTAAATTATAACTGGTGCATGCAAATTATAACTGGTGCATGTAATTATAACTGGTGCATGCAAATTTTAACTGGTGCATGTAATTATAACTGGTGAATGCAAATTATAATGGGTGCATGTAATTATAACTGGTGCATGTAAATTATAACTGATGCATGAGAATTATAACTGGTGCATGTAAATTATAACTGATGCATGTAAATTGTAACTGGTGCATGTAAATTATAACTAAACATTAAAAACATACCAGAGAATAGTTCCGGATAGTGCTGCACCATATGCCGTTCCGTCTCCCACGTAGCCTCCTCGACACCCCGACGATCCCACTGAACTTTGACCATCGGTATAACTTTACTTCGTAGTCTGCGATCCTCACGATCCAGAATTCTGACCGGTCGTTCAACGTAGGATACATCTGAATCCAACTGCACTTCAGTAGGCTGTAAAACATGAGACGGGTCTGGCTCATACTTTCTCAACATAGAGACATGGAAAACATCGTGTATGCCAGATAAAGATGGCGGTAGAGCCAAACGATAAGCTAATGTACCGATACGCTGTAAAACTTCATATGGCCCAACATACCTCGGAGATAACTTTCCCCGCATCCCAAAACGAACCACACCCCTGAAGGGCGAGATTTTTAAGAAGACCCTGTCTCCTAACTGGAATTCTAGTGGTCGTCGCCGCTTATTGGCATTGGCTGCTTGCCTATCTTGGGCCGCTTTCATCTTTTGGCGTATCATCTTAATCTTACCTTCCATATCCTTGATCATATCCGGTCCTCCGACCGCTTTGCTAGTCAAGTCCTCCCAATACAGCGGTGATCTACATCGTCGTCCATACAGAGCTTCAAAAGGGGCCATTTGAATGCTCGCTTGATAACTGTTGTTATAGGAGAACTCTACCAGCGGCACTGAATCCTGCCACGGAGTATCAAACTCCAAAATACATGCCCTCAACATGTCCTCGAGCGTCTGAATGGTACGCTCTGTTTGGTCGTCGGTCTGAGGGTGATAGGCCGTACTCAGTCTCACCTCTGTGCCCAAAGCTGTCTGAAGACCCTCCCAGAAATGTGAAGTGAACCCCGGGTCCCTGTCAGACACTATCGAGACTGGAATACCATGCAATCTCACCACATCCCGTATATACATTTGGGCCATCTTTAAGTATGTATACGACATACTGTAAGGGATGAAATGAGCCGTCTTCGTCAGCCTATCTACGATCACCCAGATCGCGTCAAATCCTGAGGCCGTCCTCGGTAAGTGGGTCACGAAGTCCATAGATATATGCTCCCACTTCCATTCACGCACCTCTAAGCTCTTCAGCTCTCCACCAGGCCTCTGCCTCTCTGCCTTTACCTGCTGGCAGATCAAACATCTTTTAACAAAAATGATTACCTCACGCTTCATGCGTCTCCACCAGAATTGATCGCATAGATCTTTGTACATCTTCTTTCCCCCTGGGTGGATACTGAACCGACTACTGTGGGCTCGCTCCAATATTCCTCTACGCAGTTCTGGTGTATCTGGGACTACCCATCGGTTGCCCAGTCTCAAAGAGTCATCTTCAGCCACTCTGAACTTGGATGGCTGACCCTGAAGTATCAATGATGTCCATCTCTGAATCTCACTATCCAACTTCTGGGCCTTCCTGATTGCCTCAAATATATCTGGCTCCGCCAATAAGGTCGACACTCGCACAGGCGACGTGTCTACATCGAAGTCATAGCCCAGATGGCAGTAAGAAGTCATCAAAGCTGACAGACACATGACATCCTCTGCAGTACTCTTCACCTTCCGACTTAAGGCATCTGCTATCAGGTTCGCTTTACCTGGATGGTACTCAATTTCACAATCATAGTCTTTGAGCAAATCCATCCACCTTCTTTGCCTCATATTCAACTCTGCCTGAGTGAATAAGAACTTCAGGCTCTTATGATCCGTATATATAGTGAAGGACGTGCCATACAAGTAATGCCTCCAGATTTTTAAGGCAAATATGATGGCCGCCAGTTCCAAATCATGCACTGGATACCTGGCTTCGTGTGGCTTCAGTTGCCTCGATGCATAAGCCACTACATGCTTATCTTGCATCAACACACAGCCCAAACCCTGTAATGATGCATCCGTATACAAGGCGAATCTCTTATCTTCAGACGGAATCACCAGCACAGGCGCTGTAGTCAAACGACGCTTCAGCTCTTGGAAGCTTTCCTCACAAGCTTCAGACCAAAAGAAGGGGACTCCTTTCTGAGTCAGCTGTGTCAGGGGTTTGGCAATCTTCGAAAAACCCTCGACGAAACGTCGGTAATATCCTGCCAAACCGAGAAAACTCCTTATCTCAGGTACAGAAGTGGGTGTAGCCCACTCCATCACAGCTTCAATCTTCTTGGGATCCACAGATATCCCATGGCTAGATATGACATGGCCTAAGAATACCACGCTGTCCAACCAGAACTCGCACTTGCTAAGCTTTGCATATAACTGATGATCCCTAAGGATCTGAAGCACTATCCTCAAGTGCCTTACATGCTCTTCTTCAGTTCGAGAGTAAATAAGTATGTCGTCAATGAAGACTACGACGAACTGATCCAAATATGGCTGGAACACCCTGTTCATCAAACTCATGAAGACAGCTGGGGCATTCGTCACCCCAAAAGGCATGACCAGGAATTCATAGTGCCCATATCTAGTCCTGAAAGCCGTCTTCTGAACATCATCTTCTCTTACTCGAATCTGATGGTACCCCGACCTCAGATCGATCTTACTGTAGAGCCTCGTACCCTGCAACTGATCGAACAAGTCATCGATCCTCGGAAGTGGATACTTGTTCTTTACTGTAGCTTTGTTCAGCTGCCTATAGTCAATGCATAGACGCATCGATCCATCTTTCTTCTTAACAAATAAGACAGGCGCACCCCATGGTGATACGCTAGGGCGTATGTAGCCTTTGTCTAGGAGCTCTTGCATTTGAATCTTTAGCTCTCTTAGCTCCGCTGGTGCCATCCTATACGGGGCACGAGAAATTGCAGACGTCCCTGGTAGCAACTCAATCCCAAACTCGACCTCTCTCGTCGGTGGGAATCCGGGAATCTCCTCCGGAAAGACATCAGGAAACTCCGCCACTACGGGCACATCCTCAACCTTTAATTCCTTCCTCTTATCCGTCATATCAACAGCATAGATAAGATATCCTGCATGACCTCGTTCCAATAGCTGTGTCATCTTGACAACAGATATTAACGGAATCTTCGGACGGGAACCATCCCCATAAAATGTCCACTGGACTCCCAATACAGATCTAAATCGGACAGTCCTCTGCCTGCAGTCTACCACTGCCTGATACTTGTTCAGAACATCGATGCCCACAATGCAATCGAAGTCTGTCATTCCCAGCACAATCAAATCTGATCTTAGCTCATTATCCTCAAAATAAATGAGGCCATCATAGACAATCTGATCCGTAGTCAAACTTCTTCCAGCGGGGGTCGAGACCATAAGAGGCAGGGGGACGGAGAAGTGCATATGTGGTGCCTTTCAACAAAACTCGTCGACACAAAAGAGTGTGACGCACCTGTGTCTATCAATATAAGAGCAGGGTGCGTAAATAAAAGACACGTACCCGCTATAACTTCCTCCGGGGCCGCTGTAGCCTGCTCCCTCGTCAAAGCATACACCTGTCCCTGAGGTGGCTCCGCGGGCTGACCTCCATACTGTCTTGGCACAAAAGGTGGCCGGTGTTGTGCCGTTCTGTCCGCAGGTCTCCCCGTAGAGCTCTGCTGTCTTCCCCTATTGGGACACCGCCGAGCAAAGTGGCCTCTGTCGCCACAGACATAACATCCTATGCAGTCCTTTGCCAAATGTGGTTGCCCACAAAGAGTGCACTGAACTCTTCCAGATCTGTCTCCCTGAGACTGTCCTCTCCCAGATGGAGCATCATTCCTACCTTTCCATTTCCATCGATTCTCGGGCTTCTTGCCACTGAATCTCGATGCCGAAGTGTTCCCCCTAGGCTTAAACTGATCACCCCTGGGCTTCAAATTGTCAGAAGTGGATCTCTGAGGGGGTGCTGGAGGTGGCACTGCATCGGGATATGCACCGACTCCCAGTTCAGCTAGCTCAGCTCGCGAGAGTGCATCATCAAAACAGGCAGTGCCATAAGTGATCACCTTGTAATACAGTTCAGGCCTTAAGCCCTTCATGAAGTTCCGCATCTTCGCTTGAGTGCTTGCAGCAATGTGTGGCACATATCGTAGTAAGGAACAGTAATGTAGAGCATAGTTAGATACAGGCATGGTACCTTGTCTTAAACTGGTAAACTCATCCTCCTTGGCCTGTCTTACAGCGGCTGAGAAATAGCGGTTTAGAAACCGCGTTCGGAACATCTTCCAATTCACTTCCTGTCCCAGAGCCTCTTGCTCAATCACTGTGGTTTTCCACCACATCAGTGCCTTCTTGGACAGCTGAAATTCTGCTAATCTGATCCAGGCCGTCTTTGCACAAGGCGCTGCCAAAAATATCTGTTCGATCCTCTCTAACCATTCCTCAGCTTTCTCTCCTGATTCAGTTCCCTCGAACATCGGAGGTCGATACATCATAAACTGAGCCAAGCTCAATTCCCCAGGTAGCAACTGCTGTTCAGAGGGTTCCTCTCCCAAGGCTGGTGGTGGCAATGGATTCGTACGCCCATCACTTGCATTTACACTAATGGCGTCACCCACTTCTATGTTTGCTGCCATGCTGCAACACAAGGGTTAATAACAACACCAAAAGCAGTTCATAAAACTCATCGTTAGATAATTGAACATGTTAGTATAACATCTTCTTCTTTATGAATAACATACATATAAACATGTCCAAAAGTAAGCACATAGCTAACTTATTGCTAAGGCTACCCTTCACTCATTCCCGAGTTATCTAACCACTGCTCTGATACCACTAATGTAGGGTCTTCCCACCTTAACAGTGATTAAAAGACATAAGAAGGACTAATCTTGCATTAAGGTAACATCTTAAGGTTTTGGTTGTTACACGAGCTAACAGGATTACAGGCCAAAATACAAAACTTCAAAAATAATTCATTACATTCTAAAAGAATGTCATTTAGATTTACACTACTCCTAGAGTAGATACTAATCATAACATGAATCCTATGCATTCCTGTGTCCCTCGTAGCTCACTGCCTCAACCCGACCCTTAGTCCTTTCGTCCAAAAGTGTACCTACAGGGACAACACATCATGAGCATATACAATCTTACTTAGCATCATAAAAACATCATAGCAAATGCATGAAATATTTGTTAAGTAAATATGCTGGATTTCTCATTAACTTCTTATTGTTGTCCCTGATTTATAATCATGCATATGGGGCATCTTACCCCCGTGGCATCTTACCACAATATCATCGTATGGCCTCTTACCATATGGGGCATCTTACCCCGTGGCATCTTACCACAATAACATCGCATGGCCTCTTACCATGTGGGGCATCTTACCCCGTGGCATCTTACCACAATACATCGCATGGCCTCTTACCATGTGGGGCATCTTACCCCGTGGCATCTTACCACAATTACATCATGTAAACGTCATCATATAAGCATCGTATAAGCATCATCATATAAACATCGTATGAACTTCATCGTATAAACATCGTATAAACATCATCGTGTAAACATCGTATAAATATCATCATTTCATCGTGAATACTCATGCAATAAAAGCATAGTTGTAGTATAAGGATGTGTGTTACCGTCCGATGCCCGTACGCCTCTTACGTACCTTTTCAAAAGGAGGAGGAGTCAACAGACTTTATCTCCTTGATGGTGCCGGTACCTGGATGGTTCTACAAGACCACATAATACCATATTAGATGCCTCAAAACCATCTCACATCATAAACTTAACAAAATAAAACATCATTATATTTTTCAACTTTCTGCCTCTCTCGATCGATCGGCCCAAAGTCTCGATCGATCGAGACACTGTGTGTAAGTAACCCCATGCGCATACAGCGCAGCGGAATAAAATTTTGGGATTACAAACCAGCGATCTATACATAGGGATTCATATCGGATTAGAGAATTACAAGTGTCTTACCCTTGTAGCGTGTTTGAAGCCGAATCCACGGAGCTGCACCACGTCCTACGCCTTCTCCGAGTCACTAAGCAAAACTCGATTGGTTTTGCCTCAACGGTATCCACACGATCAAATCGAGTGAAGGGATAGTTTAATATCAAGTTGCTAGACAAGATATTAAACCGGAACCAAAAACCACACTTTGATTCACAATCAAATTGGCACAAACTCACTCTAGAACCACACGGCTATTGGTGGCCGAGAGCTCAAGATGGTGGTGGCGGCCGAGAGTGATTCTTGTGTGCTAGTGTAAGGACCCTAATCCTTAAGTGCGGAATCAAGGCATAATAGAGCTAAAGTAAATCAATCAGAGCATAAAGAACATGTTGAGTCTATGAGCTTAAGCATTACATGCCAAAAATAAGGACCACTAAAAGGATTAATTACATTCCAATCAATGAATGTTCATCTATAGTTTTATACTACTCCTAGAGTAGATACTATCCAACATAATCCTGTCCTTTAATCCTCAAAAGAATGCTTCACAAGCTCACCACCTCAACCCGTTCAAGCTTGCTATCATGCCAAAAAGGTACCTACAAGGACAACCCCCAAACATGAGCAATAATAATCATTCATATTCAACACAATATGAAGATAAAGCGTAAATGCATAATCAAAATGAAACACTTCCTGTTTCCCCGTGCATTTCAAACGCTTCCCGTTTGGTTGTCCCTGTACCATAACTCATGAGTATAATCAACAGATTATTTTTAATGGCCAAAACATGTCATGACATCATATACCATCTCAACAGTACCAAATATTGGTCACCATTCCCTAGTCTGTCCATCACAGTGTATTTTAATGCCCCTCGCTTATTTTCATATGGGCGGCATAGGATAACCTCGCTACAATGGACATGCGGCGCTCCCACCCCTCGCTTCACAGAGAGCGGCAAATACCCTTTCCTCGCCCCATATGACAACCACGCTCAAATGTGACATGCGGCGCTCCCACCCCTCGCTTCACATTTAGCGGAACCAATACAAAAAGCGGCAAGCATTAAAATCATCAAAGGATGACCACGACTCATGGGATGTGCATCCAATAATCATAATATGCATCTAACATCAATATGCATAAATTACCATGTATATGCATCCACAATGCAATACCTCATATGGCATAAATCAACATGTATATGCATCCACAATGCAATACCACATATATACCCGCATCCACAATGCATAAACAATGAGTATATAAAATACATGTTACCGTTGGGTGCCCGTACGTCCACTACGTACCTTTCCAAAAGTGGAATATGGTAGGACTTCAATTCCTCGGCTGTGTTTCCACCTGGGTTGGTTCTACATATTCACAAATACCAATATTAGAACCCAATAATAGTCCAATACCAAAAATCCCACAAAAATAACCAAAAACACCCTTTTTGGTGTCTCGCGATCGATCGCCATCAAGCCCCGATCGATCGTGAGAACACACTGCCTCGCCCAACAATTTTCAACAATCCGCGATCGATCGCGGAGCTAGCGCCGATCGATCGCGGCCTCGCCGATCGATCGCGCGCATCTCGCGATCGATCGCTGAAGCTCTCTGCCTCAGCACTGCTGCTCGCGATCGATCGCGAGAAAAACGCCGATCGATCGCCGAGCTGCGGGCATGCGGGGTTTGGGCACTATTCACCCATCTTCAACCCCATCACATACACACCCACATACACCAACATTAATCAAACTCAACAACTCAAAACCACCCATAAACCTCAACATAAACCCATATAAACAACATCCAACCAAAACACTACCAAAATCACAACACCCAACACAAACCCATTTTAAACCCTTCAAAACCAAACCAAACTCAAATAAAACCTTACAAAATTAAAACATGAGGTACCCATACCTCTTGGGGATCTCAAATCACCCAACAATCTTCCACAAATCAAAGTTTGCAAGGTCTCCTCTTCACCCCAAAGGTGGAACTCGAAATTAAGGGGAAGGGAAGGGTTTGGGTGTGATATTTGGTAAAGTAAGAGTGAGGGATGTAAAGTGGGGTTTGGGTATTAAAATGTGAGGTAATTTAAAATGATACCAAAATAATTCCATGGTGTATTCAACACCCCAACATGATATTTTTCAAAGCATTTACTCAAAATGCACCATAATATCAATTAACACATGATTTCCAATTAATTGCTAACCAATGCAAATAAATCATGCTTCCAATAATATTTACCCAACATGCACCACATGCACCCTAAAATGCAACCCCGGGTCATCCTATCCACATGACCATGCATTTCCACATAAGGTAAATAAATCCCAACACATAATCAATTACCACATAATTAATCATGTAAACATAATTTAAAGCCAAATAGCAATTAACCATTTCGGGGATGTCACAGCTAGGTTTTATGTTATGAATTGTGTCTTACAATTAAACACCTTGTAATCACTTTTATATAATTAATTAAAGGCTTTCTCAAAGCTTCATGGGCTTAAGCCCATGATTTAATTAATCCTTATGATTATTAATTAAGACTCCTCTTAATTATTTAATTCATCCCATGAATTTAATTTCCCTTCTCGATTTAATCTTTTGTGCGACCCGATAGGATCTCGTAATGTTGGCAGTGACATAAAATCTCATTTTATGTCGCAAGCATTGAGCGGTATCTAGCAACACATCGATGCTACCCAAATTACGAGAATGTCAATGACTCGACATAACCTTTAGAACTTGTGATAATATTAATCATGTAACTTAATCCCTTTGTCCTTTGTGTTTAGATTGAACACGAGTCATGGAATAGTCATACTCGTATATCCAATCTTTATTTCTTGATCCCCAAGTAGAACTAGAATAAACGAATAAGCTCGATATCTCATATCGACTCATTCGAGCATGGCCATGCATTTTAGTTCTCACTTGATCAAGGGCCAAACACATCTCCTGTTATATAGGAGGGACAAATCCTATCTCGATCAGTCAACATCCCTCTACATAATTCGTAGTGTATCCAATAGTCGCCTTTATAGTATACCCTGTTACGGGTAACGTTTGACGATATCAAGATACATAACTCCTTATGTTGGGATCTCTGATGATCACAAGTTGTAAGGATTGTATACATTATTATCACTATGAGAATTGCATATGACGATCATATAACTATCCATGTTGCATTCTCATGGTGGGTCTGTCCAGTACATCGTTCTCTAACATGTACCCATATGTTGATTTGATATCTCATATCAATGAACAATTCATCGATCAACATATACTAGTCTCTACGTGTTATCATTATCCCTATTCATGATAATACTTGACTAGGGACATCTTTAAGAATAATACAATATTATTCTAAGGACATTAACATATATATTAATTCACAATGCACAGTTAAAAGAATAATATATAATAATGAATTGCCATTCATAAATCCATAAACATTGTATGTCTTAAACAATCATCTAATGACTTGTCTTAGGGCATATCCCAACAAATCTCCCACTTGCACTAAGACCACTCAGACATATACCTAATGCCTAGAGATCTAGTATGACGATCATGCTTCTGCTGTGACAGCGGCTTCGTCAATGGGTCAGATACATTATCATCTGTTGGTACTTTGCATATTTTAACATCTCCCCTTTCAACGATTTCTCGAATGAAATGGAAACGCCTAAGTATGTGTTTGGATCTTTGGTGAGATCTTGGTTCCTTAGCCAATGCGATCGCTCCATTGTTGTCACAATAGAGTTCTATCGGATCTTTAATGCTAGGCACCACTCCAAGTTCAGAAATGAACTTCCTCATCCAAACAGCTTCCTTTGCTGCATCCGAGGCAGCAATATACTCAGCTTCCGTTGTAGAATCGGCTACTGTTTCTTGCTTTGAACTCTTCCAGCTCACAGCACCTCCATTTAGGCAATACACATATCCAGATTGCGATCGAAAATCTTCTTTGTCGGTTTGGAAGCTAGCATCAGTGTAACCCATTACATTGAGCTCTTCCTCACCTCCATAAATCAAGAATGTATCCTTAGTCCTTCTCAAGTACTTCAGGATATTCTTGACAGCAATCCAGTGACCTTCACCTGGATCAACTTGATATCTGCTCGTCATGCTCAAAGCATACGATACATCGGGACGAGTACATATCATGGCATACATGATAGATCCAATAGCTGACGCGTATGGAATCTTACTCATGCGTTGTCTCTCATCTGGTGTTGAAGGACACTGTTCCTTCGAGAGATAAATACCATGTGTCATAGGCACGAATCCTTTCTTGGATTCTTGCATGCTAAACCTTTTAAGCACCTTGTCTATGTATGTACTTTGACTTAGACCAAGAAGCCTTCTCGATCTATCTCTATAGATCTTGATTCCTAATACATAGGTGGCTTCTCCTAAGTCTTTCATCGAAAGCAATTCCCTAGCCAAATCTTTACAGATTGCAAGGCAGGGATATCATTTCCAATAAGAAGTATGTCATCTACATACAACACTAGGAAAATGATTACGCTCCCACTGACCTTCTTGTAGACACAAGGTTCATCTTCATTTTTGATAAAACCAAACTCTTTGATTGCATCATCAAAACGAAGATTCCAACTCCGAGAAGCTTGCTTCAATCCATAAATGGATCGTTGTAGCTTGCATATCTTTCCAGCATCCTTTGGATCGACAAAACCCTCGGGCTGTGTCATGTACACATCCTCGAGCAGATTTCCATTAAGGAAAGCTGTTTTGACATCCATCTGCCAGATTTCATAATCATGAAATGCAGCTATTGCAAGTAAGATCCTTATGGATTTAACCATGGCCACTGGCGAAAAGGTTTCATCATAGTCAATACCATGAATTTGTTTGAATCCTTTTGCAACCAGCCGACCTTTATAGGTTTGTACATTACCATCCATATCGGTCTTTTTCTTGAAAATCCATTTGCACCCTATGGGTCGTACCCCTTCAGGTGGATCAACCAAAGTCCATACTTGGTTTGCATACATGGATTCCATCTCAGATTTCATGGCCTCTTGCCATTTCTCAGAATCATTGCCCATAATAGCTTGTTGATAAGATGACGGCTCATCCTCATCAATAAGTAGTAAGTCACCTTGTTGAGTCACAAGAAATCCATATCTCTGTGGCTCCCGGTGTTCTCTTACAGACCTACGCTGGGCTTGTGTCTCTTGAGCAGGTGCTTCTTCCACAACAGCTTGTGGTGCCTGCTCTGTTTCCATCTCAATTTCAGGTTCAGTGTTTTCTTGTGGTTGAACTTCACTAAGTTCTATTTTTCTCCCACTGGTTTTTCTAGAAATAAATTCTCTTTCAAGAAATACACCAGTCCGAGCAACAACTACTTTGTTCTCGGTGGGATAATAGAAATAGTATCCTTTCGTTTCCTTAGGATACCCCACAAATAAACACTTATCAGATTTGGGTCCAAGTTTGTTAGTGGCGTGACGTCTAACGAAAGCCTCACAACCCCAAATCTTCATAAAAGACATACTAGGACGCTTCCCAGTCCATATCTCATATGGTGTCTTTTCCACTGATTTAGATGGAACACGGTTCAGTAAGAAAATTGTTGTTTCTAGAGCGTGTCCCCAAAATGATATCGGAAGATCTGCATGACTCATCATTGATCTAACCATGTCTAACAAGGTTCGATTTCTCCTCTCGGATACACCATTCCATTGTGGAGTATACGGAGGAGTGAGTTGTGGGACTATCCCACACTCCTTTAGATAGTCATGAAACTCTTGGCTTAAGTATTCTCCTCCTCGATCTGATCGAAGGATTTTGATACTTTTACCAAGTTGGTTTTGTACTTCATTCTTGAAATCTTTGAACTTTTCAAAGGTTTCATGCTTATGTTTCATTAGGTACACATACCCATATCTACTGAGGTCATCAGTAAATGTAACGAAGTATTGAAAACCACCTCTAGCTTGCGTACTTATTGGTCCACATACATCACTATGTATTAGTCCCAATAAAACATTTGCCCTTTCAACATGTCCCTTGAAAGGGGCTTTAGTCATCTTGCCCATTAAACAAGATTCGCATGTTTCATATGATTCAAAATCAAATGAATCTAATACTCCATCCTTATGAAGTTTAGATATGCGGTTCTCGTTTATGTGGCCCAAGCGACAGTGCCAGAGATAAGTCGGATTACAATCATTATTTTTAATCCTTTTAGTATTTATGTTATAGATAGGCATATCAAGATTTAATACATAAAGACCATTCACCATTTGTGCACTAGCATAAAACATATCATTTAAATAAATAGAACAACAATTGTCCTTTATT
Organism: Haberlea rhodopensis; assembly: GCA_907163345.1. Lineage (NCBI taxonomy): Eukaryota > Viridiplantae > Streptophyta > Magnoliopsida > Lamiales > Gesneriaceae > Haberlea > Haberlea rhodopensis. The sequence continues at coordinate 7,708,260 of CAJQUN010000020.1, read as the reverse complement.
ATAAATGAAAAACCATACTTGTCTAAACAAGAAATAGAAATAATGTTTTTAGTAATTGAAGGCACAAAATAACAGTCTTTTAAAATCAACGATAAACCAGAAGGTAAAGCTAAATGATAATCTCCTATAGCTAATGCAGCAACTCTTGCTCCATTTCCAACTCGGAGATCAACTTCACCTTTTGCCAATGTCCTACTCCTTTTGAGATCCTGCACATTTACACAAATGTGAGATCCACATCCAGTATCTAATACCCATGATGAAGAAGTAGATAAATTGACTTCTATAACAAAAATACCTGAAGCGGAAGTCACACTTCCTTTCTTTAGATCCTCCAGATATACTTTGCAGTTTCTTTTCCAATGACCGGTCTCACCGCAATGGAAACAGTTCCCTTCTTTTGCTATCCCTCCCTTTGGCTTCAGTGCAGAAGACTTTGGCTTAGATTTAGCAAAGACTTTCTTTGCTTTCTTGTTGCCTTTAGCTTTGGCCTTCCTTTGCCTTTATTCACAATAAGGACATTTGTGGCCTTAGTCCTCTTAGTGTTTGCTTCATATGTTCTCAACATACCAAGAACTGGGGCAGAGTCTTTTCCATATCAGTCATATTGTAATTTACTACAAATTGACTGAAGCTCTCCGGCAACGATTGCAAGATTACATCGGTGGCCAACTCTTGGTCCAATGGAAAACCTAGCTTGTCCAGATTCTCAATGTACCCAATCATCTTGAGCACATGAGTTCCAACTAAGCTTCCCTCTACCATCCTACACTGGAATAACGCTTTAGAGACGTCATACCTCTCTTGTCTAGCTTGCTGTTGGTACAACTGCTTTAAGTGTTCGATCATATCGAACGCCTCCATTTCCTCATGTTGCTTCTGAAGCTCAGAGTTCATAGTGGCAAGCATGAGGCACCCAACATCAAGTGCGTCACTCTGATGCTTCTTGTAAGCATCTTTTTCAGCTCTTGTAGCTGTTAGGGGAGGTTCCTCAGCGAGCAAGGGTTCCTCTAGAACATATTGTTTCTTTTCTTGTTTGAGGACTATCCTCAAGTTCCTATGCCAATCTAGGAAATTTGTCCCATTTAATTTGTCCTTCTCAAGGACCGATCGCAGTGATAAAGTGCTAGTAACGTTGTTAGTTGCCATGGATATCTACAATATAAATATGCAAAATAAGTTTATGATTTAAATCATTTAACATGGTCTTATATTAAATGATACTCCCACTATTTTATTTGAAAAATATCAACCCTCGAAACTTTTAGTGGGCCAAGATCCATATTTCGCCTAATCTTGAGTTAGCTTTGGCTAATCGCCCAAGACTCGGTTATTTAGGTAGACAACACTTTGTCAATTACATCACATATAATTCTTGGATAGTTGGACGAACAACACTTTGTTCAATTCATCAAATGAATTATAATCCAACCCATGCCTCTAGGTTCCCAATCCTATTGAGATAACCTAGTTAAGTCGTACCCAATTAAAGTATGACGGATATCACTTTTATCCTTTCGCGCCTTACTAAGATTGCCACGGTGCTTTGCTTTGGCAAACCCACACATGTACAATCGAAGTTATTGACGAGTACTTTTATTTGGAAGGCATCTAAAACTTAATATTTTAGAGGGATTTATTGATCTCATGATTAATTTGATAATTTAAAATATGTCCACTACATATAGTTGTATACATATCTACATATATGTGTAATACTATTATCAAACTAAAACATAAGATAATCATGCATCAACATACATAATTAAAACGTGACATGGTTATAGCCCCTACTAACGAGTTTCTCAAGCCAATGAGAAACTCCTATGAGTCAACCTAAGGTTACTTCATAAGCACCTTCCTTTGGCTCCAATTTGTGAATGGCCTCCTCATCCCGGCACGATGCTCCATCTTCATTGATCACCATCAATAAAATAAACTACACTATTTTACAAGATATAGAATTCCTCGATTCACATTCGAGGGGAACATAGGGGAGGGATTACATTTAGAATGAAATAGAGAAAGGCACGACACGCAGGTCGTATTATAAATTACAAACATCCACAAATCCTATCTAATAGGTCAAAGGGCTATAACCACGCACCATGCTCAAACAACACATAAAGCATGCATTAACATTTAATTAATTAAATTCTAAACATTTTAAATTTAATTCTAATTAAAACTGTAATATAATTTTTGAAAAATTATCGTACGCTCGGGACATCACATGCCACGAACTAAAGCGACTAAAACACGAACCACCATGGTTCGAACCAAAACCCACGGCTGGACCAATAGTGGGCCTAGGGTTCGAAACCCTAGCCCATGGCCGAGCCATGGTCCATGCGGCGGCTTGGGTGCGGCGCTGCTAGGGTTCCAAACCCTAGCCGCCTTGCACCATGTCGATTCTATCGAGCCATCTTGCACCTTCTCAATACTTTATCGAGCCAATAGAGTTCAAAACCCTAGATAGTGCGACGGCTTGACCCATGCTCGAGCCAGGGTCCGAACCCTAGCCCTTAAGCGGCGGCCGAGAGGCTTATTTGACTAGGGTTCAAAAACCCTAGCCTCTTTGATGCGGCGGCCGAGCCATGGTGACTAGGGTTCGAAACCCTAGCACCTAGGTGGCGTCGGCCGTGAGCCTACACGAGCCAATGTTCCGGTTTTTGATCACGAATTATCATATATTTCGATCCGTCAATTATATCATATATATTATCATACGATGATTTTCACAAAATCGATTTTTCCATATCATATATGAAAATACAGTTTTAAATAGCATGCAATATAAATTCTAACATGATTAAACTATTTAACCACATAAAATCCGATATGAGCCTTGTACACGGCTCTGATACCACTGTAAGTAACCCCATGAGCATATAGCGCAGCGGAATAAAATTTTGGGATTACAAACCAGCGATCTATACATAGGGATTCATATCGGATTAGAGAATTACAAGTGTCTTACCCTTGTAGCGTGTTTGAAGCCGAATCCACGGAGCTGCACCACGTCCTACGCCTTCTCCGAGTCACTAAGCAAAACTCGATTGGTTTTGCCTCAACGGTATCCACACGATCAAATCGAGTGAAGGGATAGTTTAATATCAAGTTGCTAGACAAGATATTAAACCGGAACCAAAAACCACACTTTGATTCACAATCAAATTGGCACAAACTCACTCTAGAACCACACGGCTATTGGTGGCCGAGAGCTCAAGATGGTGGTGGCGGCCGAGAGTGATTCTTGTGTGCTAGGTTTTATGTTATGAATTGTGTCTTACAATTAAACACCTTGTAATCACTTTTATATAATTAATTAAAGGCTTTCTCAAAGCTTCATGGGCTTAAGCCCATGATTTAATTAATCCTTATGATTATTAATTAAGACTCCTCTTAATTATTTAATTCATCCCATGAATTTAATTTCCCTTCTCGATTTAATCTTTTGTGCGACCCGATAGGATCTCGTAATGTTGGCAGTGACATAAAATCTCATTTTATGTCGCAAGCATCGAGCGGTATCTAGCAACACATCGATGCTACCCAAATTACGAGAATGTCAATGACTCGACATAACCTTTAGAACTTGTGATAATATTAATCATGTAACTTAATCCCTTTGTCCTTTGTGTTTAGATTGAACACGAGTCATGGAATAGTCATACTCGTATATCCAATCTTTATTTCTTGATCCCCAAGTAGAACTAGAATAAACGAATAAGCTCGATATCTCATATCGACTCATTCGAGCATGGCCATGCATTTTAGTTCTCACTTGATCAAGGGCCAAACACATCTCCTGTTATATAGGAGGGACAAATCCTATCTCGATCAGTCAACATCCCTCTACATAATTCGTAGTGTATCCAATAGTCGCCTTTATAGTATACCCTGTTACGGGTAACGTTTGACGATATCAAGATACATAACTCCTTATGTTGGGATCTCTGATGATCACAAGTTGTAAGGATTGTATACATTATTATCACTATGAGAATTGCATATGACGATCATATAACTATCCATGTTGCATTCTCATGGTGGGTCTGTCCAGTACATCGTTCTCTAACATGTACCCATATGTTGATTTGATATCTCATATCAATGAACAATTCATCGATCAACATATACTAGTCTCTACGTGTTATCATTATCCCTATTCATGATAATACTGGACTAGGGACATCTTTAAGAATAATACATTATTATTCTAAGGACATTAACATATATATTAATTCACAATGCACAGTTAAAAGAATAATATATAATAATGAATTGCCATTCATAAATCCATAAACATTGTATGTCTTAAACAATCATCTAATGACTTGTCTTAGGGCATATCCCAACACTGTGCACAAACAGTGCCTTAGCATTCTGTCTCGCTCGATCGATCGAAACATTTTACCGATCGATCGAGGAGCTTCATCGATCGATCGAGAAATCCTTCGATCGATCGGCATCAAAATTTCAAAATATGCTTTAGACCTTCTGTCTCGCTCGATCGATCGGGACCAAATCTCGATCGATCGAGAGCTCTGAAAAATCGGGATTTTCCCCAGATTTTTTAGCACCTCTTTTCACACCATCTTTTCTACTTCATAACATATCTTTCATGCTGAAACAAACATGTGAAGAACTTCATAAAATATCCATGTAAGCTCTTAAATCGAAGGTTTAACAAAACCTAAGCTAACATGCATCATAACATCATCATAATCTTCATCCTCAACCATCCTATACAAAAACAGAGTATCTTCTTCTTTGTCCAGGTTTTTCGAGCACATAGATTCATAACAAGAAATCTATCACATAAATCATGTAAAATGCTCAAACAACCATGCTAGTAGTTACTTAATACTACCATGTAAGCATCCTTACCAAGGTTTCACCCAAGCCTACACTTAGCATGCGTTAAAAACAACCCACCGAACCCAAGCTCAAACACAAACCCAGAAAACAGGGTACCCACTTACCCCTCTCTTTTTGCTCCTCTTTTTGTAAGGATTTGGACACCTTCTTACCAGCCTTTTTCCCCCTCTTAGCAGCTTGCCTGGACGTTTTTGATGGGGAAAGAAGAAGGGGAGCAATTGATTGGAGGTGGAGTGGTGAGGGGAGAAGAAAGCATGGGTTGTGCAAGTGGGGGGATGGGTTGGCCTAGTTGGGGGGTGAGGTGGCCGAGTAGGGGGTGGTGAGGGTTGGGGTGGTCATGTGGTGTTTAAATGTATCCCGGTATTTAGTACGATGTATTAAAATATCCTCACTCGATATTTAACAACTTCATTTAAATTAATACATCCTTTAAAACACCTATCATGCCCCCTAATTCATATCATCATATCGTAATTATGTTCCCCCCCCAAATTAATTACACCACAACCCTTAACCTTAACATAAATCATCATAGCACATAATCATATAACATTTCAGGGGTATTACAAATAAGTACCCTCTTCCGCGGATCGATGACTTATTTGATCAGTTACAGGGCACGAGGTTGTATAGTAAAATTGATTTGAGGTCGGGGTACCATCAGATTCGAGTTAGAGAGGAAGATGTGCAGAAGACAGCTTTCCGAACACGTTATGATCATTATGAGTTTTTGGTCATGCCGTTTGGAGTGACAAATGCCCCGGCTGTCTCTATGAGCTTGATGAACCGAGTGTTCCAACCATATCTTGATCAGTTCATCATAGTGTTTATTGACGACATACTCATCTACTCTCGGAGTGAGGAAGAGCACAAGAATCATTTGAGAACGGTGCTTCAGATTCTTAGGGACAATCAGTTGTACGCCAAGCTCAGCAAGTGTGAATTTTGGTTGAACAGCGTGGTATTTTTGGGGCATGTGATCTCTAGTGTTGGGATATCTATGGATCCCAGGAAGGTGGAGGCAGTGATGGATTGGTTTGCGCCTACATCTGTGCCCGAGATCCGTAGCTTCCTTGGTTTAGCAGGTTATTACCGACGTTTCGTCGAGGGTTTCTCTAAGATCGCTAAGCCGTTGACGCAGTTGACTCAGAAAGGGGTTCCGTTTTATGGTCTGAGGCATGTGAGCAGAGCTTCCAAGAGTTGAAGCACCGGTTGACTACAGCACCTGTATTGGTAATTCCTTCGGAGAACGAGAGGTTTGCCTTGTACACGGATGCATCACTGCAGGGTCTGGGCTGTATTCTGATGCAAGATAAGCACGTGGTGGCTTATGCTTCGAGACAGTTGAAGCCTCATGAGACCAGATACCCAGTTCATGATTTGGAACTGGCGGCCATTATTTTCGCTTTGAAAATTTGGCGTCATTATCTATATGGTACTTCATTTACGATCTACACGGACCATAAGTGCTTGAAGTTCCTTTTCACCCAAGCAGAATTGAACATGAGACAGAGGAGGTGGATGGACTTGCTCAAAGACTTTGACTGCGAGATAGAGTACCATCCCGGGAAGGCGAACCTGACAGCTGACGCCTTGAGTAGAAAAGTGAAGTATACCACGGAGGATGTTATTCAGTTATCAGCTATGATGACTTCCTGTTGTCATCTGCGATATGACTTTGATGTAGATGCATCACCGGTACATGTATCGACCCTGTTGGCAGAGCCGGACATCTTTGAATCTATCAGGAAAGCTCAGATAACAGACGTTGAGGTGCAGATATGGTTATCATATTTACGTCTGGGTCAGTCGTCAAAGTTCAGAGTGGCAGAAGATGGTTCCTTGAGGCTTGGTAACCGTTGGGTAGTGCCGAGGGCACCGGAGTTATGTCAAGGGATCTTGCATCGCGCTCATAGCAGCAGGTTTAGCATACACCCAGGTGGGAGGAAGATGTACAGGGACTTGTGTGACCAGTTTTGGTGGAGGCGGATGAAAAGAGACGTCATTACATTTGTCAAGAAGTGCCTGATTTGCCAACAAGTAAAAGTGGAGAGGCAGAGGTCCGGTGGCGAGTTGAAGAGTTTAGAGATACCGGAGTGGAAGTGGGAACACATATCTATGGACTTCGTGATCCACTTGCCAAGGACTGCCTCGGGACTTGATGCGATCTGGGTGATCATGGATAAATTGACGAAAGTGGCCCACTTCATCCCTTATTGTATGTCGTACACATACTTAAAGATGGCCCAATTGTATGTGCGGGACGTGGTGAGGTTACACGGAATTCCAGTCTCGATTGTGTCGGATAGAGACCCACGGTTCACATCGCATTTTTGGGAGGGTCTTCAGTCAGCTTTGGGTACGGAGGTGAGACTGAGTACAGCCTATCACCCTCAAACAGACGGCAAAACAGAGCGTACCATACAGACGCTCGAAGACATGTTGAGGGCATGTGTGTTGGAGTTTGATACTCCGTGGCAAGATTCAGTGCCACTAGTAGAGTTCTCTTATAATAAAAGCTACCAGGCGAGCTGTTGAGAAACGATTTCTAAGGTTTGGTGATTACAAACACCTACCGGATGAAGACACCTACCGGATAAAGACATCTACCAGATGAAGACATCTACCGGATGAAGACATCTACCGGATGAAGACACCTACCGGATAAAGACACCTACTGGATAAAGACATCTACCGGATGAAGACATCTACCGGGTAAAGACATCTACGGGTGAAGACATCTACCGGGTGAAGACATCTACCGGATGAAGACACCTACCGGATGAAGACATCTACTGGAATAGACATCCACTGTAGTATTACTCCACTGGACAAAGACTTCCACCGGATAAAGACATCTACTGCATGAATTCTTTCATCAAGTCTAACCAACATCTACTGAGCTAAAAAGTATGACTGGATACTGAAGTTACAAGACCAGTTGAAGTGAATCCAGCAGCGGATTGAAGAGACAAAACTAAAGTAATTACAATTCCGTCTGACAAAGGTACAACAGAGCGACGAGCACTACGAAATCATCGCCACCAATTCCGTCAGATTGTAAGAGCCGTTGCTGAACAAAAATGGAAGGAAGATAAAATGGAGAAGAAAACAGATTCTACGCTGAACCTTCCATACCAAGAAAGTTTACCGTTGGAAATAAAGTCTATAAATACAGATGCTGAATGAATGAAGAAGTAAGTTGAATCCACTGACAATCGATTATTTTATACATTCAAACAGAGAAATCTATCAAGTCTTAATTATCTGAATATTCAGCTAGAGCAAGGAACACCTACTGGTATATCAAAGATCAAGTTAAACTGGTGTACTGCTCAAAGATCATTCAAGAACACTCAAAGCTTACAAGTGTAATAGTAATTCAAAGGAGTGTTAGATAGTTTACTTTGTAAACAAATCATATACATTGTGTTGCTAGGAGTTTAGGCTAAGCTGTGTGAAAGCCTAAGGTGGTTGTATACTGTAAAGTGTAAACCAAAGTCTTCTAGTGTATCCTTCCTGCAAATGAAGAAGGGGAGACGTAGAAGCGTTGTGCTTTGAACTTCCAGAAACAATCTCTGTGTCCTTTACTTGGTTTTTATTACTTTAGTTAACTCACAAGTGCAGCAGACGTTTTCCGCACTTCACTTAGTGTCTGCTGACTTGCTTAATTGATTGAGAAGCTACTGCATCACTTAACAGTTTGCAGTAATCAGTCGAAGATCAGAATTTGAGGGCAGTGTTTATTCAACCCCCCCTTCTAAACACGCCTCCGATCCTAACAAGTGGTATCAAAGCCAGGTTTTCTCAATCTTGAGATACATTAAAGTTCAAATGGCATCATTCAGCAAGATCCCTATGTTCAAGAAGGATGAGTATGATGACTGGAGAATCCGTATGCAAGCACATCTAAGTGCTCAAGATGATGATATGTGGTACGTGATTACTGATGGACCCATGAAGATTATGAAAATCAATACAGTTGCCTCTATCACAACTGGTGAACCACAGATGGTAGAGAAGGAAAGATCTCAGTGGTCAAATGAAGAAAAAAAGAAGGCCAATCTGGACAATGTTGCAAAGGACATTGGACAAAAATATGTTCAACAAGATCAAAATGTGTCCCACAGCAAAAGACATCTGGGAGAAGATTGCTCAACTTTGCGCGAAGGAAATGATCAAACAAAAGAGAACAAGCTCACTATGGCATTACAGAAGTTTGAGCACATCAAGATGACAAATGGAGAGACTCTCAACGAATATGATGAGAGAGTGACTGGTATAATAAATGAACTTAGCAGTCTGGGCAAGGAGTTACCCAACAGAGAAATCATTATCAAGGTGATGAGAGGTCTCCCAAGAGAATGGGATGTCAAGACAATTGCAATGAGAGAGTCGAAGGACATAAACAAGATAGATCTACATGATCTATTCGCTGACTTAAAAGCTTATGAATTTGAATTAGGTATCCGGGTGGAAGATGAACCCAGTACCAGTCAACCAATCAAAGCTCTCACTGCATCGGAGTCCCTGCCTACTTCTACAGAGATGACTCCAGAAAAGATGTGTAATGATGCTATGGCAATGTTCGTGAAGAAGTTTGGGAAATTCATGAAGAAGAACCAGAAATCTTATCAATCATATCCTCGAAGGCAGAGTTCCAAGGGAAAGTCAGAAGAAGAAGAGCGAGTGTGCTTCAACTGCCTCAAACCGGGGCACTTCATTGCAGACTGTCCTAAACCCAAGAAGGATGATCACAAAAGAGGAACCAAGGATTACAGAAAATCCAAGGAAACCAGAAGATCATCCAGAAGGGACAGAGATCAAAAAGTGTTGATGGCTGAAGAAAGCAAGAGCAAATGGGCTGATTCTGAATCAGAATCAGAGGAGTCAACCAGCTCGTCCAGCGAGATTGAAGACGAGGAAGTCCACTGCTTAATGGCAAATTATGAAATTGAGGTACACGAGTCTAATCTATCTGAATTTACACATAGTGAACTTACCAATGCATTGCAGGACATGATCAATGAGTATCGGACGTTATATGAATCCTTTGAAAGCTATAAGACTGAGCACTCAATCCCAACTGAAACGCATAAAAACAAACTTGATTGTGAACAATTGAGGGAGTTGAACTGCTTAAGGGAAACATCCAGTCTCCTAGTGAAAGAAAGAGATGAAGCCAAGTGTGCTTACCAGAAACTTAGCAAACTGGTTAGCACTTGGAATGCGTCTACTACCAGAAAGGATGAAATGCTTGAGTCTATAAGGCTTGCTGGTGATTTAACCGGCATAGTCTATAATAGCAATGACGACAGTTCATCTGGTAACGAACTTCAACTGTGTCTAACAAAAAGCAAGGTTCAACCAATGAACTTTGTAAGATCTAGCACAGTATATGACCCTTATGAACTGGTTAAAGAACCTGTTAAAGCAACACTCATCAAGGAACAGGCACATCACAGGGGTATCGGTTATGTAGAACCACTCAAAGGGGTTAAACCGAGGCAAAAGTTCAGAAATGAGCTTAAACCCACTGGTCGAGCAGCTAGCGAGGTTAAACCTAACTGGTACTACAACTGTAAGCCTGTCCAGAAGAGGTATATGCTCTATAACAGGAACTACAAACCAAAAGCACATGCATACACATATTATCACACTACACGTTCTAGACCATCACCATCACTGTTTAATACACACACATTTCAGAACACACACCTACCTAAGCCACTCAAGGTCATACAAGTGTGGGTTCCGAAAGGACTAATCCCGCCTGGACCCAAGTAGGATTGGGTACCAATCATGTATTTTTGCTTTAATTGCAGATATCTAGAGTCCAGCAAGTTCAAAGCTCAGAGTGGTTTCTGGACAGTGGATGCTCTAGACATATGACAGAGAATGCTACCCTGCTGTCCGAACTGGTTGATATCTCAGGACCAAAAATAACATTTGGGGACAACGCGAAAGGTAGAACCGTGGGTAAGGGTAAGATTATCCACGGTAACGTTATCATCAAAGAATTTTGCTGGTAGAAAACTTGTGCTACAATTTGATTAGTATCAGTCAATTATGTGACAATGGCTATTCAGTAGAATTCAACCAACACACCTGCACAATTAAGACTAATGATGGTAATTCTCTAATCGTAGGAAAAAGGCATGAGAACACCTATATGATTGATTGGAACTTTAATCAATCTGCCTCCCCTACTTGCTTTGCTGCTTTGAATTACTCCAAAAATTGCCTTTGGCACAAGCGGTTGAGTCACTTAAACTTTAAAACTATTGCCAGTCTTCGTAAACTTGACCTGGTTGTTGGACTGCCTCAAATCGAGTTCTCAAAAGATAAGATCTGTTCAGCCTGCCAATTGGGTAAGCAAATCAGATCCACCTTTAAGAACAAAGGGAGTAAATCTTCTTCTCGGTGCCTAGAGTTGCTGCACATGGATCTTTTTGTCCTATATCAGTAACAAGTCTAGGGGGGATGAAGTACACTCTAGTGTTGATAGATGATTACTCTCGCTTTACGTGGGTCTTATTTCTGAGTGGTAAAGATCAGGATACTCCAAAGCTGATCAAGCTACTCAAGAGACTACAAAATGAGAAATCATATGGGATAGATAGAATTTGCAGTGACAAAGGTACAGAATTTACCAATAAATCACTCGAGTCATATCTAGATGACCTAGGTATCAAACACGAATACTCTGCTGCAAGAACGCCACAGCAAAACGGAGTTGCTGAGCGTAGGAACCGCACTTTGAAAGAAGCTGCGCGAACTATGCTAGCAGAATCCAATATATCGCAGAGGTTTTGGGCAGAAGCAGTCAACACAGCTTGTTATACGCAAAACAGATCAATGATTAATAAACGAGCAGACAAAACTCCATATGAGATCTGGAATGGCAGTAAGCCAAATATTTCTTATTTCCATATGTTTGGTTGCAAATGCTTTTTTCACAACAATGGAAAAACTCAACTCACCGCTTTTGATGCTAAATCTGATGCTGGAATATTTCTTGGCTATTCTACTGTTAGTAAAGCTTTCAGAGTATTCAACAACAGGACTCTTACTGTAGATGAATCCATTCATGTTAAATTTGATGAGTCTGCAGACAGCACTGAAAACGACTTACGAATCAACAATTTGAGCAATCGACTGGAAAACACAGTCATTGATGATCCAAGTGATGAAGAAGAAGAGCCAAATAGAAGGATTGACTGCAGCTTAGAACCAGAAGTTCCAGAAGCACAGGCAGACAAACCTGCTGATCAACAGGAGCTGGAACCTACTGACACTGGAACCAGGCTGATTCCTACTGCAGTGGATGGAGACAATGCACAAAATGAACCAGCCAATTCTCCTGAGCAACCATCCAAAATCACTACAACTGAAGAAGTCAATCCCCTTGGACCTCTGATAGGCTTAGATTTTGAGTGTTTTTAACTGTAGATTCTTCCTACTTTCCGTTCTTTTTCCTGGATGATATTATGCTTTTTGGTGTTTATTCGTTTGTTTCAGGAAAATAGATCGGAAGTGGAAGAAATGAGCCAATATGAAGATAACGGGCGAAATCGAGGCGAAAAAGAGCTGAAATTGAGGAAATGAGATTTTCGGAATCTCGATCGATCGAGATTTACTCTCGATCGATCGAGCCAGGCAGAAAGTGAGAATCAGAATTTTTGAAGACTCGATCGATCGGTGGAAATCTCGATCGATCGAGCGAGGCAGTAACTTCGGAGCTGATTTTTTCAAATTCTCGATCGATCGGTGGAAATTCTCGATCGATCGAGCAAGCCAGTGAGTTTCAAAAACCGGCATGAACAGTGCACCGATCGATCGGTAGAAATTCTCGATCGATCGAAACGCGAAATCCTGAATATTTTATTTTCCTTTTTTATCGTGATTTTGGAGGGCTTTTAAGCGGGAATCTTGATTCATTTCGGGAAGACACACGAGATCAGACCATTTTCAGACGATTTTTAGGTCAAGGAGAGCCGCCCGAGCCGCCGCCCAACGCCGGAAAAGGAGATCCAATCTCCGTTCTTCGTCCAAGGTCGAGCCAATCTATTCCGGAGTGCAAGGAAGGAACAAGAGAAGAAATCACGGTGCAACGCACGGATTCATCCATCGTTTATCGTATTTCTGAACTTTAATTTATTTGATTTTCAATTTCATTTGATGTTTTAGAGGTCGAGAGACAATAAAACTCTTATGTATTTGATTTGAATTAAATTTAGTTTATATTATTGAGTTTTAGTTTCGTTGTGTTTGATTATTGATTCATTGGTATTTGAGTGCATTGATTGTTATTGTTCATAAATTAATTGCATGTGTAGATCAAAGTCTAGCTAGCTTTGATTGAATTTGAGGGTTACAGCCGAGATCGAGAGATAACGTTGTAACACGCTCCATTAATTTATGATGTATGTCACGATTGAGATCGAGAGATGATATCGCATACGTGAGAACTTGGAATCAAGAGATTTAGAGTTATAAGGTTTTGAAAATCTATGCAACTTTGAATTAGTAAATAGGTGCCCGAGAGTGACTTATTCTAGTTTATCGTTAGTTTCTTTACAGCTCGAGAGAGTGTATCGAATAATATCGAGAACCTTTCACCTTTAAAATCAATTGGTTGATAATTTGAGAATTCCATTGAATCATTAGAGATAACATAATTGAACGACGAGCTCGGTAATTTTCTCGAGTAACTTACCTTTGCATTTCCGGAACCATTCTTTTCATTATTTCTAGTTTAATCTTTATTCTTTAGTTTAATTTAGCTTTAGTTAATCAAACTTCTTTTATCGTAGGCTAAATATAATTTTATTAATCTTATTTGGTACTTATACGTTAGTCCATGTGGATTTGACAACCTGTACTTAATTTTCACTATACTAAAACTTGACAACCGTGCACTTGCGGTAGAATCGCTTCAAACCATTCTTTGAAATATCTTTTGTTTAAAAATAAAGCGGTCAAGTTTTTGGCGCCGTTGCCGGGGACTATTCTGTATAATATCATACGAGATTAGTTAATTGTAATTTAGCCAATTCTTTTATTATTGCGTTTTTGTTTTTATTTTATTTGTTTTCTTTTGTTGATCTTTGTTAATAACTTTGTGTATTGTGTTGTCTCCTTTTGTCTATTTTGTACAGGAACCGTTTCTCTAGTGCATGCTCAGAAGAGAGGAGCCCATTCTCGAGCCTTTCGATCCGGAGATAGAAAGAACTTTACTTAGGCGATTACGAGAAGCTCGAGCGATGGCTGATAATAACGAAGCACAGCACCCTAGATCGATGATGGACTTTGCGCAACCAGCATTTCATGGATCGTTGTCGAGTATTACGAGGCCGACGATTCAAGCAAACAATTTTGAGATCAAGCCGGCAATCATACAAATGATTCAGCACTCGGTTATGTTCGGGGGAGCAGCTACGGATGATCCGAATAATCACATCTCCAACTTTTTGGAGATTTGTGACACATTCAAACACAATGGCGTCTCTGACGACGCCATCAGGTTAAGGCTTTCCCCTTTGTAAGTAACCCCATGAGCATACAACGCAGCGGAATAAAATTTGGGATTACAAACCAGCGATCTATACAAAGGGATTCATATCGGATTAGAGAATTACAAGTGTCTTACCCTTGTAGCGCGTTTGAAGCAGAATCCACGGAGCAGCACGTCCAACGAACTCCGAGTCACAAACGAAAGTTTTCGCCTTCGTCTCTACGGTATCCACACGATCGAATCGAAAGGGACGTTCAAGAACAAGTTGCTAGACTTATTCTTGAACCAACAAGACTCACGGTTACAATAACCGATCAACGACCACCACGAACCACCAAGCAAGACGGCGGCGATGGTGAAGCTCACGGCTCCTAGGGTTCGGCCGAGAGAGCTTGAAGTGGAGGCTAGGTTTTAAGTTTTGATATTGTCTTGCAATTAAACACCTTGCTATCATATTAAATATGATTAATTAAAGGCTTTCTCAAAGCTTCATGGGCTTAAGCCCATGATTTAATTAATCATTATGATAATTAATTAAGACTCCTCTTAATTATTTAATTCATCTCATGAATTTAATTTCCCTTCTCGATTTAATCATTTGTGCGACCCGATAGGATCTCGTAATGTTGGCAGTGACATAAAATTCTCATTTTATGTCGCAAGCATCGAGCGGTATCTAGCAACACATCGATGCTACCCAAATTACGAGAATGTCAATGACTCGACATAACCTTTAGAACTTGTGATAATATTAATCATGTAACTTAATCCCTTTGTCCTTTGTGTTTAGATTGAACACGAGTCATGGAATAGTCATACTCGTATATTCAATCTTTATTTTCTTGATCCCCAAGTAGAACTAGAATAAACGAATAAGCTCGATATCTCATATCGACTCATTCGAGCATGGCCATGCATTTTAGTTCTCACTTGATCAAGGGCCTAACACATCTCCTGTTATATAGGAGGGACAAATCCTATCTCGATCAGTCAACATCCCTCCACATAATTCGTAGTGTATCCAATAGTCGCCTTTATAGTATACCCTGTTACGGGTAACGTTTGACGATATCAAGATACATAACTCCTTATGTTGGGATCTCTGATGATCACAAGTCGTAAGGATTATATACATTATTATCACTATGAGAATTGCATATGACGATCATATAACTATCCATGTTGCATTCTCATGGTGGGTCTGTTCAGTACATCGTTCTCTAACATGTACCCATATGCTGATTAGATATCTCATATCAATGAACAATTCATCGATCAACATATACTAGTCTCTACGTATTATCATTATCCCATTCATGATAATACTTGACTAGGAACATCTTTAAGAATAATACAATATTATTCTAAGGACATTAACATATATATTAATTCACAATGCACAGTTAAAAGAATAATATATAATAATGAATTGCCATTCATAAATCCATAAACATTGTATGTCTTAAACAATCATCTAATGACTTGTCTTAGGGCATATCCCAACAAATCTCCCACTTGCACTAAGACCACTCAGACATATACCTAATGCCTAGAGATCTAGTATGACGATCATGCTTCTGCTGTGACAGCGGCTTCGTCAATGGGTCAGATACATTATCATCTGTCGGTACTTTGCATATTTTAACATCTCCCCTTTCAACGATTTCTCGAATGAAATGGAAACGCCTAAGTATGTGCTTGGATCTTTGGTGAGATCTTGGTTCCTTAGCCAATGCGATCGCTCCATTGTTGTCACAATAGAGTTCTATCGGATCTTTAATGCTAGGCACCACTCCAAGTTCAGAAATGAACTTCCTCATCCAAACAGCTTCCTTTGCTGCATCCGAGGCAGCAATATACTCAGCTTCCGTTGTAGAATCGGCTACTGTTTCTTGCTTTGAACTCTTCCAGCTCACAGCACCTCCATTCAGGCAATACACATATCCAGATTGCGATCGAAAATCATCTTTTCGGTTTGGAAGCTTGCATCAGTGTAACCCATTACATTGAGCTCTTCCTCACCTCCATAAATCAAGAATGTATCCTTAGTCCTTCTCAAGTACTTCAGGATGTTCTTGACAGCAATCCAGTGACCTTCACCTGGATCAACTTGATATCTGCTCGTCATGCTCAAAGCATACGATACATCGGGACGAGTACATATCATGGCATACATGATAGATCCAATAGCTGACGCGTATGGAATCTTACTCATGCGTTGTCTCTCATCTGGTGTTGAAGGACACTGTTCCTTCGAGAGATAAATACCATGTGTCATAGGCACGAATCCTTTCTTGGATTCTTGCATGCTAAACCTTTTAAGCACCTTGTCTATGTATGTACTTTGACTTAGACCAAGAAGCCTTCTCGATCTATCTCTATAGATCTTGATTCCTAACACATAGGTAGCTTCTCCTAAGTCTTTCATTGAAAAGCAGTTCCCTAGCCAAATCTTTACAGATTGTAAGGCAGGGATATCATTTCCAATAAGAAGTATGTCATCTACATACAACACTAGGAAAATGATTACGCTCCCACTGACCTTCTTGTAGACACAAGGTTCATCTTCATTTTTGATAAAACCAAACTCTTTGATTGCATCATCAAAACGAAGATTCCAACTCCGAGAAGCTTGCTTCAATCCATAAATGGATCGTTGTAGCTTGCATATCTTTCCAGCATCCTTTGGATCGACAAAACCCTCGGGCTGTGTCATGTACACATCCTCGAGCTGATTTCCATTAAGGAAAGCTGTTTTGACATCCATCTGCCAGATTTCATAATCATGAAATGCAGCTATTGCAAGTAAGATCCTTATGGATTTAACCATGGCCACTGGTGAAAAGGTTTCATCATAGTCAATACCATGAATTTGTTTGAATCCTTTTGCAACCAGCCGACCTTTATAGGTTTGTACGTTACCATCCATATCGGTCTTTTTCTTGAAAATCCATTTGCACCCTATGGGTCGTACCCCTTCAGGTGGATCAACCAAAGTCCATACTTGGTTTGCATACATGGATTCCATCTCAGATTTCATGGCTTCTTGCCATTTCTCAGAATCATTACCCATTATAGCTTGTTGATAAGATGACGGCTCATCCTCATCAATAAGTAGTAAGTCACCTTGTTGAGTCACAAGAAATCCATATCTCTGTGGCTCCCTGTGTTCTCTTACAGACCTACGCTGGGCTTGTGTCTCTTGAGCAGGTGCTTCTTCCACAACAGTTTGTGGTGCCTGCTCTGTTTCCATCTCAATTTCAGGTTCAGTGTTTTCTTGTGGTTGAACTTCACTAAGTTCTATTTTTCTCCCACTGGTTTTTCTAGAAATAAATTCTCTTTCAAGAAATACACCAGTCCGAGCAACAACTATTTTGTTCTCGGTGGGATAATAGAAATAGTATCCTTTCGTTTCCTTAGGATACCCCACAAATAAACACTTATCAGATTTGGGTCCAAGTTTGTTAGTGGCGTGACGTCTAACGAAAGCCTCACAACCCCAAATCTTCATAAAAGACATACTAGGACGCTTCCCAGTCCATATCTCATATGGTGTCTTTTCCACTGATTTAGATGGAACACGGTTCAGTAAGAAAATCGCTGTTTCTAGAGCGTGTCCCCAAAATGATATCGGAAGATCTGCATGACTCATCATTGATCTAACCATGTCTAACAAGGTTCGATTTCTCCTCTCGGATACACCATTCCATTGTGGAGTATACGGAGGAGTGAGTTGTGGGACTATCCCACACTCCTTTAGATAGTCATGAAACTCTTGGCTTAAGTATTCTCCTCCTCGATCTGATCGAAGGATTTTGATACTTTTGCCAAGTTGGTTTTGTACTTCATTCTTGAAATCTTTGAACTTTTCAAAGGTTTCATGTTTATGTTTCATTAGGTATACATACCCATATCTACTGAGGTCATCAGTAAATGTAACGAAGTATTGAAAAACACCTCTAGCTAGTGTACTTATTGGTCCACATACATCACTATGTATTAGTCCCAATAAAACATTTGCCCTTTCAACATGTCCCTTGAAAGGGGCTTTAGTCATCTTGCCCATTAAACAAGATTCGCATGTTTCATATGATTCAAAATCAAATGAATCTAATACTCCATCCTTATGAAGTTTAGATATGCGGTTCTTGTTTATGTGGCCCAAGCGACAGTGCCAGAGATAAGTCGGATTACAATCATTATTTTTAATCCTTTTAGTATTTATGTTATAGATAGGTATATCAAGATTTAATACATAAAGACCATTCACCATTTGTGCATTAGCATAAAACATATCATTTAAATAAATAGAACAACAATTGTCCTTTATTATAAATGAAAAACCATACTTGTCTAAACAAGAAATAGATATAATGTTTTTAGTAATTGAAGGCACAAAATAACAGTCTTTTAAAATCAACGATAAACCAGAAGGTAAAGCTAAATGATAATCTCCTATAGCTAATGCAGCAACTCTTGCTCCATTTCCAACTCGGAGATCAACTTCACCTTTTGCCAATGTCCTACTCCTTTTGAGATCCTGCACATTTACACAAATGTGAGATCCACATCCAGTATCTAATACCCATGATGAAGAAGTAGATAAATTGACTTCTATAACAAAAATACCTGAAGCGGAAGTCACACTTCCTTTCTTTAGATCCTCCAGATATACTTTGCAGTTCCTTTTCCAATGGCCGGTCTCACCGCAATGGAAACAGTTCCCTTCCTTTGCTATCCCTCCCTTTGGCTTCAGTGCAGAAGACTTTGGCTTAGATTTAGCAAAGACCTTCTTTGCTTTCTTGTTGCCTTTGGCTTTGGCCCTTCCTTTGCCCTTATTCACAATAAGGACATTTGTGGCCTTAGTCTTCTTAGTATTTGCTTCATATGTTCTCAACATACCAAGCAACTGGGGCAGAGTCTTTTCCATATCAGTCATATTGTAATTTACTACAAATTGACTGAAGCTCTCCGGCAACGATTGCAAGATTACATCGGTGGCCAACTCTTGGTCCAATGGAAAACCTAGCTTATCCAGATTCTCAATGTACCCAATCATCTTGAGCACATGAGTTCCAACTAAGCTTCCCTCTACCATCCTGCACTGGAACAACGCTTTAGAGACGTCATACCTCTCTTGTCTAGCTTGCTGTTGGTACAACTGCTTTAAGTGTTCGATCATATCGAACGCCTCCATTTCCTCATGTTGCTTCTGAAGCTCAGAGTTCATAGTGGCAAGCATGAGGCACCCAACATCAAGTGCGTCACTCTGATGCTTCTTGTAAGCATCTTTTTCAGCTCTTGTAGCTGTTAGGGGAGGTTCCTCAGCGAGCAAGGGTTCCTCTAGAACATACTGTTTCTTTTCTTGTTTGAGGACTATCCTCAAGTTCCTATGCCAGTCTAGGAAATTCGTCCCATTTAGTTTGTCCTTCTCAAGGACCGATCGCAGTGATAAAGTGCTAGTAACGTTTGTAGTTGCCATGGATATCTACAATATAAATATGCAAAATAAGTTTATGATTTAAATCATTTAACATGGTCTTATATTAAATGATACTCCCACTATTTTATTTGAAAAATATCAACCCTCGAAACTTTTAGTGGGCCAAGATCCATATTTCGCCTAATCTTGAGTTAGCTTTGGCTAATCGCCCAAGACTCGGTTATTTAGGTAGACAACACTTTGTCAATTACATCACATATAATTCTTGGATAGTTGGACGAACAACACTTTGTTCAATTCATCTAATGAATTATAATCCAACCCATGCCTCTAGGTTCCCAATCCTATTGAGATAACCTAGTTAAGTCGTACCCAATTAAAGTATAACGGATATCACTTTTATCCTTTCGCGCCTTACTAAGATTGCCACGGTGCTTTGCTTTGGCAAACCCACACATGTACAATCGAAGTTATTGACGAGTACCTTTATTTTTGGAAGGCATCTAAAACTTAATATTTTAGAGGGATTTATTGATCTCATGATTAATTTGATAATTTAAAATATGTCCACTACATATAGTCGTATACATATCTACATATATGTGTAATACTATTATCAAACTAAAACATAAGATAAATCATGCATCAACATACATAATTAAAACGTGACATGGTTATAGCCCCTACTAATGAGTTTCTCAAGCCAATGAGAAACTCCTATGAGTCAACCTAAGGTAACTTCATAAGCACCTTCCTTTGGCTCCAATTTGTGAATGGCCTCCTCATCCCGGCACGATGCTCCATCTTCATTGATCACCATCAATAAAATAAACTACACTATTTTACAAGATATAGAATTCCTCGATTCACATTCGAGGGGAACATAGGGGAGGGATTACATTTAGAATGAAATAGAGAAAGGCACGACACGCAGGTCGTATTATAAATTACAATCATTCACAAATCCTATCTAATAGGTCAAAGGGCTATAACCACGCACCATGCTCAAACAACACATAAAGCATGCATTAACATTTAATTAATTAAATTCTAAACAATTTAAATTTAATTCTAATTAAAACTGTAAAATAATTTTTGAAAAATTATCGTACGCTCGGGACATCACATGCCACGAACTAAAGCGACTAAAACACGAACCACCATGGTTCGAACCAAAACCCACGGCTGGACCAATAGTGGGCCTAGGGTTCGAAACCCTAGCCCATGGCCGAGCCATGGTCCATGCGGCGGCGGCACTAGGGTTCCAACCCTAGCCGCCTCGCACCCTTTTGATGTTTTTATCTAGCCATCTTGTTTTAAACGCCGGAATTTGATAGCCACGAGTCACGGTCATGCATGCACGGGGTTCGCTCAACCATCTCGAGCTAAGGGTTCGAAAATCCTTGCTCTCATGTGGTAAAGTTACTAATCCATGCATGCATAAACCATTATCGAGTCAAGGAGTTCAAAACTCATCCAAGCATCAAAATTTAAGAAAATAGGGCGATTATGGCCGAGCCATGCACGGCCATTAGGGTTCGAAACCCTAGCCGTCATGATCTAGCCGTCATGTCCAATGGGTTCTAAACCCTAATTAATTTTCGACACTTCCATGCACAATTATTAGCCACAACGACTAAGCCATCTCGAGCCAAGGGTTCGAAAACCCTAGCCCTCATGTGGCTAGCCATGGTGACATTTGTGATGGTGGTGGCCGAAATTTAAAGCTCAATAAATAATTTTATTCGCCAATTATATCAAATACAATTACTACGATGATTTCATAAACTAAAATTAATTTCATATCATATATGAATTTAAACAGTTTCAATTAGCATGCAATATTTAATTCTAACATGATTAAACTATTTAACCACATAAAATCCGATATGAGCCTTGTACACGGCTCTGATACCACTGTAAGTAACCCCATGAGCATACAACGCAGCGGAATAAAATTTGGGATTACAAACCAGCGATCTATACAAAGGGATTCATATCGGATTAGAGAATTACAAGTGTCTTACCCTTGTAGCGCGTTTGAAGCAGAATCCACGGAGCAGCACGTCCAACGAACTCCGAGTCACAAACGAAAGTTTTCGCCTTCGTCTCTACGGTATCCACACGATCGAATCGAAAGGGACGTTCAAGAACAAGTTGCTAGACTTATTCTTGAACCAACATGACTCACGGTTACAATAACCGATCAACGACCACCACGAACCACCAAGCAAGACGGCGGCGATGGTGAAGCTCACGGCTCCTAGGGTTCGGCCGAGAGAGCTTGAAGTGGAGGCTAGGTTTTAAGTTTTGATATTGTCTTGCAATTAAACACCTTGCTATCATATTAAATATGATTAATTAAAGGCTTTCTCAAAGCTTCATGGGCTTAAGCCCATGATTTAATTAATCATTATGATAATTAATTAAGACTCCTCTTAATTATTTAATTCATCTCATGAATTTAATTTCCCTTCTCGATTTAATCATTTGTGCGACCCGATAGGATCTCGTAATGTTGGCAGTGACATAAAATTCTCATTTTATGTCGCAAGCATCGAGCGGTATCTAGCAACACATCGATGCTACCCAAATTACGAGAATGTCAATGACTCGACATAACCTTTAGAACTTGTGATAATATTAATCATGTAACTTAATCCCTTTGTCCTTTGTGTTTAGATTGAACACGAGTCATGGAATAGTCATACTCGTATATTCAATCTTTATTTTCTTGATCCCCAAGTAGAACTAGAATAAACGAATAAGCTCGATATCTCATATCGACTCATTCGAGCATGGCCATGCATTTTAGTTCTCACTTGATCAAGGGCCTAACACATCTCCTGTTATATAGGAGGGACAAATCCTATCTCGATCAGTCAACATCCCTCCACATAATTCGTAGTGTATCCAATAGTCGCCTTTATAGTATACCCTGTTACGGGTAACGTTTGACGATATCAAGATACATAACTCCTTATGTTGGGATCTCTGATGATCACAAGTCGTAAGGATTATATACATTATAATCACTATGAGAATTGCATATGACGATCATATAACTATCCATGTTGCATTCTCATGGTGGGTCTGTTCAGTACATCGTTCTCTAACATGTACCCATATGCTGATTAGATATCTCATATCAATGAACAATTCATCGATCAACATATACTAGTCTCTACGTATTATCATTATCCCATTCATGATAATACTTGACTAGGAACATCTTTAAGAATAATACAATATTATTCTAAGGACATTAACATATATATTAATTCACAATGCACAGTTAAAAGAATAATATATAATAATGAATTGCCATTCATAAATCCATAAACATTGTATGTCTTAAACAATCATCTAATGACTTGTCTTAGGGCATATCCCAACACCCTTTTCATTACGAGACAAAGCTAAGTCATGTTGAATTCCTTACCTGCAGGTTCTATAACAACATGGGAGGGGATGACAAAGGCGTTTTTGTCAAAGTACTTTCCCCCTTCCAAGACGGCGAAGATGCGGAACGATATCACGACTTTTGGTCAGTTTGACCCCGAGACTTTATACGAAGCGTGGGATCGTTTTAAGGAGTTGTTGAGGTGATGCCCACACCATGGTCTACCCATATGGCTGCAGGTACAAACGTTCTATAACGGTTTATTTTCTGCTAACCGTTCAATGATTGATGCAGCATCTGGGGGATCCATAATGAGGAAGACGCCGGAAGAGGCATATAGCTTGTTGGAGGAAATGGCGTGCAACAGTTATCAGTGGCAATCAGAGAGGAGCACGCCACAGAAACCAATGGGAGTCCATCAAGTGGACGAGATCACTGCTCTTTCGGCTCAATTAGAAGCCATGAATCGGAAGATTGACAGCATGGGAGCAGCAGCAATGCAAGCTCAAGCGATCTTCTGTGAGCTGTGTGGAGGCGGTCATCCTAGCATCGAGTGCCAGGCAGGTAACCCATTCTTGCAAACTAATGAAGTGGTGAATTTTGTAGGTAACAGGCCACCCAACAGTCCGTACTCAAACTCATACAACCCGGGGTGGAGAAATCATAACAATTCTAGGTGGTCCAACAAAGAGAAAGTGTTAACTCCACAGCTACAACCGGGAGGATCGAATAAGATGAGTATGGAAGAGTTAATAGCCAAGTTCATAGCATCAACTGAATCCAGGATGACAACCCAGAATGCAGCAATAAAGAACTTGGAAGTGCAAGTGGGTAAGCTCGCATCATTAATTTCAGGAAAAACGCAGGGCACAATCTTAATTGGAACAGTGAAGAATCAAAATGAGCAAGCAAAGGCCATTGAGTTAAGAAGTGGAAAAGAGTTAAGACCGCAAGCTGAAGCTGAAGAGATTCATGGAGAGACATCTGAAGGCAAGGATATGACTGAGAAAAAGGCAACAGAGAAAGGTAAGAATTCTAACACTACACCGATCACACACATTGATAGGATAGTAATTCCTCCCCCATTTCCCGCAGCATTGAAAAAAGCTAAGATGGACGCAGAATTTGGTAAATTTCTTGAAGTTTTTAAGAAATTACATATTAATATTCCATTTGCTGATGCTTTACTTCAAATGCCTAGTTATGCTAAGTTTTTGAAGGAAATCTTGTCGAATAAGCGAAAGTTGGGCGAATATGAGACGGTAAGTTTGACGGAGGAGTGCTCAGCAATTGTGCAAAATAAAATGCCTCCAAAGTTAAAAGACCCAGGGAGTTTTACTAACCATGCACTATAGGATCAGTATATTTTACAAAGTCATTGTGTGATTTGGGTGCTAGTATAAATTTAATGCCATTTTCTATTTTCAGGAAGTTGGGGCTAGGAGAGCCAAAACCTACTGAGGTTTCACTACAATTAGCAGATCGATCCATCACATACCCCAGGGGTATCATCGAAGACGTTTTGGTCAAAGTGGATAAATTCATCTTTCCCGTTGATTTTCTGGTACTTAATATGGAAGCAGATTCAGAAACACCACTGATTTTGGGTCGACCATTCTTAGCAACGGGAAAAGCAATAATCGATGTACAACAAGGGAAGTTGGTCCTCCGAGTAGGGGAGGATCAAGTTACTTTTAATGTTTTCAAAGCACTTAAACATCCACACGACGAAAACATGTGTTTCAGTATAGATATCATTGATATTCTGACAGATGATTTGCTGCAAGATACATTCAAGGATAACATGGAAGCATGTCTAGTGGGAGCTGATGAGCAACATTGCAAAGAAGATATTGAGAGTATAGATTTTATGAACAACACCAGCCCATACATGAAGCGAGCCACTGAGAATCTTGGAGAGTTGGGAAAAAGAGATATTAAACCTCAAAAGCCATCAATTGAAGAGTCACCTAATCTTGAACTCAAACCTCTTCCATCACATCTTAAGTATATTTTCCTAGATGCTGAAAAATCTTTACCAATCATTATTTCTTCGTCTTTGACAGGTGATAATGAGGAAAAGCTTCTGAAAGTCCTTCAGGAGCACAAGAAAGCATTTGGATGGAAGATATCAGATATCAAAGGAATTAGCCCATCGGTATGCATGCATAAAATTCTTATGGAGGACACATTCAAGGCCGTGGTTCAACCTCAACGTCGTCTTAATCCAAAAATGCAAGAGGTAGTCAAAGCTGAGGTGATTAAGCTTATGGACGCAGGTATTATCTATCCTATTTCTGATAGCTCATGGGTAAGTCCTATTCAATGTGTACCAAAGAAGGGAGGTATTACTGTTGTCCCTAATGAGAATAATGAGTTAATACCACAAGAACAGTCACAGGGTGGAGAGTGTGTATTGATTATAGGAGGTTAAATGATTCCACTCGTAAAGACCATTTCCCCCTTCCCTTCATTGATCAGATGGTAGAAAGGTTAGCAGGGTATGATTTTTATTGCTTTCTAGATGGATATTCGGGATATAACCAAATTGCTATTACGCCTGAGGATCAAGAGAAGACCACTTTCACTTGTCCTTATGGCACATTTGCATTCCGACGAATGCCATTTGGATTATGTAATGCACCTGCTACCTTTCAAAGATGTATGGTGGCTATATTTCATGACATGATAGAGAAGTTCCTAGAAGTATTCATGGATGATTTTTCTGTGTTTGGTTCTTCTTTTGATATATGTTTAGCTAACTTAACTTTGGTATTGGCAAGGTGTGAAGAAACAAATCTTGTACTAAATTGGGAGAAGTGTCACTTTATGGTCCAAGAAGGAATAGTCTTGGGACACAAGATATCTGAAAAGGGTATTGAAGTGGATCGGGCTAAAATTCAAGTGATACAACAATTACCACCGCCGACAACAGTGAAAGGAATCCGAAGTTTTTTAGGACATGCAGGATTTTATCGACGTTTCATTAAGGACTTTTCAAAAATTTCTAAACCTTTATCTCATTTGTTAACTAAAGATGCATCTTATGAATTCGATTCTGATTGTATGCAGGCGTTCGAGGCACTCAAAGAGAAATTGGTAACTGCACCAGTATTGGTCGCACCTGATTGGGAGTTACCTTTTGAACTAATGTGTGACGCCAGTGACACTGCGGTAGGAGCAGTCTTAGGTCAAAGGAGGAACAAGGTATTTCATACAATTTACTATGCTAGTCGCACTTTGAATGAAGCACAACTTAACTATGCCACCACTGAAAAAGAGCTTCTAGCCATAGTTTTTGCTTTTGATAAGTTTCACTCCTACCTATGTCTTGCTAAAGTTATTGTGTACACTGACCACGCTGCACTTAAGTACTTACTTGCAAAGAAAGATGCCAAACCACGCTTGATTAGGTGGATTTTATTATTGCAAGAATTTGACTTAGAGATAAGAGATAAGAAAGGTGTTGAAAATGTGGTTGCAGATCATTTATCGCGAATTGAGAACATGACTGATACAATTGACAATGAGGTAGTTGAGATTAATGAGAATTTCCCTGATGAGCAATTATTTAGTGCTGAATTGTTACCTTGGTATGCACAGTATGCAAACTATATTGTTAGTGGTATCCTCCCACAAAATCTGACTTTTTATCAAAAGAAAAAATTCTTTTCTGAGGTTAAACATCTGTTGTGGGAGGAACCATACTTGTTTAAAGTCTGTGCAGACAACATCATAAGGCGTTGTGTCCCCAAGGAGGAGATACAGGATATTTTGCAGAAATGTCATGATGGGGATGCTGGTGGACAATTTGGAGCTACTAAAACAGCGGCTAAGGTACTTGCTTCTGGATTTTATTGGCCAACGCTGTATAAGGATACATTCAGGTATGTCTCTTCATGTGATAGATGTCAGAGGGTCGGAAATATTTCTAGGAGGAATGAATTACCATTGATCAATATGCTTGAATGTGAAATTTTTGATGTGTGGGGAATAGATTTCATGGGACCTTTCCCAAGCTCTTGTTCAAATAAATACATACTTGTTGCAGTAGATTATGTGTCAAAGTGGGTAGAGGCGGAAGCTTTGCGCACTAATGATGCTCGAGTGGTTGTGCAATTTTTGAAAAGAAAAATTGTTACTCGTTTTGGCACCCCTCGAGCAATCATTAGTGATGGTGGCACCCATTTTCGTAACAAACAATTTGAAAAACTTTTGAGTAAATATGGTGTCACCCACAAAGTGTCTTCACCTTATCATCCACAAACCAGTGGGCAAGTAGAGGTTTCAAATCGAGAGTTGAAGAGGATCTTAGAAAAGACAGTGACTCTAAGCCGAAAGGATTAGTCCTTACGCTTAATGATGCACTATGGGCGTATAGAACTGCTTTTAAGACACCCATTGTGTGATGACCAGAGATTAGGGATGTTAATCCCGGAGTGTTATTAACCCCTAAAGTTGTTTGCGTGGCGATTTGGGGTTTAATAAAAAGTGTTGGGCCTTCTGGGCTCGTCTATTTGAGTAGTTGAGATCGTTGGATCCCGAGGTTGAGATCGTATTCTCATTTCGGTGAAAACCTGTGAGTTGGGTTTTTAGTGTGACTCAGAATCTCGGGTGCTGTGTGTGTGGGCACCGGTAGGGGGTTTTTGAGTTAGAGAGAGAATTTTTGAAAACAGATGATTTTTAATGAATCATGATGTATTTGTGGGGCTATTAGTATTTTGGGGTATTTTTACCAGTTGAACCCGAGATTTTAATTATCGAAACCATTTTCTCCACCTTCCCTCTCTCTCCTCGCCCGCGCAATTTCCCGTCTGCCCCATACCCCCGCGCACAAAAGTCGTTCGCCCGCCGTCGTCCGGCCGCCGTCCGGCCGCCGTTCGGCGCGTCCGACCCGCCGTTGGAATCGTCTCTCCGAGGCACTCCTTTCTATACCAACAATTCGAAGTTTCGTCGAGAATCGCGTTCGGATTTGCCAGAAAAGCGTAGGGTTCAGATCTGGAATTCTGTCCGATTTTGTGGCTCGATTTTGGTACGATTTTTGGGGCTTTTCTCCCAGTGTTTTTGGGGCGTTTTGGTGCTTAGTTTGGGTCGAAAATTTCTTGCTTTATGGTTCAAAGATTTTGGTTGCCAATTGGTTCGATTTTCATGTTGTTTGATGAGTTAGGGTTCGAAAAATTGGGGTTTTTGACAAGGAGTGATGATTCTTGTTAGTAATTGATTAATTCATGTTTTAGATGCATTATGATGCTTGATTGTGTTCGAATTGAGGAATTGAATTCGAATTTAGGGCTTTGAATTCGAATTTTGGGGGTTTTGGCATGTGGGGCGATTATTCATGTTGTTGATTGATTAATTCATGTTTAGATGAATTATGGTGTTTAATTGGGTTCGATTTGTGTTGTGAAGGTTCGAAAATTTGTGGGGAATTCTTGAGCAATTTTTGATATTGGTTTATTGTCGTGTGTTGACAATATTTTGAGGGTTATGGGTGTGCTTGAGCATGGGTTGCATGTTCGTAATTAATTGTGAATTAATTTATCGTGTTAGCACATCGTTCCTCGGAGCATGGAACTCGAGCAAGGTTTGGCTCGGACTTCGGAGATTTAAGGTACGTGCGACGTACGAGCATTACTTTATATGAGAGCATTTGTGAAATGCATAATGTATATTGACTTCATCGATGGTTGTGCGCATGGCTATATGTATGTGTTGATATATATGGGGGTACTGGGCCTATATGACTATTGTACGGCATTTGAGATGCCTGAGAATGATCGTGGGATCATGTACTCATTATAAGACATGTGAGATGTCTAGGTATAATGGAAAATTGGTAAATAAATGCTAGGCATTTGAGCTATCTATGATTGATAGCGAAATTGAGAAATCAGTACTAGATATTGAGATATCTATATTTGTATGTATAATGAACTTGGAATCATTGATTATTGATACTTGAGAATCAGGCATGCTATGAGTTAAATCAATGTGTTGATTTACTGATTTATGAGATTTGATGAGTTTGATGATTGTGAGAACAGGGACAGTACACGGAATCCCGGATGAGGATGTTTCCATCCAGGGAGTATCATTTAAAATTCATTAATATTTACTTGTGTTGTAAATTATGAATTTCATTATTGTGATTACGAGATTTTGTGTATTGGTATGCTCACCCCGTGGGGGCTTGTCTCTGTTGGGGCAGGTGAACAGGTGCATCGATGGCTATGGAGCTGGGCTCGAGCTGTTGATTGGATGCACTCACAGGATCGTGGTACCAGGGCTTGATGGAGCACGGTATCGTATAGAGTGCTTATATACACCCGAGGTTTATATACACATTTATGATGCTCGCTTGTGAGCATGGATATTCTTGTATATGGGTTGTATATAAAGGCATGAGCCTTTCTCTCTTTCATTATATGTTGCATGCAATTGTGGTAGAATTGCTAATGATATGAGAGTCGTTAGTGTATTATGTGGGTGTTGAAACCCACTTTTGTCGTCTTATGTGTGGTGTCTTCCCTGGCTGGGAATTTACTTTGTGTTCAGTATTCTGTTGGGTATTGTGTATTCCCTGGCCGAGAATTATATATATGATGTGCTTTTGTTTTGGGATAGCTCAATTTACGAGGAGACTCTGCCCAAATTTTTATAAAAGTCCACAATGTGAAAAGTGGCAAAATGGGGATGGTGATGGGCAACTCTATGGTCTATATGTTAGTAGAGATGATCTTATAACGTTGAATATTAAAGGAATTTTGTAAGCATCATTTGAGCTTCCCGATTGACTTTTTATTGAAAGCATGTGCCACACATAATGGTTAATACACTAATTAAGGGTTAAGGGCTTGGGGTCCTTACATTAGTGGTATCAGAGCAGTGGTTAGCTCTTTGGGGCTGTTGAGGGCCTGGAACATATTTATGCATGATAGTAGTTAGTGTGGTGTGACACAACTATTTTACTTATTGTGCATTTGTGATATGTGATCATAGTGAAACGATTATATGTCCATGACATCTATATAATCATAATATAACCTGTTGATTATGATTGTGAGTTGTGACACAGGGACAACCAAGTGGAGCATTTTGAAATGCATTGGGATACAGGAAGTACTTTATACTCATAGTTTATGCAGTTACTCATTATAATCATATTTTGTGGAATTGGATTATCGTATGCTCATGGTTTGGAATTGTTCCTGTAGGGACACTAGGACGTGAAAGGCTAAGGCCATGGTTTGAAAAGCACGAAACGGTAACCTGCATTTTTATACATCCTGGAATTATGCATTGTGGTTGCATGTATACATTGTAGTGATGATTTTAATGCTTTGCCGCCAAATGTTGAAGCGAGGGGGTTGGGAGTACCGCATGTCGCATTTGAGCGAGGTGCATTAAAATACACTCATGATGATGTATGTTGGTATATGGATTATGCTTTGTGATGCAGGTATGGATGAAATACTTGGTGAATATCCCATGAGTCATTGTTATGGATGAGTGATGATTTTAAATGCTTGCCGCTATTTATTATTGTGCCGCTAAAATGTGAAGCGAGGGGTGGGAGCGCCGCATGTCACATTGAAGCGTGGTTAGCATATGAGGCGAGGAAAGAATATTTGCCGCTAAAATGTGAGGCGAGGGGTGGGAGTACCGCATGTCCATTTAAGCGAGGTTATTCTATGCCGCCTATATGTGAAGCGAGGGGTGGGAGTACCGCATGTTTTTACTTGAGCGAGGGGCATTAAATACACTACCGTGACAATGACTAGGGATCGGCTATATTGACTGGCGATGGTTCTTGCCGCCATGTATATTGATAGCGATGGTTCATGCCGCTATATTGACTGGCGATGGTTCTTGCCGCCATGTATATTGATAGCGATGGTTCATGCCGCTATATTGACTGGCGATGGTTTTCCGCCATGTATATTGATAGCGATGGTTCATGCCGCTATATTGACTGGCGATGGTTCTTGCCGCCATGGATATTGATAGCGATGGTTTATTCCGCTATATTGACTGGCGATGGTTCTTGCCGCCATGTATATGGATAGCGATGGTTCATTCCGCTATATTGATTGGCGATGGTTCTTGCCGCCGGATATATTGCTAGCGATGCCTCTTTCCGCTATTATGTGGACGATGATTCATGCTCAGGTGTATAGCGAGGTTTCATGCCACTTATTATATGACGAGGTATCATGCCGTCGATTCTATAGCGATGGATTGTGCCGCTATGTGCTCAGCACAGGATTTTGCCGCCTTCGAGCGATGGGTGCATGCGAGCGACGGGAGACAGGTATGCCGCTATATTGATAGCGATGAGGTATGGCATATTACTTGTGTTAGCATTATTGTGGATACTATGTGTTGCTATATATATGCCATGTGTTTGACGATGAGATTATGGATGCGTGTATTGCCATGTACCGTCGTATGTTTGACGATGTTAGTTGGATGTCATATGTTGACATATGCCGTCACGGGATGACGATGACATAGTTGATGTTCTATGTAGACGTGTGGCGTCGTTTTGATGATTAATACATTTATGTTATGTATTTGGTTATATGGTTTGAGTGCCTGGGTGGGCACATGGTAGTGTCTGAGTCACTAGTTGACGAGACCATTATGCCGAGCAAGTTGCTCGAGGAACTATTGGGGTGCGCCGTATAGAATTATACCGCAGCACATATTCGAAATATTTGTCGAGCAATGATACCCTTGGGTATGCTCGTTGGTTTGGCTAGGGGCAAGTGATTGGTGGTAAGAGTAGTCATTGAGGAAACTACTCGCTTGTGTTGTGATGTAGGGTAGACATGGTTGCACCCACCCTGAGGGTGTGGATAAGTCTTAACGGATTATGATTGCATCATAAGTGAGCAAGGACACCGGGTTGTCCATTGTGCTTGGTATTTTAGAGATATGCTGGGCGATGACCCACAACTCTAATAATTTGTACGATATGGTATACCGGATTGGGACGTGTGTCACGTCGATAAGCTGGTACGAGCCTATGGAGACAGTGCTTTGCTAGCCAGATATCGTGGTAATGATATAGTGTGATTGTTGGAGCCATGATACTGCACGATGGAACCGAGTTTGGTGAATC